>CM065137.1:3595000-4195000 GCA_033026305.1 Cirrhinus molitorella | reverse complement strand
ATGAAGAGCTGAGACTAGCAGACGTTTCGATCACAGTCCAGCAGTGCAACTGCTCCTACGATGGCCATTCCTAGACGAAAAAATGAAAATGACACATTTATGAGTCATATAACATATTTTCGTTGTCAAATTGCAGAATTGTGTGGTAATGGATGTTCAAAATGAGTGTTGTTCATGCTATTTCAGTGGTTTAAAACGGTGGTCAAAAGTGACAAAGGTTTTTACAAAACTATTAAACAACAAAAACATTGATAATAGTATGAACCATTTTTAATTAATATAGTACAGATTGTAATTGAGCAGCAAATCAGCATATTCAAATTATTTCTTTTAAGGATGTAACAATATTATCAATATCATGGTATTGCAATAGCAAAACGGTCTCAATATTTTCATGGTCACATGACGATATGAAGCGATGAAGGTCTTCTGGACAAAAAGTTTTTTTTTTTTTTTTTTTAAATATTCTAACATAAAAGGTCTAGTTGTGTTTTGGACCATTATGCTTTGGCAGAGTATCTGTCAAACGAACTAAAACAGAAAGCACAATATGGCTTAATCCCTTCATCAAGCCTGTTTTCACTGCAAGTTTTAAAGCGAAGCACGCCCAGAACAGCTTTGTTCACAGTAAGTGCAGTGAACTCGTTTATTGCATGTGCTGTGAGTTTAGCGCGTGTTTGGGAAAGCAACGGCCGCCTGTTATGCTTTATTTTCGAGGCAGATGATAACAGCATTTCACTAGACTTGTAGTGAGATGTGTTTTTGTAAGCCTGTTTTCACTGAAGCTGGAGTTCTTTTTCAGTGCAATTGTTTTACAATATAAGTCATAGGAATAACAATGGTATAAAATTATTGTTATTATATTCAAATTAGTTTGGCATCCAAAACACCAGTGTGAATGTAATATATCACAAATAAAAAGAGAGTTGAGTCCCCTTTAAAGTTTCAGGTTCAGTCAATTGACTGACTTTTTTTCTTAGCTCTTAATTTTGAACTGTCAAAGTGCATTAGACAGAAGAATTTGACTTTAAAATGTAAAGTTTTACTTTTTTTTTCTTTCTTTTTGTTTGTTAAATATTGTATCATGGACTTTGTATTGCAATATTATTGTATCATTAGATTTTGATATTGTTGCATCCCTAATTCCTGTCACAGAAGTAAAGCCTGAAATGCCATCACATGAGTAAATTACATTTTAAAATGTATTAAAATAGGTAATGTATTTTAAGTTGTAATAATGTTTTGTAATATTACTGCTTTTACTGTATTTTTAATCGAATTAATGCAGCCTCGATGAGCTTAATAGACTTCTTCTAAAAACATTATTTCAAACATTTGACTTCTAGTATATATTTAAATTAATATACATAGTGTTTTCCAAATTATTATAAATTATTCAGTAAAAGTTATTCAGATATTTTTTTTTTAACTCAGTTGTATTTTTCTGCAGGTGTTTGCGAGTGAACCCAAAGGGTCTGGATGATGAGAGTAAAGATTATCTCTCTCTGTACTTATTGCTTGTTAGTTGCCCAAAAAGTGAAGTCAGGGCAAAGTTCAAGTTTTCTTTACTGAACGCCAAAAGAGAAGAAACTAAAGCCATGGGTAAGTGTTTTCCAGATATTCACAGAAATGAGTTTGGAAATGTGGAATAACTAATGTTTTATTTGTATCTGCAGTGCAGTTGTGGCCTATGTATATTTGTGCTTGAGTTTTTGTGTATTTAAGTATTTAAAGAAACAGAAAAATGTTATTAACCACTCAAATTTGAATGTGAAAAGCGGCAAGTAAATAAAATAAGTTATCAAAATCTTGAAAAAATGAGCAGTATTTGCTCTCAAACACTGGGGGTGTGTCCGCCGTCTGCACTGAAACCACGCCCAACTCGTGGGAAAGCTGATGCCTCTTTTACAATAAAAGTTAAATAAGAAGACCCAGCTGTTTTGTAAATTATCGCAGCTAGGTAGTATACTTTTATGTGACTAGCAAACTTTAGTGCATCGAAACATGATTTCAGGCCTGGCCAAAAAAGCCTGAACACAAAATGGAAAAACAGTGAAAATCTGTTTAACAGTCTAAGGGAGTGTTCACACTTGGTGTCTTTTTGGACAAGAAAAGGTTGACAAGGGCGCTTTTTTTAGCTGAGTATGAATGTCGAGAAAAGCGGAAGCTTGCTCTTGTGTTTGGTTTTTTTTGTTTTTAGGTTTTTTTTGGCATTATTGCCTTTAATTTGATTGGACAGTATTTAAACAGGAAGCGAAGTGAGAGAGAGAGAGAAGGGGGACGGGATCGGGAAAGGTCTGCGAGCCGGGCCGCGGAAAAGGGGCGCCTGAAGCGCAACGGTGCTACATGTTGACGCGTTGCACGCTAGCTTATTGGCGCCGCACGTCAGTTTTGGAAGTTAATGGGGAGGAGAATGTCGGTTCACAACAATTAAATAAGTATCTACCGGCACCTTTTTTATTTTTTTGCTTGATGTAGAGCAGGGGTGTCAGACTCAGTTCCTGGAGGGCCGCAGCCCTGCAGAGTTTTGTTCCAACCCTGCTCCAACAGACATACTATGCAGTTTTCAATTAAGTCTGAAGGACTTGATTAGTTGGATCAGGTGTGTTTAATTATGGTTGCATCGAAACTCTGCAGGGCTCCAGCCCTCCAGGAATTGAGTTTGACACCCCTGATGTAGAGCATTCTTTTCAGAACATACTTTTTTGGGCTTAGGACTTCATATACCACTCATATTCCACTCCATAGGGTTATAATGAAAAAAAAGTCCACCATTTATTACTACATGCAGTCAAACAAAAATTTATTCAGACACCTTCAGCATTTCTCACGATATAGTTTATACATGTCGTTATAGTTTACAAAACGGTAATAAAATATGACAAGAACTGTGTTAGAACAAATTCATCTTATTACTTTGCTAAAAAGGTATGTAATGGATTCGAATCAACCAAAAATTCTGTTAGTATGACAATATTTACACAACTATCAATACTTTGTTGACCAGTTACCAAGCAGTGATTAACTTTGTTCAGTCTGTGGTGTAAAAAGGTCTCATTAGCATTTAAAAAAAAAAAAAAAAGGTCAGGTCATGGTTTGGAGTTTTCTCTGTAATGTTTTCAGCAATACATTTCTAACATTTGTGTTTATTGCCTTTACTCAGACTTTAAGTTGTTTATAAGTATTTGTGCTGATGTTTTCTTCCCACATTTCAGAAAGCCAAAGAGCCTACCGCTTCGTCCAGGGAAAAGACTGGGGCTTCAAGAAGTTCATCAGGAGAGATTTCTTGTTGGATGAAGCTAACGGACTTCTTCCTGATGACAAGCTCACACTGTTCTGTGAGGTACCGTATCGTGTAATGTTTCATGTGCACTGAATGTTTTGGTCTAGTAATGTCCTTGCTTCAAACCACTGACTCATTTGTTCAGGTTAGTGTGGTCCAAGACTCTGTAAACATTTCTGGTCAGTCGAACACGAACATGCTGAAGGTTCCAGAGTGTCAGCTTTCTGACGACCTGGGTAACCTGTGGGAAGGCTCCAGGTTCACAGACTGCAGCTTGTTCGTAGGAGGGCAAGAGTTCAAAGCGCACAAATCCATCCTGGCAGGTGAGCTTAAACATCCCAACATGGCGTTGACAGACGTTTGGGGTAGACCCAGATTTTGCTCTGCTAAAAAGACAAGCTGCACAGACAATAGAGAACGTTCAGCCGAATGATAATGAGGCACATGATGAATTTGGCAGTACTTTACACACGGATGATTCACTTGAAACTGATGATTCATGTTTCCTTTGACAGCGAGGTCGCCGGTGTTCAATGCCATGTTTGAACACAAAATGGAAGAGAGTAAAAAAGTAAGTGATAAGGTCTACACTATCTATATGTCAGAAATTGACAAACAACTCTTGATTCTTTAGAATTACTGAAATTATATTGATGATTTTTATTATAATTAATAACTATTATTATTTATTTAATTACTTTAAACAATTTTTTTTATAGATTTTATTATTCAAATAAAAATATTTTAAAATAAAATTATCTAATAAAATATATATTATAACATGAAAATACACACACATATAATTTTGTAAAATGTTATAAATAACCTAAATATAAATAAATATACAGGTCCTTCTCAAAAAATTAGCATATTGTGATAAAGTTCATTATTTTCTGTAATGTACTGATAAACATTAGACTTTCATATATTTTAGATTCATTACACACAACTCGAAGTAGTTCAAGCCTTTTATTGTTTTAATATTGATGATTTTGGCATACAGCTCATGAAAACCCAAAATTCCTATCTCAAAAAATTAGCATATTTCATCCGACCAATAAAAGAAAAGTGTTTTTAATACAAAAAAAGTCAACCTTCAAATAATTATGTTCAGTTATGCACTCAATACTTGGTCGGGAATCCTTTTGCAGAAATGACTGCTTCAATGCGGCGTGGCATGGAGGCAATCAGCCTGTGGCACTGCTGAGGTGTTATGGAGGCCCAGGATGCTTCGATAGCGGCCTTAAGCTCATCCAGAGTGTTGGGTCTTGCGTCTCTCAACTTTCTCTTCACAATATCCCACAGATTCTCTATGGGGTTCAGGTCAGGAGAGTTGGCAGGCCAATTGAGCACAGTAATACCATGGTCAGTAAACCATTTACCAGTGGTTTTGGCACTGTGAGCAGGTGCCAGGTCGTGCTGAAAAATGAAATCTTCATCTCCATAAAGCTTTTCAGCAGATGGAAGCATGAAGTGCTCCAAAATCTCCTGATAGCTAGCTGCATTGACCCTGCCCTTGATAAAACACAGTGGACCAACACCAGCAGCTGACATGGCACCCCAGACCATCACTGACTGTGGGTACTTGACACTGGACTTCAGGCATTTTGGCATTTCCCTCTCCCCAGTCTTCCTCCAGACTCTGGTACCTTTGATTTCACCTTGACATGCAAAATTTGCTTTCATCCGAAAAAAGTACTTTGGACCACTGAGCAACAGTCCAGTGCTGCTTCTCTGTAGCCCAGGTCAGGCGCTTCTGCCGCTGTTTCTGGTTCAAAAGTGGCTTGACCTGGGGAATGCGGCACCTGTAGCCCATTTCCTGCACACGCCTGTACACGGTGGCTCTGGATGTTTCTACTCCAGACTCAGTCCACTGCTTCCGCAGGTCCCCCAAGGTCTGGAATCGGTCCTTCTCCACAATCTTCCTCAGGGTCCGGTCACCTCTTCTCGTTGTGCAGCGTTTTCTGCCACACTTTTTCCTTCCCACAGACCTCTTGCTTGAGGGTGTCAGTGATGGCCTTCTGGACAGCGGTCAGGTCGGCAGTCTTACCCATGATTGCGGTTTTGAGTAATGAACCAGGCTGGGAGTTTTTAAAAGCCTCAGGAATCTTTTGCAGGTGTTTAGAGTTAATTAGTTGATTCAGATGATTAGGTTAGTAGCTCGTTTAGAGAACCTTTTCATGATATGCTAATTTTTTGAGATAGGAATTTTGGGTTTTCATGAGCTGTATGCCAAAATCATCAATATTAAAACAATAGAAGGCTTGAACTACTTCGAGTTGTGTGTAATGAATCTAAAATATATGAAAGTCTAATGTTTATCAGTACATTACAGAAAATAATGAACTTTATCACAATATGCTAATTTTTTGAGAAGGACCTGTATATAGTAAGCTTAGGAGCTGGTTTATCATTCTTATTATCATTCTATTATTCTGACTTTTCTCGTAATATTTTGACTTTATTCTCGAAGCACTTCCGACATTATTCTCGTAATATTTCGACTTTATTCTCTTAACATTACGACTTTATTCTCATAACATTTTGACATTATTCTCAAAACTTTTCAACTTTATTCTCAAAGCATTTTTCTCGAAGCATTTTGACTTTATTCTCAAGGTATTTCGGCTTTATTCTCGTAATATATTTACTTTATTCTTGGAATTTTGACTTTATTCTTGAAACATTCTGACTTTTCTTGTAATATTTTGACTTTATTCTCGAAGCACTTCCGACATTATTCTCGTAATATTTTGACTTTATTCTCTTAACATTCCGACTTTATTCTCATAACATTTCGACTTTATTCTCAAAGCATTTTTCTCAAAGCATTTCGACTTCATTCTCGTAATATATTTACTTTATTCTTGGAATTTTGAATTTATTCTTGAAACATTCTGACTTTTCTCGTAATATTTTGACTTTTCTCAAAGCACTTCTGACATTATTCTCGTAATATATTGACTTTATTCTTGGAATTTTTACTTTATTTTTGAAACATTCTGAATTTATTCTCGAAGCATTTCGGCATTATTCTTGTAATATTTCGACTTTATTCTCGAAGCATTTCAACCTTATTCTCAAAGCACTTCTGACATTATTCTTGTAATAGTTTGACTTTATTCTCGTAATATTGACTTTATTTTCGAAACATTTGAACGTTATTGTCATAATATTTCAACTTTATTCTGAAAATATTATGGCTTTAATCTGTCTTTTTTTTTTTTTGTAAGTGGCGCTTAAATGCTGTTGTAAATAAATCAGATTTTCAGTTCATTTAAATGTTTTTTTTTTTTTTTTGTTGTTGTTTGTTTTTTTCCAATTCTATTGCAGAACCGTGTCGACATCAGCGATGTGGAACCAGATGTATTTAGGGAAATGATGGTATTTATTTACACTGGTAAAGCTCCAAACCTGGAGAAAATGGCCGACAACCTATTAGCTGCTGCAGACAAGGTAAGACACTTTTGCTCTGAAGGAAGGGGCTTTTGTTTTGTGTTTGTGCTGCTGTTGTTTGAACACTTCCTGTGATTGACCTGCAGCCTGTTTTCTTCTCTCTCTTTTTAGTATGCTCTGGAAAGATTAAAGGTATTATGTGAGGAGGCTCTCTGTAACAGTTTGTCTGTAGAGAACGTAGCCGACATCCTCATTCTGGCTGACCTGCACAGCGCAGAGCAGCTTAAAGCACAAGCCATAGACTTCATTAATAGGCAAGTACACACGCAGTTCATACTCAATATTATAAAAAAAGTCCTTTGTTTGCTTTACAATTCTTAACACAATTGTATTTACACTAAATATTTGCAAATGTAATGACTGACAGGTTTAACTGGACTGTTTTGAAAGAATACATGACAGAATAATAATATTAAAACAAATATTGAGGTTGAAGGGAAACTCGTGCATTTTTCAGTGGTTACAGTTTCACTTTGCATAAATGACTGATTAAAAGCAAAGCAGACAATTATATTAATTGGAATGATTTGGCTCACCAATATCCAATGGTGACAGCGGTGGCTGCAGTGCATTCTGGGAGCTCTGTGTGAATTCTGCTCTGGTCTCTTTTCTCAGATGCAGTGTTCTTAGACAGCTGGGCTGTAAAGATGGGAAGAACTGGAATAGCAAGTATGTGTGCCAACACGTTACCGTCTCCCAGAGTCCTTTGCAAATAAAAAGCACCAAACACATCTGTATTTAGCAGGAAGCTCCAGTTTGCATAGTAATTATGTGACTAAGATTCGTGGCACAGCTTGTGGATTTTTTTTATTTATTTTTTTCTAATTCCTTTCCACCAAAACACGTAAGATTCTGCCATTGTTATTGTATGATCACGTTTTAAAGGAATGCTCTGGACATGATGTAGTCTCTGTGTGCCGTTGACAGTAAATTATCTGTGCAAACCTTTCTACTGTGGTAAAATCACATTTACACAAGGCCATGGGTAGTTTTTATATATGTAACTATATATGTAAGTTATGTGTTTTTATGCTCCCCTTAGGCAGCATTTATTTATTCAGAAACACAGCAAAACAACATTATTGTGAAATTATTATAATTTAAAATAACTGATTTATTTTTAAATATATTTTAAAATGTCATTTATTTCTGTGATTCAAAGCTGAATTTTCACTATTTTCTATTACTCCAGTCTTTAGTGTCACATGATCTTTCAGAAATCATCCTAACATGCTGATTTGGTGCTTTAAAAAATAAATTAAATATATATATAAATATATAAGTATCATTGTTGAAAACAGTTGTTGCTAAATATTTTAGTGGAAATCATGATTTTTTGCACAATGTAATTTTGTATTTAAAAGAGAGTGCATTTAAAAAAAATGAATACATTAAATTAATACAAATTATATGTATTATATTACTTAGAATTTGTGTTAATTTAAAAAAATGGTGTAGTATGTTAAATTAATAGTGTGTATGTATGTATGTATGTATGTATATATATATATATATATATATATATATATATATATATATATGCAATTATTAATTTGATTTATTTAATAAAATATATTGAAATTAAATGAATAATTATATATAGAATATTTTTTATTAAATACATATTTCTAAAATATATAGAATCATTTTAATCAAAATATTGATGTACATTAATACAATTATATATAGAATATTTATAAATAACATTTATTTATTTGAAAAATATATTTTTGAATGAAATAAAATTAATAAATTGTATGTAGAATATTTAATAATTACATTTGTTTAATAAAAAAATTGCAGTTTTTATCAACTTAATGCATCCTTGCTGTGTAAAAGTATTAATTTAATAATACTAATTCATTTTTTTATAAAATAGTAAATATATAATTTAATTGTATATATAATTATATATATATATATATATATATATATATATATATATATAATATATTTTTTTTATTATATTCTCTCCATCAGTTTATATGACTGTACATGTGATATTTATTTTTACAAACCACATGCTTCAGATGAAGCTTAACTTGTTTTGAACCCTGAACATTCCTTTAATTAGCATGATTTCACTGAATTAATAACAGTCCCGGATTATTTGTACTCATTTCATCATCGTGTGTCGAATGTGTTGTCATTCATAGAGGGTAACCTTGAGGCTTGTTTTTGCTCATTCGCAGTCACGCCGCAGACATAATGGAAACGGCAGGTTGGAAAGCGATGATTCAGTCCCATCCTCACTTAGTGGCCGAGGCATTCCGGGCTCTCGCTTCAGCCCAGTGCACCCCTTTCGGTCTGCCTAGGAAACGGCTAAAACAGTCCTGACCTTTGCCCTCAGAGACTGCTTAGAACAAAACGCATGAGGAGCCTACTTCTACCCCCTCCCTCTTCACTCGCCCGTCGCCCTTACCAGAGACCGGATAGAGGAGCTAGTTCAAACCACAGTGCTTGAGAAGAAATGGACTTCGCCATGCTGTTTACTCCGGGCGTCATTTGAAAAATGGCCTTAAAGGATCTGCCCCTCCGCTCCTTTGTGTCTCTACGTGTAGCTACGTGCCTGCTGCGACCGATCCCAGACCTGTCTGGATTGCACTAGCTCCCACATAATGCAGTAGTTTTAACATGGTGGTGTTTAGGACTTTATATGTTACATGTTCTCGAGGGGGAGGGTTGCATTCGCCCTTCTTGTGAACTTGTGGTCTGACGTTTCAAAAACACCAAGTATACACTCACTAAACGCATACCCACGCACA
Source organism: Cirrhinus molitorella (assembly GCA_033026305.1). Lineage (NCBI taxonomy): Eukaryota > Metazoa > Chordata > Actinopteri > Cypriniformes > Cyprinidae > Cirrhinus > Cirrhinus molitorella. The sequence goes on along the minus strand of CM065137.1, from coordinate 4,185,496 downwards.
CGTATCGAGTGCAAACTGACACTTTTAAAGTGATGATGTTGCAGAGTGTCGCATTGTATGTTTATCATTAAAATTGGCATAAGTATTAACTGAGGTCGTGCTGTAGAATACTTGGTGAAATGTGACGCGGTTCACATTGTGAGTATTACACGAAAGCGGCTCGAGACGTCGATATTTTGCACCGACTTAAACTAATGGTAAATATGAAGATTTGTTTACCGTGTTGTTTACAGAACTTGTTTTTTCCCCTTTTTCGCACAGAGTTAGTTTGGACTTTAGTTGAATTTATTTTTCATGGTTTAACGTACTCTATGGATCAGGAGAGTTCTTTGTGTTTGAAAAAACGTATTGTGGTTCAAAAGAACTTTGCAAATAAAATGGAGAAAAAAAGTCCTGGTCTTACTGTGAATCATTTTTTTTTCCCTCATTCATTTTTTTGTCAATTCTTTGAAACTATTTTTTGGGTTGTATGGCAATGGCCAGAAAGAGCAGTTTTACATTATATTAAACTATTTAAACCGTCTCTTTAAAATATTGCTTTTTTTCACCACATTTTGTCCAGTTAAAAGCTTTTCTAACTATTTAAGGATATTTAAAAATCAGCATTTTTTTTCCCTATTAGCTAGAACTTAAACTGTAATGTCCTCAGTTAGCCTGCAGATGATCATATTTAAGAAAAACATTTTTTTTTAGGAGTTTGACCCAATTGTACATTTTCTGTACTTTACTGGTAAAACTTTAATTTTAAAATATATACTTCAATTTACCTAAATAAAAATACACCAGTAAAGTACAGATAATTTAAAATTGTACTTAAGTACAGTAACATATGCTACTTTACTGGTGTATTTTTACTTTGTAACTGTAACTAGTAACATAAGTAATTTTAAAGTATCTACTTTAGTTTACGAAAATAAAAGTACACCAGTAAAGTAGCATTTGTTACTGTGCTTAAGTACAATTTGAAATGATCTGTACTTTACTGGAGAATTTTTAATTTGGTAAACTTTTTTTTGGTAAACTACATTCAAAATCATAAAAATATACTTTATAAATATAAATAAAATATAAATATCTGCACTTTACTGGTATATTTTTATTCTGGCAAACTAAAGTAGAATTTTTACTTCATTAAGTACTTCAGTACTTAAGTACAATTTTAAATTATTTGTACTTTAGTTTACCAGAATAAAAATACACTAGTAAAGTACATATAATTTTAAATTGTACTTCAGTACAGCAATGAAGTAAAAAATAATACTTTCAAGTTTAGCAAAATAAAAATATACCAGTAAAGTCCAGATAATTTAAAATTGTACTTAAGTTCAGTAACTAAGTAAAAATACTAATTTTGTTTGTTTACCAAAATAAAATAAGCACAGATAATTTTAGAATTGTACTTAAGTACAGTAATGAAGTAAAAATACTACTACCACTAGTAAAGTAGTATTTTTACTTTTCTACTGTACATAAAAATACTACTTTACTGGTATATTTTTATTTTGGCAAACGAATGTAATATTTTTACTTCGTTACTGTACTTAGTACCATTTTAAGTTATCTGCACTTTACTGGTGTATTTTTATTCTGGTAAACTAAAGTACAAATAATTTAAAATTGTACTTAAGTACTGAAGTACTTAAAATTAAAAGTAAAAATTCTACTTTAGTTTGCCAGAATAAAAATATACCAGTAAAGTGCAGATATTTCCATAAGTATATTTTTATGATTTTGAATGTAGTTTACCAAAAAAAAGTTTACCAAATTAAAAATTCTCCAGTAAAGTACAGATCATTTCAAATTGTACTTAAGCACAGTAACAAATGCTACTTTACTGGTGTACTTTTATTTTCGTAAACTAAAGTAGATACTTTAAAATTACTTATGTTACTAGTTACAGTTACAAAGTAAAAATACACCAGTAAAGTAGCATATGTTACTGTACTTAAGTACAATTTTAAATTATCTGTATTTTACTGGAGTATTTTTATTTTGGTAAACTGAAGTAGTATTTTTACTTTGTTACTGTACTTGGGTACAGTTTTAAATTATATTTTACTGGTTTATTTTTATTTGGTAAAGTAGCATTTTTACTTCATTACTGTACTTAAGTACAATTTTAAATTATCTGTACTTTAGTTTACCAAAATAAAAATACCAGTAAAGTACAGATCATTTAAAATTGTATCTAAGTACAGTAACTAAGTAAAAAATACTATAGTTTACCAAAATCAAAATAAACAAGTGCAGATAATGTAAAATTGTACTCAATTTTAAATGATCTGTGCTTTACTGGTGTATTTTTTATTTTGGTAAACTAAAATAGTATTTTTACTGTGTTACTGTACTTGGGTACAATTTTTTTGGATTATCTGTATTTTACTGGTGTATTTTTATTTTGTAGTGTTTTTCGTTACTGTACTTCAAGTGTAATTTTAAATTAACTGCACTTTACTGGTATATTTTTATTTTGGTAAACTGTGGTAGTATTTTTACTTTGTTACTGTACTTAAGTAGAGTTTTAAATTATCTGTATTTTACTGGTGTATTTTTATTTTAGTGGGGTTTTTTTTTTTACATTGTTACTGTGCTTAAGGGTCTTTGCGACGCATCAACTTTAACCAAGCAAGTTAAGAATGTGTACTTATTTTAAATAAAAGCCTAGCAGAATTGTAATCGTTTAAGCTTTTACATTTTTTTTTTTGATGACAAGTTTGTAATCTTGGAAGTTTCAGTTAGACAATATCAGTACCTTTAACATGCCTCACGGTACATCGCCAATGGACACTAGCATGTTGCAGACGCTCCATTATTCTTTTTGGTCTGTGGCTTCAAAAAATCATTTAAACGAGCTTTCATAAATCTCTTCTTTTTTAGTCTTTAAACATCTGGAGACGACTTAAGCTGAGATCAAAGCCAGCGTGCTGCAAATCCTCAAACTCCCTGTTCATCAAGCCATGAGATTACACAGACTCTCACTGACACTGTGAACATTTTTCAGAACAGAGCATATGATCACACCTTCATGAATGAAACCATTGCGGAATCATCCTCTGGTTTTCATAAGCTGAAGATGGCTGTTCCACAATGAGTCTCCTCCGGTAGAGTTTAGAAGGATACTTAGGATTTTGTAGTTTCGGAAGAAAATACACAAGGGAAGATTCTGGAAACTTAAATGTCTTTTCTTTAATAACAGAAACAAAATACAAAAAGAACGAGGAGCACATTATGGCTTCAACATTAACCCTATTTACTGACAATGTTTCTGTGAACACAAAAATATGTTGGCATGAAAACGAGGGCGTCACAAACGGTTGCAATACAAGATGTTTGACTTTTTTTTCTGTTTCTGAATTCCAGCTTACATTGGGAAATCTGATTTGGATATTTTAAAACGTCACACTGATAATATCACAAGAGTCACGGAGAAAGGGTCACTGTGGGAAAAAAAATAGATGCGTCGGTCTTGTCCAAGCTAAGCGTGAACCACATGAATGCGCCGTCAGGCTTAAGCTTGGGTTCACCCAAAAATGAAAATGATGTACTCACCCCTCATATTGTTCCAAATCAATTAGACTTTATTCTGTGGAATTAATTTTTGGGTGAACTACTGCCCTAGAATCAAAAGACTGGTTCCTCATCTGACCTTGCTTCCAACTATCCGGTTCTTTGTGGAGCAGAACAAGGAAACTACAAGCTAGAGAGGTTGTAACAACAAGATGACACCTCAGTTACCTCAACACATCCAATCTAGGCTGTGCTATCCCACAGAGGTATAGGGAGTGTCACTGTGGTAGTTGTAGTCTGGGCAGACCTTCTGTACTAGCTTGTAGTCTGCACTGAAGAAGTCAATGTAGATGCAGATGACCTTGAAGGGCTTGGAGCAAAGCCAAGACACATGGCTTTGGGTCTGTTCCTGGAAACATACCCTGTTCGGGAAGTCGCTGCAAACGGACGTCCTCTTGCTGCGGTCCGTCTTCTCATATTCCACCCGACAATTGAAGGCCTTATTGTCTTTGGGCACCTCTATGGTTTCCTGTTGAGTGATCTCAAAATCGACAGCCTTGGAGGGCGGGACCAGGCTGACGGACACGTTGCCCATGCCGGTGGAGTTGTGGCGGAAATAGACGCTGAAGGTACCATTGCCATGGTCCACAATTTTCCCGGTAATGAGAAGGTTTAGCTTGATCGTTTTGATGTTCGAATGGAAGTCGCCCCAGCCAAACATTTTCTTAAACTTGCCCGTTTTCACATAGGGACGGCGTTTGGCCCTCGAGAGGGTTCCTTCGCTATCAGTGTGGTTGGATAACCAAGCCCACAGATCCAGTGCCCCAGGGTCCTGAGCAGTTTCACGGCTCTGGCTGTTTGATTGGGACGGGTGGGAGAAAAGCCGCAGGGATTTGAGAATCCCTGAACGAGAGCTGTAAGGAGAGACACTTTCCTCCTTATCGCTCTCTCCCCAATTCAGAGGAGACACAGCTGCTCTGAGCTCCGCTCCACATGTCACCTTCAAAGAAAAACCAGGAAGACAAATGTTAACCGAAGAGGTTGTAGAAGCTAATGCATCTTCAGAAAAATAAACATCCAATCCAGTCCAGTGGACAAAAATAAAGGTTTATCTTTAACATTAAAAGGCATTCAAAAGCCACTCTACTTCCATATTTCTGTGGGACTTTACCTAGAACTGCTAAGAAAACCTTTTGAAGGGACTTCAGATATTCTAGTGTGCGATCAAGGAACGTTCTCTTATTATGATGTTCCTGTAGGTACCGTATTGTTAAAAATAAAAGTTCTTTATTAACACCTATAGGGGCTTTTGCACTGGGAACCTTTTAATTATTCCTAGAACTATTGGCGGAAGTTCCAGCATTTTGGCGTGTTCACACTGCAAGAACTAGGAACATATTTAGTTCTAGAAACTCCATTTGGGGGAACTAATTTAGCTCCTACTTAAGTTAGGGTCTAAACCAGTTCTATAGGAACTACTAGTGACGTAAGCAGGATTCTTACAGATACTGCTAAATGAAATTCCAGGACTTTCAAGGACTTTTCAAGCACTACTTTTTTCATTTTTAAAGACCTCAATCTGAGATCTCACTTATCAAACAATGTCTTCTTTATCAAATTAAAAAAAGAGAAATAAAATGGAAACATACTAATAAAAGACTTTATAATAATTCTTTACAATAAATAATTAACTTTTTCAAAGCACTCCAATCAGATTGTGTATTGTGAATCATTCGTTTCAGATCCAATATAAATTAAATGATTCACGATCCACACTTTGAAGTCCCGATTTATGAACTATCATTTCAGATCAGGACTTGGAGCGTAGATCAGAACTTCACGTATCGTGAATCATTTGATTTAGATTGATTTACATCTAAACCAAATGATTCGCAATACATGCTACGAAGTCCCTAAATGAATCAAATGATTTGCGATCCACGCTCTGAAGCAAAAGATTCGCCAACTCACTCCGAAGTTCTGATCTAAATCAAATGATTTGCGATCCACGCTTTGAAGTGTCCCGATCTGAATAATAATTTGCAAACTATGATTTCAGGACTTAGATGACTTAGATGACCCCTCCCCTCGAACGCACATGAGCCAATGGCAGTTGAGTATCAGCTGCACAGAGACTGAACCTCGGACATCCGTAGGTTTCAGCGTCATAGAGAAACATTGGAAGATCCGAAGCTCTCGGCGTTTTAATGGTTTATGCTACAAAAATAATAAAACGATGTGCCTGAGGTACTTGTAACACTGATTGCAGGTATCCTGAGAGGATTGCTAATGGAATTTGGAATTTATTTTATTATTCAACGTTCTGGTCGTCATACTTTAAGTGGCCTTTTTCATCTGCTCAAGCAGTTAATGTCTCTTAATATTGTTAATCTCTCTGGCTAAAACTAGCTAATGTTAAAGTTAGTGAGTCCATGCTAACGAACAAACCTCAGCTAACTATTCTCACGTTATGTACAGTGTAAGTCAAAAGCACATAAACGAAGGACTACATTTCAGTGCCTCTCCATATTAAACTGGTTAAATGTAAAATAATTAATCTTACACTGCGGTACATGAACAGTGTTGATCCTGGATGTTGCCATCTACAATAGTGACGAAGGTAACATGAAATTTCTCCAGTTGGTATTACAATCTATAAACTCTCGATTTCAACTTAATCATGTTACTCACCATATTTATTTTAAAATCATTTATATATCCCTCCTTGGCATATTTAAGCCCTACTGCTCCTTGATGAGAGGTGTTCCTTCTGTGTTCAAAATTTAGCAAAAACACCTTTGGATAAGGTTTCACACTGACAGCTGTCATTTTAAGACAGTGGGAAACTCTGTTTGTTTGTCCGAGGAAGCAACAGTAACTAAGGGGGGCGGGGCTTATCGATCACAGGTCAATTGTCTCACCAACCTGCACTGATCTAAATTAATTGATTTGCAATACATGCTACAAAGTCCCAATATGAACTAAATGATTTGCAGTACGCGAAGTTCCAATCTGAAACAAATCATTCGCAACAAGCGACCCGATTGGAGCACTTCGAAACTGTTAATCATTTTGCGACACAATAGTTTAACCGATTTAGAGTTTTGAAAGGCTCAGTTTCACCCATCGCTGCATGCTTTTTAAAATCATTACAAGTGACGACAAAATTCAAAAATTAATTGTCCTTTAAATTTGATCTGGTTTTTCGCTTGAAATATATGATTGAAATCATCAGTCAGATTGAGTCCAACGTAAATGACTCAATTGATTTAGTTCATCTGTTCATCTTTTCATGCCTTCAGCCATGTTTACACAACACTCAGAACTATTACTTGCTTAACTCGCTAGTCGTTAACTGAAATAAGTGAAAAAAGGTAAGTGCTTATTGAAAAAATTAAACACATTGTTTTTCACCGATAACAGCGTCCTCCATTCAGTAACTGTAAAGATGTCGGCGGCTTCAGAGTTCCTGCTGCAGGAAAGCGCCCCAAGGGAGAATCACCATTCTAGCTAGTTTTTACAACTACGCTGTGCGAAAGCATTCTGATTCCATGAAGAACCTTTAATATCCATGGAATTTTTCCATTCCACAAAAAAAAGAATCTTTAGAGTTTTTTTAATTTTCCTCACTGAGAAAAAATGGTTCTTTAAGGAACTGTTTGCTGAAAGGTTCTTGAAGGAACCAATAATGGTTCTTCTATGGCATCGTTATGAAAATCCCCTTTTTTTAAGAGTGCAAAATGAGTTCTTAACTGATTTTAAACATTCTTCAGAGAACTTTCCTTTTAGAAAGGGCGCCTAGAGGTTCTCTAGAGGTTTTTGCCAGTGTTTGCAATCTAAGAAACTCTAAATAATGCCTCAAGCATCTTTGCATGAGAAGCAGTCAATCCATACCACACTGTCTAAATGAGAAGACGCTTGAGGCACCATCCTGTCAAAGCAGAAAAACGCTTCAGGAAATTGTAGGAACACTTTTTATGCTGCATCAATAAACCACAAATGTGTACTAGGAAAGAAATTTCCTTTAGGCATACAAAAAATATTTCGATTTAGTACGCATTTATATTTTTTTTTAAGAGTTCCCAAAATACCCTAAACTGGCGTGTACGTGCACATTCGCACCTCAGATGCAAAATTAAAAATGAATCTACTACATTATAACAAGAATAAAATTACAGCTTGCATGTAGAAGAAATCAAAAGGAGATGCATTACTACATAAATAATCAAAACATAAAGAGGGGATGGGAAACTGAAAGCTGCATGAGACAGCTCTGTTTTAAATGATGCAAACAGGATGTAACATCACCAGAGCACTGTAATGCAAGTTTACTACCGACTCAATAAACACTCATCTACCTCAAGCCTAAGCCTACCTCACGCCCAGCAAAACAGGTTCCTAAAACACACCCATTTGAGTCTAGAGATGCATATTAGTACTACAGCCAATCCATTAGATATTACTTTGTTTTGCACTGCAGGCACAGTGAAATATGAATGAACGGAAAACAGCACAGGAAAGACCAAAGGAGGAAGATCAGGAAGGAGCTGCCCTACTCTCATTCTCTCCATATTTCAACGAAGCTCAAAAGCTTCTCACATAGGCATCATTTGATAGAATGAATGTATGTCCCAAATGGCTATTTAGTCCCCATCTCCCCAAGTCTATCGTCAGCTTTCTCCATCATTTCTCTTTCATTTTCAGAGATAAAAAACAGGGGGTAGATATTTAGGAAACACAGATCATTTGTGCTGTACGCTTCAAATTTATGATACACAGAATGAAACAGTGACATTCGCTGCAGGTAAGGAAAGACGAGAAATGCGAAATGTGTAACATGAAGGAAATAATGTTACCAGAAATCACAAAAATATGCAGCAGAGCAAAAAGAAGCTAATTTTGGTGTATCATAATTAATTAGGGAATTTTTTTTTTTTTAGATTAGGGACTACTACCTAATCCTAAGTAAATACATATTATTACAGTTCAAGGATGGAAGTAAATTAAGGGGAGGGGGGGGAACTAGTCATAAAAAACCTAACTTTGTGATTGCAGTAAAAAAAAAAAAAAGGTCTCTTGAGAGAGGACTTGAGGCTCAACCAATACACAGTTTGTCATCCTAAACTGGCTTAAACTGGTTTCTGGGATAAAGTCTTAAATTAAAATTTGCATTGGGTTTGTGAAGTCAATTCAAATGCATTGAAATTAATCTTTAGAAATAAAAACACAATCACACACAGATTTTGTTCTCCGCCGAGAAATAAGCAAAACTGATGGATTAAGGGCCCTGCGGAAACTGGATTATTCAAAGATTGAAAGAGGAAACAGGACAAAAAGCCACGGCATATTCTAAAGGCATATTTAGATTATACAAACTATTTAGCCTCTTTTCAATAAATAAATAAATAAATAAATAAATCAAATATGCAAAAAAAAAAAAACATTTAGAAAATAATTTGTTTTTGAATTTATACCTACCTGTTTTACAAATACTATAATACTTATTAAAAAAAAAAAAAAAAAAAGCGCAACGGTGAAGATTAATGGTAATTACAGAGATGAGCGTTAGTAGCAATAATAAGAATAAAACACAATGTCTATTTTTCATCTTTGACCAGTAATACATCCTAGGAGAAGAAAAGGTTCATTAACTTTTGCAAACAAAATACTGCAGTGGTCATATAAAAGTTTGCATTAATTAAATTAATTTAAATAAAACTCATACCATGTGTAAGCAGAGCATAAGTAGGGCAGAGTAACACTGGCACATCTTCATGCGTTTTCTGAGTCCAGATCTGGCTTAGTAAAGATCAGGTCCACTTGTGGCAAGGTCTCAGGTCAGTATTCCTAAAAACACAAAACCTGTCATGCTTCAAAATATGAGGAAATGTACCTAATTAGTGTTAAAAACAAAAAATAATGAGAAATGTTCAAACTTTACATTCTTCATGTAACGGTAAAATTATGTTAGCATGTCATTGACAAATAAAATGTTAAAATGTAAAAACGTAACCAAAAGCGCTATAAAACTGGTCAAGTTTACAGTTTTAATTAGGGTTTTACAATTTAATTAACTTTATGTGTGAAAAATAAATGTTAAAAATTACAAACAGAGCATGTAGCCTCTCAAATAAAATAAAGTCCTAAAACTAAGTTTAATATAATTACAATAATGTTTAAATGGAGTATAGAATGAAACTGCAAGAAAGAGGTTTGTAGTTATTCTTTTTTACATAAAATTGTATATATGCAACAGACTAAAGCAAAAGTGTCACCAAAAATAGCAAATTATGTTTAATATGATTAACAGTAATCTGTTTTAGTGTAACTCACCCTTTTAGTGTAGAATTGGACGCATGCATTTCTGTGGGGTGAGCATCCTTATAGAGAGTAGTTATCGGATGCTGAAGACAAACATCGCTCCTCGACAGTCCGAACTCAAAGTGACCAGCAATAAAAACTTCTCTGCATTTGATTAAAACAATATAATCTTCTTCTTAACTCAGCGTGGCTTGCATCCAGCTGCATTAAATCCTCTTAGCTCTGCTCATCTGGCTGCGTGCCTTTCCTCTGCAACACTCACATATCCTAACACGATTATGTGTGGATGTGATTGTCCATCCAAACGAAAAAAAAAAATTATCATAAAACTGCTCTCTAAGCAGTCCCCTGGGTAAAAGTCCGGTTTTGCTGCATCCTTGCCCGCTCGCTCTTCCTAAACTGATGTTGTGTGATGGATCAGTGCTCTTTTGGGTTGTGACAGTGGAGTCACTGAGCCCAGCCCCTCAACATCAGCACCAATAACAGCACACATCACACTTTAAAGCTTTTTTTGTGTGTATGTAAAGCCATTTAAAACCACTGTGTGTTAACTCAGTGCGAAGAAGCACTTTGATGGTTCATAAAACAGCAGAAGACTTGCCTTGTGGGCAGAGTTTGTATTTTTTGGGACAAAAGCGCTATTCAGAAGCATTTAGCCTCTTATCATTGTGAGACTCAAAACAGATTTTATGTAAATATAACATCAAAATTTTTACATTTTCATACTATTATGTAAAGTTATATTTTATATATATATATATATATATATACACATTAGGATAGTTGATTTGGTAGCGTGGGGCTTTTTAATAAAAACTATTGAAAATGTAACCCACAAAATAAAAAAAATAAAAAAAAATAAATGAAAAGTGAATGTTTCTCAGGGTGGCTTTTTAATTAAAAAAAAAAAAATAATAATTACATTAAATTAGTATTACCCTACATAGTGTGCTGCTGGGGCTTCTTGTCACACCTGGGTTAAAATTACAAAAACTTAAAAACAAGAAAAATTGTGAAAGACAAAACACCAAAAAAAGTAAAACATAAAATTTGAAAATCAAACAAATAAAATAAATAAATATAAATAAATAAATAAAATTAAGGTTAACTTAAGGGCTAAGTTAAAATGACAATAAGTTTAAAAACAAGAAATATTATAAAAGACAAAACACCAAAAATATAAAAAAAATATATATATAACTATTGTTTCGCCAAAAAAAATTAAAGTTTATAACAATTCACACATTTAAACAGTTATTACAAAATATTATTTTAGAAAATATAGTGGATGATAATAATGTGATAAAAGTGGGAGAAATTCGATTTTTTTTTTTAAGAAGTCATGTTTTGTAATAATTAAAAATGGTTTAAGAAACTAAAAAGAAGAAATATAGCGAGCAAAGATGTGAATGTTTGTTTGGAAACAGCTCCGCTCTGTGGCTACTACAGTAATTGCAGTTGAAGCCACTGTGGAAACAACAGCCCAGACAAACAGATGTGTTAATGCAAGATTTATTTACTCATGCAAATGCAAATGTTAGAACAAAACAAATGAACATTGCAATAAATAATACCAGCCTTTTTTTCCAAGAGTTCTAATCTATTAATATAATTAACAGAAGCTGCAAAACTTGACAGCAGCGATGCACGTCTCTTCAATAATACAAAATGACTAACAGAATGACTAACAGAATTAACTAACTTCCATAGAGACTTATTTGCAGGACTCCTTAATAATCTGGTTCTGATTCTTCACCAGCAAAGCTAACATGGACATGAAGTTGGGCTTCTGTACGGCAGGTTTTGTAACACCAGAGGCAGAGGCTTTCTTCTGGGTCTCTTGTTTAATCTTAGGCTTCACGCTGAACAGATCTGTGGGCGTTCTGAACCCATCCGAATCCTCAGAAATCTCTTCCTGTTGCTCGTTCTGGAAACCATTCTGGGCTTCGTGAATCTCTCCGCGTTTGTGCTTCTGCCGAGGGCTTTTCCTTTGCTCCTTAGTTTCCACAGCAACACTTTCAGGCATGTCATCAAACTTCAGCACCCGCCGTGTTCCGTCTACGCCATCAGACACTTCCCGCTTGTTCAATTTGCCCCGGACATTAGTCGTCCTCTGTTTGCTGGAGGCGTCTGAGTTCTGCTTCAAATCTGCATTTGATCTTGAAATATTGTCATCTATAAGCAGTTCGTCCTCCTGTGTTACACTGACACTAAGGTCAAGTGGAGAAAGCTGCTGAGACAATGTGTTGTTCCATGAAGGCTTCCTTTTTACCAAAGGTTTCCAGCCAGCAACGGGAGGCCAGACCATAGATTGCGCCCTCTTGCGATGGCGTGACCTTGCTTTGGTAATGGACAGGTTGGTCTGAATGGAGAGCAGATACTTGCAGCGACGCAAATTCCTAAATAGATGCATACCACAATTATTTCACTAAATGTATATGTACAGGTGCATCTCAATAAATCAGAATATCATGGAAAAGTTTATTTATTTCAGTAATTCAACTCAAATTGTGAAATAAATTCAATGCACACAGACTTGAAGTCTTAAGTCTTTGGTTCTTTTAATTGTGATGGTTTTGGCTCACATTTAACAAAAACTTGCTAATTCACAACAATCTTAAATTAGAATATGGTGACATGCCAATCAATTTCCTGAGCCTTCAAAATGGTCTCTCAGTTTGGTTCACTAGGCTACACCATCATGGGGAAGACTGCTGATCTGACAGTTGTCCAGAAGACAATCACTGACACCCTTCACAATGAGGGTAAGCCACAAACATTCATTGCCAAAGATGCTGGCTGTTCACAGAGTGCTGTATCCAAGCATGTTAAAAGAAAGTTGAGTGGAAGGAAAAAGTGTAGAAGAAAAAGATGCACAACCAACCGAAAGAACCGCAGCCTTGAGAGGCTTGTCAAGCAAAATTGATTAAAAAATTTGGGTGAACTTCACAAGGAATGGACTGAGGCTGGGGTCAAGGCATCAAGAGTCACCACACATAGACGTGTCAAGGAATTTGGCTACAGTTGTTGTGTTCCTCTTGTTAAGTCACTCCTGAACCACAGACAACGTCAGAAGCGTCTTACTTGGGCTAAGGAGAAGAAGAACTGGACCGCTGCCTAGTGGTCCAAAGTTCTTTTTTCAAATGAGAGCAAGTTTTGTATTTCATTTGAAAACCAAGGTCCTAGAGTCTGAAGCTCATAGCCCAAGTTGCTTAAAGTCCAGTGTTAAGTTTCCACAGTCTGTGATGATTTGGGGTGCAATGTCATCTGCTGGTGTTAGTCCACTGTGTTTTTTGAAAACCAAAGCCACTGTACCGGTTTACCAAAGAATTTTAGAGCACTTTATGCTTATTCTGCTGACCAGCTTTTTAAAGATGCTGATTTCATTTTCCAGCACCTGCCCACACTGACAAAAGCACCAAATGCTGGTTAAATGACCATGGTGTTGTGTGCTTGACTGGCCAGCAAACTCACCAGACCTGAACCCCATAGAGAATCTGTGGGGTATTGTCAAGAGGAAAATGAGAAATAAGTGAACAAAAAATGCAGATGAGCTGAAGGCCACTGTCAAAGAAACCTGGGTTTACCACCTCAGCAGTGCCACAGACTGATCATCTCCATGCCACGCCAAATTGAGGCAGTAATTAAAGCAAAAGGAGCCCCTACCAAGTACTGAGTACATATACAGTAAATTAACATACTTTCCAGAAGGCCAACAATTTACTAAAAATGTTTTATGAAGTATTCAAATTAGTTTTTGTTAAATGTGAGCCAAAATCATCACAATTAAAAGAACCAGAGACTTAAACTATTGCAGTCTGTGTGCACTGAATTTATTTAAAACATGAGTTTCACAATTTGAGTTGAATTACTGAAATAAATGTACTGTTCCACGACACTCTAATTTAATGAAATGCGCCTGTACACATAATACTTGGAGTATTTGTCATCTATTTTTGAATATTAAAATTGTAAGATATATTGTGCTACTACAAAAAGTTATTTGAACAGTAATTTGATCCAAAATACAGCAAAAGCAGTAATATTGTAAAATATTTGTACTATTTAAAATAACTGCTTTGTATTTGAATATATATTTTAAATGTATTTTATTCCTGTAATCAAAGCTAAATTTTCAGCAACATTACTCTAATCTTCAGTGTCACATAATCCTTCAGAAATCATTCTAAAATGCCGATTTGCTTTTCAAGAAACATTTTTTATTATTATTATCAATATTTAAAATAGTCAACAGGATTCTTCAATGAAAAGATCCGCATTTATCCGAAAAAAAAAGATGTTACATTACACACTATACTATTCAAAAGCTTAGAGTCAGTATAATAATTTTTTTTGTTATTAATGCGTGCCTTAAAAAAACTACAGAAATATAATGCTATTTCATTCCATTTATTACTGTTCAAAATAAATTTGTGGTCAGTAAGATTTTTTTTTTAAAAGAAAAGTGACAGTACAGACATTTTAAACAAAATTATTTTTATACTACATTATTAAAATATAGTACAATGTTTCTTTAAATTGTAATAATATTTACCGGTGTTACTGTTTCTGATAAATAAATGTAACCTTGGTGAGTATAAGAGCAAAGAACAGTAGTGTATATGCTGTATTAATTAAGAAAAATAAATAAATTGTATTACAAAAATTCATGTCATACTAGTAATATTGATCAACAACCGTACACTACAAGTCAAAAGTTTAGAAAGAAAGATTTTTAATGATTTTAAAAGTCTCTTCTGCTCACCAAGCCTGCATTTATTTGATATAAAAAATGTGAAATAATTTTACCATTTAAAAGAACTGTTTTCTATTTGAATACATTTTAAAATGTAATTCACTCCTGTGATTTCAGCTACATTTTAGCATAACATTTTTAGTCACATGATCCTTTAGAAATGATTCTAATATTCTGATTTGCTGCTCAAAAAGTATTTATTATTATTATTATTATTATTATGCAAAAGAGTATACTTTTTCTTCAGGTTTCTTTAATGAAGAGAAAGGTTAGAAAAAACACATTTATCTGATATAGAAATCTTTTGTAACATTATAAATGTCTTTATAATCTCTTTTGATCAATTTAAAGCATCCTTGCTAAATAAAAGTATTCATTCCTATAATTTCTTTCACAAAAAAAAAATAATAATAATAATAAATAAAATTATATATATACCGACTCCAAGCCTTTGAATGATATAGTGTATAATGTTTTTTTTTCAGATAAATGTTTATTGGATTTTTTAATTAATCAAAACAATTGTATTTAAATAAAAGGAATAAATTACATTTTAAAATATATTCAAATTGAAAACAGTTATTTTAAATACTAAAAATATTTCAAAATGTTACCGCTTTTGCTCTACTTTGGATCAGGCTTGTTGAGCAGAAGAGACTTCTTTAAAAAACATAAAAAATCTTACTGTTCAAAAGCTTTTGACTGATATTGTATATCAATAGATACTATTATATTACAAATATTCAAATTGTGTTTAAAAACAACACAAACTGAACGGAAAACAGACAAAAATTAGATGTTAAACTGTTTTCAACCCCAAATCGTTACGGAGTTAATTCTAATAATGAATAACATATTGTCTCACCTCCGCTGAAACACGTGAGGTCTGGAGCAGTTTACTTGAGTTCTGCTGACGACTGCACAATCAGAGTCTCCTTCCAGCAGCTTCCTGATTTGACTCAGGCTTGTCCACAATAACCTGAAGATCAACAACGACACAATTCACATTCAACCCAATTAACATATGAATATTAAAGCTGTAATTCACAGCTGGCAAGATGGGCTTTCAATAACATTTAAAGTAGTAAAAAGCTGATTTTTTTTTTTTTAAAACCTCATGTTTTAATTTTGACTCAGAGAGGATTTTCTTTTACTGACTTTACTGATCATTCTTGTAATTTTGGGGGGATTTTGTTTTCCCCACCTTGTTATACTTGTGAAATTCCCTGTCAAAAATAAATATAAATTGATTGTACATTACTTGTTATCATTACTACCAAATATCGGATTCAGTCTTTTTGTCAACTTGTTTTCTTTTAATTATCTAACTGATTCCAACACTATCTAGGCTTTCTATCCACCTTATTTTTCAGGGCAGAAGTAAGCTATTTTCTGATAACGTTTGATACTTTCGGTTCATTATCTGCTATGGGGGTAAACGGTAAAACTGTTTGCACTACAAACCATTGTGTTCATAATTAAGATACTACATTAAAATAACATGGTAAGACACACCGATGTACAACATCAAGTGGCAAAATTAGCTGTTATGTACAGCTAATAATAGCTGGACATGAATGAGACCTGAAGCCAGAAACATTACATTTACAAATGGTGGATAATAAGCATAGCTCTACAGTAAGTCAGTGTTATGTCAACGTAGAACATAACATACCCCTTCGCTCGATGGCGGCGTCTCTGGTGGTGCCACTTCTTAAGCAGAACCCACACATCACAAGATAAAGATGCTGGATCTTACATGCAAAGAAAAATATTTTGGTAACACAATAACAGGTGCTTTATTACACAATTTATATCAATCTCTCAGTTTAATTTCTATAATCAGCACATCTGAAATATTTACTTGTATCTCTGCTTTTCTTTATCGAGGGTGGCTGTTTTCTCATCTTGTTGAAAAGTCTCTCGCATTCTCTGCATCTTACAGTATCGACAGGACCACAGGGCGAGCTGGGACCAGATTCTACTGTAAGATCGTTACTGGATTCGTCCAAAACACACTCAATCTCGTTCTCGATCTCAGGAACATCAGCCCTCAACCTGAGTTTCTCTAGAGTGTCCTCAGCCTTCGCACCTGGAGCCAAGGATATCTTCTGAACAGCTCCATGTTGTGGTTCCACAATGGAAATCGGCCCCTCATCTTCTTTTCTTGCTCGACGTGATGCACCAGCTCTACTCTTCCTTACTAGCCGCTTCATACCTTGAATAACAGACACATGTTCTTTTATTTCTTCCACACGGTCTGACTGGCTTGAGTCAGTGTCACTCAACACCACAGAGATGCTCTCAGAGTCTTTCACATCAGGTCTTTGCTGTTGAAGCCGTCGGCTTCTCAGGACTGTGTTGCGCCGGAGTTTCATGGAGACAGATTTGGTAGTAACCTCACTGAGAACCAAGACATTCACCTGTGATGAAGAATTAGAAAAATGAAACAATTTATCAAACAACATCATACATAACGTTAAGTTACTAAGCTATAGACCTTATCCAGGTAATGGTTTTTGACTTATTAGAGTGATTTCTACCTCACTGTAGCATCCTGACTCTTGCCTTGGAGGAAAGTTAGTGAGGTAGTGAAATTCCCTGAAAACAATAGCCATCAATGACTAACTCGCAGTTTGACTAACTAGTCAAAGTTATGATCACAACATAACAAAGCAGCACATCTGATTCACAAATGCCTAATTCTTTCTGCTTTACTGTGGTAAATACAGTAAACTGAGAGGTCTTTAGCGCTCTATTAAAGAACTATTCATTCAAATACTTAATTTAAGAAATAAATGTACGTGTACTCTGTTAATAAAACACCTAACGTTAATCACCTCACAAATAGCCTATTTTCGCTGTTTAACGCGAAATATTTTTACTTTGTTCGTTTTGGTTTATATGACTGGCTTGTGAAGCAATGGCATTCTTTGGATAACGATAACACATATTTCTTACTCTCTCTCGAAATGTCGACAGTCTGTTTGTTGCATGGACATGTCCCACATGTCCATCGTTTTGAAACGGGGTTTGAAGCGGATCAATCCGAAACGAAAACGCAGTTTTCTGTTTACCTCAGGATTGCTGAGCCACTGGAGCAGCTCGCGCGCGATTACGTTTGAGACTGAGCCAGCCTCCTGTCATCAACCGGAAACTGTAGTTCAACTTGACCAGCCATAAGGGGGCGCTGCAGGCTATTTTAAAATTATGTTGGGCTTGAGAAAGCCAGCGTATTATTGTGATATTTCTGACTCTGAACTCTTCCTAGCTTGGGTCAGTCCGACTTAAAACCTCCAAATTTGATAGCTTTTAAGTTTCTCTTAAAGAAAAAGTATACTTCCAGAATGAATATGAAGAGTTCAGATGCAAAACCAGCTAAAAGCCATCTTGGTCAAAAATGAGATAATGATACTGAGTGAATGCTCTCCACACACATCCATCGAATACTTTTACTTCAAACTCAATAAAATCCCACCCTCAGCCCAATCAGAAGTACCAGTACTTGCAGAGAAACCTGTACACCAGAGCCTGATAAAAATGCATTGTTTAAAGAAAGACGTAAGATGGATTTAAAGGCTTTTGCATCTGAAATCTTCAAATTTCCTAATAATTTACTCACCCACATGCCATCCAAGATGTTCATGTCTTTCTTTCTTCAGTCGAAAAAAAATTAAGGTTTCTGAGGAAAACATTTCTAGGATTTTTCTCCATATAGTGGAGACAGTGGTTGAAGGGCTACACACAACCCCAGCCGAGGAATAAAGTTCTTATCTAGCAAAATGATTGGTAATTTTCTAAGATAAACACAAATTTATATACTTTTTGACCACAAATGCTCGTCTTGCACTAGGTCGACCTCACGCGTGAAGTACCGACCAGGGTTGCCAGGTTTTCACAACAAAACCCGCCCAATTGCTACTCAAAACTAGCCCAAAAGTAGCCCAATGTTGTTTTAAACCGCATTCACGTTTCTTTGGCAGGGTTCCCCTGGTATAATTAGCATTCCACTGGCTAAATATGACGTTATTGGGGTCGCCTTCAACCCACGGACATGAAAATCAACCTGCGGCAACAGTGGTAAAGTAGCCCAATTCCACAAGAAAACCGCGGTCTTGGCAACACTGGTACCCACCCAGTGTTTACAAAGTGAACATGCAAAGAAACTCAAACATCCAGAGATTTTTGACCTACCTTTTTTAGCCTAAGTACACAGATAATAACCGCGTGTGACAAATGCAAGGTGAGCATTTGTGGTTAAAATTTTTATTATTTTTTTTAAGATAATGACGAATTGTTTCACTAGATAAGACCCTTATTCCTCAGCTGGTATCGTGTAGAGCTCTTTGAAGTTGCACTGAAACTGCAATTTGGACCTTCAACCCATTGCCTCCCATTGAAGTCCACTATATAGAGAAAAATCCTGGAATGATTTCCTCAAAAACCCTTATTTCTTTGTGACTAAAGAAAGAAAGGCATGAACATCTCGGATGACATGAGGGTGAGTAAATTAATCAAGAATTGTTAATTCTGAAAGTGATCTAATCCTTTAAGTTTCTATTGATTAACTTTTTTACCTAGTTCAAAAATGAAATCACAATTCAGTTCTCTGAATATTTTTTTAAATAATTGTACTTTGTATGTTTTGCCACCACACTTCAAAAAATGTCTCACATCACATTATGACATTGGAAAAAAAAAACACAAAATACGGTAAGTTACATGTAATATTTTATTTGTCTGTAGTCATATAAATGCTTAATGTAGACTAAAATACAGTACTTTCCTTTAAAAGTAGTAATTCTTGGTAAACATAATGAGAAACAAAATGAAATGATAAAGACAGCCAGAACACACATAACACACTTGACATCTCTACTGTCAATGTCTATAAAGAAGAAAACTTAAAATACAATTTTGCTCTTTAAATGTCACAGAATGAACTAAATGTTTAAAAAAAATCTTAATTTTCTAAAAAACAAACTTAGTCAAGCTAAGTTCTCTTTTTTTATTGACCGATCCCTATGGAATGAATAAAATCCAATTCAGATTTGAACCTAAAAAAAAGAAAACATCACTATCTATATAACTGCACATAATCAGCTTTGTTTGCATGCTAAGAACAGACTATGAATTCATTTTTACATGATTTTCAGAGGTATTACAGTTTGTATTGTATGTTTCTTTGAATAAGAAGCACCTGTTAGATAATATATTTTAGAGTAATTTTATAATGTAATAAGGTACAGGATAACATTAAGCCTCAAAGCTTACAATAATATAACACAGTGTTATGTTTAACTAGAGACACGGCACAGATCAGCCTACAGACATACAAGCACCAATTGAAATAAAATAATAATATTTCTATGAACATAAATAATAAATTATTTAAATTAGTTCACTAAGTAATTAAAATAATGTCAAGAGTTTCTGTTGAAATTAAATATATTAGATAATTTAGAACTAATTGTTAGTCATTTCACATTTCTTAAATTAGAATAGCATACTTCAAAACACAGAACATCACAGTGGTCTATTTCCTGCAGTCTGTTAACTTCACAACATATCCTGTAGGGTTTTTAGTGGCTTCCCTGTTGATGCTTGTCCTTTGCTACTGAACTGAGGTCAACCGATTTTTTTTTCACTGTTGGATTTCATAAAACCTGTCATAGATCCATCCTGAAGGTCACTGGTTTTCTGGGAACTGCAGTCGTTACTGCATTAGACAGCTGCTGCTTGGCAGGAAGTCTTGAACATATGTGACCACAGCTTTGGAAAGATAAGTCATAGTACCATAGCTGCCGCTAGGAGCACTGTCATAAAAGAAGTTACAGATTCCTGTGGCAGGATCTTTCTCCAAGAAATACTCATTTGCCCCGCTGGATCTCTGAAATAAAAACACGTAAGACACAATGTCCAGATGTGCGAAGCTGGAATCTAGACAAAACATGCACACTTTGATAACGTTTAGAGTTTTGATATGTTTAACCTTTTTTCATAAGTACATCATTTCTATAATGCTAAAATGTAATCGTTTATAATCGTAATAATAAAGAATGAGCAGGTGTGTAAATACATGTGAACATGACAAGCTACATATTAAGAGCCTTCCGGTTCATTAGCCGCTAATAATAGAGAATAATAAGTAGAAGAATAACTGTGCAGTAAATGGTAAAACTGTTTGCTCTACAAAACAGTGTGCTCATAATTAAGAAAATACATTAAAATAATATGGTAAGACACACCAAAAAATGAATGTGGATTAGACCGGAAGCCAGACCCTTAAAATTAACAAATGGCCACCCCTGCTCTTGCTGGAAGAAAAAGGTGAATATAACAGCATATAAAGAATAATGATGATACCTGATCATGTTGAAAGAAATCGTTGGCCATGTGGACAATGCGGTCGATGTGAATAATTCCTCCAATACTGGGAATTTCCATGTCGGCTACAAGAGTCAACACCATAATGGCCTCCACCAGCAGCTGTCTGTACTCAGGCTCTGGAACATGATTCAGTACAGACTCCACATGCACTGCGAACTTGATCTCTCCTTCTGTCATCTACAGTAATACACAGAGACAACAGCCCATGGTTATGGGTAGCTGAGAAATCTAAATTTCCTTTGACATATAAGATATCATTGTACTATTAAAAGTTAAAACTTTCTTGTTAGTCTAAAATCTGCCAAATTGACAGGTTGTGGAATGTGCCACTTCACGATGTAACAGCCCACCGATTTACAGTTGAGGTCAAAAGTTTACATACACCTTGCAGAATCTGCAAAATGCTAATTATTTGACCAAAATAAGAGGGATCATACACAATGCATATTATTTTTTATTTTGTACTGACATGAATAAGACATTTCACAAAAAACATGTTTACATATAGTCCACAAGAGAAAATAATTGTATAATTTATAAAAATGACCCCGTTCAAAAGTTTACATACCACCCTTAATTCTTAAAACTGTGTTCTTACCTGGATGATATTTAGTGTTAGTTGTTCATGAGTCCCTTGTTTGTCCTGCCCGCTGTTCTTCAGAAAAATCCTTAGGGTCCCACAAGTTCTTTGTTTTTTCAGCATTTTTGTGTATTTGAACTCTTTCCAAGAATGACTGAGGACAACTGAGGGACTCATATGCAACTATTACAGAAGGTTCAAATGCTTACTGATGCTCCAGAAGGAAAAGCAGTGCATTAAGAGCCAAGGGTGTAAACATTTGAACAAAATGAAGATTTTTCTTTTTCTTATTTTGCCTAAATATCTTTTTTTTTTTTATTTAGTACTGCCCTTCAGAAGCTACAGACGATACTTACATGTATCCCAGAAGACAAAATTTCCTTCTGGAGCATCAGTGAGCGTTTGAACCTTCTATAATAGCATGCAAGTCCCTCAGTTGCCCTCAGTGTGAAAAGATGGATCCCAAAATCATACAGTCATTGTTGGAAAGGGTTCAAATACACAAAAATGCTGAAAAACCAAAGAATTTGTGGGACCTGTAGAATTTTTTTGAAGAACAGCGGTCAGTTCAGGACAAACAGCTCACCAAGCAAAAAAAAAAAACAGCTGTGGATTATTCAGGTAACAACACAGTATTAGGAATCAAGTGTATGTAAACTTTTGAACGGGGTCAGTTTTATAACTTCATCTATTATTTCGTCTTTTATGTGAAATATCTTATTCAGGGCAGTACTAAATAAAAAATAACATGCATTGTGTATGATCGCTGTTATTTTGGTCAAATAATTTACATTTTGAAGATTCTGCAAGGTGTATGCACAAGGTGTAAACTTTTGACCTCAACTGTATAAAGGATGTAGGCTTTCAAACATACACAACTGTTAGCCAATCATAGCAGTTGGCATTTACTTCCGAGTCTACAATCCACCACACCTATTCAAACAGAGCATTCCAATGAGAGGGGTCAAAACAGAACACAAAACAGCCTATTACTTCAAAATTATTGTGTTTTTTGATGTCAAAATATGACAACATTATACGTGAACCTTGGAGAACAGCACAAAATAATAAAAAAGGCAGTTTATGACACCCTTAATGCATCCTTGCTCAATAAAAGTATAAAATCGTGTGTATGTGTGCAGGTGGATGCACCTCACGGGTCGTGGAAGAAGGCAAGACGTATCCGGCAATGGAGAGGCCGTGACATTTCTGAAGAATCTTCCAGACCTTCTGGTAGAAACCCATAGGCACCCTGTTTATGGCCCCGTCCAGTCTGCGCCTCCTCAGCCACTGGCCCTGGCGCTCCTCCCACTGCAGGTGTGAGTCACCAGTACCGGTTGGAGACAGGATCCCGCTGGGAGTGGAGGGGCTGCTGCATCGCTACAGACAGTATATCATAGAGATATGAGCTGAAAATTTGACTAGTGGAATGTCAGGTTTACAGTGACGACACTAATCAGCACATAGAACACACATGCTTCAGGTTTAGTAAGCAGAAACTAGGACAAACATAGCTAAGATATTACAACATCAGCCCATGCTAAGAGAGTGAAATGACCACAAGAAGACAAGACTGACTTGTGACACGTTGGAAATGTTAATTGGCTGTTATGGCTGGACGTTTGTCCCATTTCAAATCAGTCAACTAATCTGAGGCACTGAAAGAATTTCACTAAAACAAGTTTATATTTACTGAGAACCAATTCACTGAATTTAACCCCTCCAAGTTAAATAGATTTTTAAACTTCTAAACTGGTATTAGTGGAGAGGGTTTTTCTGCAAGTTACCGTGGAACGAGGGGATGTGAAATTACTGCTGATGGAATGACTGCTGGTGTATATCTATGAGAATAAAGGCAGAACATACAAACATTTAAAATGAACATAAAAATGGAAAGTACACTTGATACACATTAACATGACAAACTATCACCTTCACAGTCAAAAAGATGGTTTATATTACTAAAAAAAATGTGTGTATGATATGTAAAAACTCAATATTACTCAATATTTTCATGCTAATACTGGTTTCATGGTCTCGACAAATGTGCTGTGATCTCTAGACAGAACGAAAAAGCTACTCTAAAGTATTAGCACAGCATGCCGATATTACAAACTCAACCCACACTTATGGGTCTGGAGTCATCGAGCTGAAAACAAAATAATATAAATGTCATTAAAGGTACAGTAATAAGAAATCTGTTTATGATATCCTAAGGGTATAGTGCACCCAAAAGGAGAAACTGTTGAATAAAGTGTTGTTACGTTTGTTTTCTTTGCACGCAAAATGTATTCTTTTAGCTTCATTTGAACCACTGATGTCACACAGACTATTTTAATGATGTCCTTACTACCTTTTCTGGGTCTTGAACGTGTCAGTTGCGTGCTGTCTATGCAGAGTCAGAAAGCTCTCGGATTTCATCAAAAATATCTTAATTTGTGTTCTAAAGATGAACGAAGATCTTACAGGTTTGAACGACAATGAGGGTGAGTAATTAATGACAGAATTTTCATTTTTGGGTGCACTACCCCTTTAAATTGCAAAGTAAATATATCACAATTTACAAAAAAAAATGTACAGATATTTCTCCTCTTTCACTCCACCTGTTTGATTTCAGTCTTGAGTTTTCTGATGCCTGTGCGCTCTGTCTTGGTGGCTCCTGTGTGTCCAAGCTCATGGATGGAGATGGCAGGACTTGTGGCTGAAGACTGAATCGGACGCACTTTCACATAATACAGAGCAATCATTAAAGACCAGACCACACAAGAGGTTACAATAAATAGTAATTATTTATGTACATTTCAAATCAGTGCTGTTTTTTTTTCAAACTTTCTATTCATCAGATATTCCTGAAAAAAAAAAAAAAAAATAATTATATTATATATATATAAAACTACTAAATCCAAGGCACTCCGATGTGAAAAAATATAAAAAGCCTTTATTCGCATGGCTTAAAGTATTTTAAAAACAACACAATTTTGACACCCTGATGAAGGCGAGGTCAACGTGTCGTTGCACAAATGTGTTGTTTTTAAAATACTTTAAGCCATATAAATAAAGGCTTTTTTATATTTTTTCACATCTGAGTGCCTTGGATTTAGTAGTTTTTTGATGCAATACAAGATTCCCGCATCCATTACGAATTTTTATACCCCAGCACCACATTTTTTTTGCATTTTTGAATGTAAAAAAAAAAAAAAAAAAAAAAATATATATATATATATATATATATATATATATATTCCACAAATGCTGAAAAGTCACCTTTGCTATTGCAGGAATACATTACATTTTAAAATATATTCAATAGGAAAAAAGTGACTTTAAATTGTATTAATTTTTACAATATTACTTTACTGTATTTATTTTGTAATCAAATAAATGTAGCCTTGGTGAGCAAGATTACTTCTTTCTAAAACATTAAAGGGGACTTCAGATGCAAAATTCACTTTTACATGCTGTTTGCATATAAATACGTCTTAGCAGTGTGTGGACACAACCACCCTCCAATGATAAAAATACATTCACTTCATTTTTTTTAATCCCCAAAAAAACTAAACAGTCTAAATGATCATATTTCCGCCCTCAGCCAGTTGTACACTGCCCACCATTTTCTCCATTTCTTTTAGGCTTCTCCTTATTTTTAGAAATCCGCGAATTATAGTGATGAAAAAAATGTCCGCACTGGTGGAAACAATGTGAGACTTCACTTTCGTGTCTCCGTCAGTAGCAGCAGCGAGTGTGCCTTCAGTGCAGCTGAGAGATCTGCGTTCAAGTGCACACAATAGGCTAAAGCTTGCCGCAAAGCACCAGCAAAAGTTATTACCATGAATGTGTCGGGGGGAAATAGTAAGGAGGTTTTTTTAATTATTTATTAATAAAGTAGTGTTCTGAGTCAGTGTCGCAAGGATGAAATTGCCGATCCTGACTCACCATTTCCTCTTTGGACGCGCATTTAGAGAGAAAAGCATCTTTACAGATTACTTAATGAAAGTGTTTTTGTTTTCGATTTGTTTTATTTCATAATAATGTAATAATGTACAGTAATAATGTACTTTCTATAGATATATTTATAATTTCTGTGAGGTATCAGTTTCGGTTCATTTTTGAGAAGCGCTCCTGTTGACAACAAAAAGCGCATCATGTTTTCTTTATTTTAAAAAATCACCGTTTGCAACGTTTTGTTGATATTGTGAGTGCAAATAGTGCACATATAAAAGTAGACCCTTTACAGTTCAGAAATGATGTACTGCTCTTACCTTTATGAACAAAAATTATGGAATATTTTAAATTGTTTCCACTGAAAAAAAAATGCAAGCAATCGTGCTGGCACCTCCATGTCCTGCAAAGCGGCTTTAGATTCCACTCTCCACACAAATGATTTGATATGTGCCTAATAGCACACATTTGTCTTGGTTTAACGTTTAAACTAACATTGTTTTATACTTGAACTATTATATATCTATATATTTTATTTTAGGCAAGTCATGATGATTTGAGAAGCCAAAATTGATAAAAAAAAAAAAAAAAAAAGTTCAACGAACAACAACAACAACAAAAAAAAATGCTTCAAACGTTTTTCTAAACTGACCTAATAAAAAACTAAACTAAATAAGATCACTTTGATCACATTATATAGAAAATGGAACTATTTTAATATTTTACACAACCATTGAGGAATTTTAACCAAAGTATGCTGCAGACAAAGACAATTTCACAAAGACCCTAAAGAATCATAATAATCATTCCACAATTTGTGGAAAATGGACATCTGATGGCCCCTTCAAAAATAGTCAAAAGTTACAGATTTTTACTTAAAAATAAAACTTAAATAAATACATCTAAAACCCCAAATAAATATTTACTGGAGTAAAAAATTAAAACTAAGGTTGATTGATACTCACTGCTTCTCTCTACACCAAACTCTTTCCCGCTCAGGATGTGATGTAAGAGATTCTTCATGTCAAAAGGACTAAGGCTCATCAGGCTCTCTGACGCCTCCTCACCTGTAGATGTCATTTGGACAGATTTATTACACTGAATGTAAACGAATAAAAAGAGGGACAATGTAGAACCAAAACTCTGACTGACTGTACCTGAGCAGTGTAGACTGCGAGCAAGTTCTGTAGCCATTACTTGCATGATGAGGCCAATGCGCAGACGCAGCATGTCTCCAAACAGAGATGGCTGAGAGCGGACGTACATGGCCAGATACACCATGATCTCCTGAGTGCAGAAGATTAATAAGTAAATTTAATGGGATAAGTTTACCATATGCAAAGTGGAAAAATAGCATGATAACCTGAAGGCTTAAAATTAGCATTACCTGTGTGAGGACAGCAATGCTGATGTCTTGTCCACTGGCCTCATAAATCAAGCTAATCAGTTCCTCAGGAGGGAGAGGACTAAAAATAAGAGAAGTAGTTAACAATGTATTACAAAGATTGCTTTAGAAAAATTAATGATTGAAATAAATAATTGAAAATGAATATCAGAAACTAAAGACACTCACACTGTGATGACCTTCTCTCTGGGTTCAGGAGGAAGACCCACTGTCAGCTGTTTATGATGGGAGATCAGATCTGTGCAGGCCTAAGTGCATACAGACAAATTAATCGAATAAAATGTAATAAAAATAAATTCACTTAAAATGAATTAACATTAAAATAAAAACTAATGTTAAAGGTAAAACGGTTGCCATTGTGGGCTAAACTGATAAAAAAAATACTCTTTGTTTAGATTATTTTAGTTTTATAAATATAAAAATCTATATTTTATGACAATTTTATTAATTTACGATTCAAGTTAAAAAAAATCTGGACAGAGTAAAAACAAAGGATGACTTTTGAAGAACAAAAGTTATGATGAGACTTTTAAAAATGACTGTGAACATAATTTTAGAAAATCTTAATTTTTTTTCAAATAAATGTTCTATTATTAAACAAATGTTGTTTTGAACTTTTAATTCATCAAAATAAAATCCTTTAAAAATTTAGAAATTAAAAAAGAAATGGTTTCCACAAAAATATTAAGCAGCCCAACTGTTTTCAACATTGATAAAAGTAAGAAATATTTGTTAGATATTATATACATTTCAGCATATTAGAATGATTTATGATGCATCATGTGACATCGACTGGAGTAATGATGCTGAAAATTCAGCTTTAATATCAAAGGAATAATTTGCATTTTGAACTATTTTGAAACAGTTATTTTAATTACCTTGATGAGTATATGACACATTTAAAAACATTTGCAATTACTTCAGACGTCACATTTCTAAATCATAGTGTAAAAAAATGTACGTTTTAAATTGTAAACGTTTTAATTATAAAAAAACAACAACAATGAAACATCAATGTGCTTGTTATTAATAAAACAATCATTCATAGATATGTTATAAATCTAACAATGTATATTTTATGACAATTTTACCAATTGATTTTACAATTAAATTTGGTCTGGAAAAGTTGTAAAAATAAATTATGAAAAAGAAAAGTTTCCAAAACAGCTTTGATGAGACTTTCAAAAATGACTCTAAGCATAATTTTACAAAGGATTTCTACTTTTGAAAGAACTTGAAAGTCTTTTGATAAATCAATGTTCTTTTAATCTTTCAATCAATCAAAAAAAATCTTTAAAAAAGTAAAATGGTTTCCACAAAAATATTATACAAATATAACTGCTCTCAACACTGATGATAATAAGATTTTGTATGGATTTATTTATTTATTTATGAGCAGCAAATCAGTATATTAGAATGATTTCTAATGGATCGTTAATTTATTTTGTGATTAATTTACAATTAAGTTGGGTAAGTCTTGAAAAGCAGTAAAAATATATGATGAAAAAAGTTAGCAAAACAGTTTTAATGAGAATTTCAAAAATGAATAATTTTACAAAAGATTTCATTTTTTAATAAATGTTCTATCGTTACATAAATGTTCTTTTAATCTTTCAATTCATCAAAAAATCCTTAAAAAAGTATAATGGTTTCCACAAAAATTTTAAGCAGCCCAACTTTTTTCACCACTGATAATAATAAGATTTTTTTTAGCAGCAAATTAGCATATTATAATGATTTCTAAAGGATAACGTGACACTGAAGACTAGAGTAATGATGCTGAAGATTCAGCTTTAATATCACAGGAATAAATACATTTTTAAATATTTCACTTTTTTTGTGTGTATTTTGATTAAATAAATGCAACCTTGGTAAGTGAGACATTTAAAAACATTTTCAATTCTTACAGACTCCACACTTTTGAATCATAGTTTAACAAAAACAATGTTAACGTTACATTTTAATGATAAAAAATTCAAATAAAATTTTAATTAAACAACGAAACATGGGGTCTCACCTCAGCAAGGACTTCCACCCTCTTCTTCAGGATCCCTGAGATGTAGCGGATGAGGCCCCATTCCTTATACGCTCCTGCTCGAACATACAGTTCCTCCAACAGGGAGCGAACAGTCGCCTCACCTTGCCCTGACAGATTTACTATCCAATCTGGACCCCTAAACACACACAAACACCAGGAGGAGAGTGATTTAACGATTGGTTTTGATTAAAAATGGCTCCGAAATAATTATAATGGATATGCACAGCCAGTTTGTACAAACGTTCTCACTTCATAGCATAGAGGACATAGAGGATATCTGCTTGGTCCTGAAGGGTGGGACAATGCTTCAGCTGATTGACCAGATAGGCAAAGTCTGTGTTCCCATGAGAATCACGTGGCAAGTGCAGGTCCACGCTATTGGCCTAATGTGCATTTGCAGACAAAAAAAACACATAAATAAACAACTATGGGCCATTTATTTGTTTCTTTTTTTGATGATGTTGGAGTGTGTGGACTTGCCTTGGTGTGATGAGAAACATTGTGCTGAGTAACGTCCAGCAGGTTCAGAGACTTCCTGTGTTTGCTCATGATGGGGGCAACAGGCAAATACATGGAGGGCTCTGAAAAACATTACAGAATGAGGCTGTTAGCCTTCAAGCATGAAATCCACCTTTAAAGATCAATCCTGAGGGCTTACTGGGCATGTTGTGGCCTTGAACCTGGGCCATGAAAGAAAGGATGTCCCTGGTGGTGTGCTCAGCACTGAAAACGTGGTGCTGCCCCCTCTGGATGGGAGGCAGATGGCATTTTGTAGCAGTGCTGTGCAACAGGTCTGTAAGATACTGGTCAAACATGTCTCCTGAACCTCCTGCAGGAAAACAAACCACCACTTATCATCGTCTTATTAACTAGCTTAACCAACTGGATCAAGAACAGAGATGCGCCGATATTTGAATTCTGGACAATAATAATTATTAAAATTCTACTCTATACTAAATAAATCAATTAAATGTTACAAGTGAATTTGGGCATCACAGTAATGCACTGTATGAAAAGTGGATATTCACAGTGTTGTTAAATTATATATTTTTTAAACATTAACTTTAGTTTGGTGATTTAAATGTAAAAACAAATCTCTAAAATCAGTGGATAACTGATATACAGTGTTACTGGAATATAATTTGTGAACTATCATTGTATTTATTTATATTTAGAATTAGCTTTTATATTTATATTTTTAATTTTAAATTTGATAATTTGTCAGGTAATGTGCTATTCTCACATTTATTAGTTTTGTGCTTTATACTTATATTTAGCTTTATTTATTTAAATTGTATTTGATTTTTAATTCAATTGAAGAAAAATTGTGAAATATTTTTACCATTTAAAATATTTTTTTCTATTTGAATATATTTTAAAATGTAATTTATTCCTGTGATTTAAAATCATCATTACTTCAATCACACGATCCTTCAGAAATCAGTATAATATACTGATCTGCTGCTCAAAAACCATTTATTATTCTTATTATGCTGAAAATAGGTAAGTAGAATTTCTTCAGGTTTCTATGATAAATAAAAAAGTTCAGAAGAACAGCATGATTATAGAAATCTTTCGTAACCTTATAAATTACTTTATCATCACTTTTGATCAATTTAAAGCATCCTTGCTAAATAAAAGTATAAATTTCTATCATTTCTTCTGCAAAAAAAAGTGTATTATAGTGTATAATGTTACAAATACTTTTTATTTTAGATAAATGCTCATCTTTGAAACTTTCTAGTCATCAAAGAATCCTGAAAAAAAAAAATACTGTTTTAAATATGGATAATAATAATAATAATAATGTTTTTTGAACAGCAAATCAGAAAATTTGAAGGATTTCTGAAGGACCATGTGACACTGAAGACTGGTGTAATGATGCTGATTATTTTGCTTTGATTTTGATTTTTTTTAAATACATTTAAATAGAAAGCAGTTATTTTAAATAGTACAGATATTTCACAATATTACAGCTTTTGCTGTATTTTGGAACAAATAAATGCAGGCTTGGTAGGAAAATCTTACTGTTCAAAAACTTTTGACTGGTAGTGTATGTTTTTATTTTTTTGGGAGAGACGGCAGCTGTATGCGAGTCAGTAGGGATACCTGAGGGCCCAAAACTTTCTTCCTCTTCCTCTTCATCTTCCTCTAGCAGATTATCTTCAGAGTCGGCATCCAAGAAGCTAAGCCTGGTGTGGAAGGAGGTGGTGAGGAACGAGGAGAGGTTTGCCATCTGCACCCTAAAAAGCAAAGGGATTTGTGGTGTCAAATAAACATTATTCATGGATTAAACCTCATACTATAGCTCTTTCAATTATCACGGTCACAATTTTTCTGACCTTGCACCCGCAAAGTAGCCATCCTGAAGCTTCCGGAGGGTAGAAAGGATACATGGGTCAATACTGTCACCATCCTCAACTGGCCCGATAATAGAAACAAAGAAAGCGTTAATGTTAGCTTGTGCATATTACAATATGTTCAAAGGGTACAATCAAACTAAAAGTTTTACCCAGCATGCTTTGTGTGATAGGAAATGTAAGGGTAGGTCTTCCAGTCATCCGCCAGCATGAAGACAAATAAGCCAGCTCTGTACGCAACATCTCCACAATCATCTGGTTATCCAGAGCCAAGTAGAAGTGATGCTGGTCAATGAACTATGGGAAAAATATATTGTTATATTATTTTTATTTGACTTTAGACTGTATACATGAGTTTTTTTGTAGTTGGACTGTTTTTATTTACCTGCGGAGTGAATGTGTAAGTACCATTTCTAATCTCATAAAACTTTGAAGTTCCCAAGACACCGATGTGCCTGTATGGTCGCCCACTCAGATTCAGTTTTTTACAATTACCTGTGCAATGGAAAAACAAACTGGTTTTGTTCAATTCAGTTTTGTATCCAAGAACTTAAAATACCTTCTAAATGCAGTTTTAGGCTTTGTTTACATTGTCTGCCTCCGTCCTGTTGGTCATGGTGGATCTGGACCACTTACCCAGTTTTACGTAAATGTGGCTCAGGATGCGAGCTGGCATGACCCGGATGGGCGAAACATCAGAGACGGTCTGAACCTCAATCCCTTGATCCCTCAGCAGCTGCTGGATCTGCACTGATTCAGCTACTACACTCACTAAACAGAACAAATAGAGCTGCTGGTAAAAGGTCAGTCTTCTCTGTTCAGCAAATTACAGCGTCAAGATCAAATTCAACACTGAGCTTAAAGTAATGAATTGAATCGGTTCCTTAAATGGACTCCATCCCAAAGCAATTAGCTGAGCCATTCCTACCATGTCGTAGATTTTCATATCCTCTAAAATAAAATATGAATACTAATGCAATATTAAACTCACACATTTTATAGATGGAAATCATACAATATTGTTTTCTATTGTATTATAATCATATAGTTTATGCTTAAACATGAAAACCGCAAAATGCCTATTCAGTTTGCTAAAGAATGCTGTATTAAGAATCAACCTACAGTTTTTTTGTTTGTTTGTTTTTTATTATAAACTCTCCAGAAAGTTATTTTTCTGGTGAGAAAACAGCAGGCTATAAATAAGCATCAGCAATGACTTTGATGATTTTTAATGAGGTTTTGTGGTTTTATGTATGTATTGTCTTAAACCCATTGATCATGGTTCACATTTTTAATCATACAGATTTCTACAATATCATAATTTTAAGTTAACGCTCACATGAGCTAATTGTCACTCTCTTAAAGAGTAACCTTTGTCCTTTATCTCTTTATTTTCTTATAGCACTTTATATCATACATTTTGTTGTGAAACTATTGTGTAAATTATCAAGATATATTATATTTAAATATATATAAGTGCCTAAGTTTGACCAAATTATATATCTAAAAATCTGGCATATCCTTTTTCCATAATTCATGTAAAATTCAAAAAAGTTAAAGTTCAAGTCTTTCTTTCTTCAGTCGAAAATAAATTTAAGGAAAACAGGATTTTTCTCCATATAGTGTACTTCAATGGGAGCCAAAAGGTTGAAGGTCTAAATTGTAGTTTTAATGCAGCTTCAAGGTGCTCTACATGAGTAGTCGAGGAATAAGGGTCTTATCTAGTGGAATGATCTGTAATTTTCTGAAAAAACAAAACAAAAACAAAAGTATATACTTTTTAACCACATATGCTAGTATTGTACTAACTGGACTTCAAAAATTACGTAATCCTGTAGGAAAGGTCAAGTACAAATTCTTTGTCTGTGTACTCTGGTTTAAAAATGTATATTCTCATTTTATCCTCGAATTTCAAAATCGTCCAACATTGTTGTGTTACTTTTTTTTTTTTATAAAGGACATTTGACTTCTTTGCACGTTCACTTTTTTGCACGTAAACACTGGGTCGGTACATCCACCTACATCACGCCTGACCTTTCCAACGTGATTACGAAATGTGTGAAGAAAAGATAAGACCCTTATTCCTTTGTCTGGGATCGTGTAGAGCCCTTTGAAGCTGCACTGAAACTGCAATTTGGACCTTCAACTTGTTGGCCACCATCGAAGTCCACTATATGAAGAAAAATCCTGGAATGTTTTCCTCAAAATCTTAATTTCTTTTCGACTAAAAAAGAAAGACATGGACATCTTGGATGACATAGGAGTGAGTAAAATATGAAGAATTTTTCATTCTGGAAGTGAACTAATCCTTTAAGATACAAATAGGTATAAATATGCCTTTGTCTAAATAGGTAGTTTGACATCTATATTCATCATAAAATAGCCATATTTGAAGCAATAATATTCACAAACCTTGCACAACAACATCTGGCTTGAATTCTTTAGAAAATCGCCTATTCAGAGGATCAATCTCTCCAGGGGCCAGAAATCCCTAATAAAAATGAATCATTGGTCAAATATCAGTAAAAGAAGCAGAATAGACAAAGCACACACGATTACACAAGAAACACTGGGACTACTCTATTTTCATATGTGCACATAATCAAAAAAGATTCCTAAGGTAGTGCTTCAACACCTGACATCTGATCAAGTTAAATTGCTGATTACATATGATGTTTAATAAGAAAGTGGTTTTAAGTACCTCTGCCAGCAGGCAGCCCAGGATGTACAGAGACTGGCCCCACATGTGTGGGAGCTGGCCAGCGGCCACACGCTCCACAGAGTGAGGGTTCCTGTACTCCTCTTCAACCTGAACAAGAAATAAACACAGATGAGCAACAGATCAAAACATTTTATCCAGCTGACCCCAGTGCAAACACCCATTCAGCATGTATTTAGTTGATTTAGTATGCATTTTATGTGGAATATCTGAGGTGATGAATGTGTATGCTAATTCAGACTGATAACTGACAATTTGTTGCAGATGAAAATTAAGACAGTGATGAAATGTGCACGGTCTTGATCTGAGTAACAAAATAATATTCACGTTGTCAGCGGGTACAGTGTAGAGTTCAGGCACAAGACGAATCCCGTGTTTGCCTCTGATCAAAACTCCATCAAGAGCTTCTCTGTATTCTTGCACCTGAGGAACGATAAAGCCATCAATCAGTACTACATACTGCCTCCATGTGGCCAAAAGAGGGAGTTAATTCTCACTCCTAAGATTTACTATAGCTGCTTTCAGAATACATGTGAGTATTTATAGGATGGCCTCTTTGTACCTGCTCATGGTCTTCATTGAAGATGCCATCAAGTATAAGGTAAGTCCAAAACACTGGCCACTCACATTCAATGTTCTCAAAGAGCTTCAGCTCAGCTGGATCATAGTGAAGGCGAGTGGGGTCCTATCACAACCATAAATACACACAATGCACTATGCACTCACACTATTAGAGAACGAGACACATAATACTTATTTTATTTAAAATCATACCTCTTTTGGGGTCCTGTATCCATCTCGAATAAATCGACAACAGCCGTAACGCCCCTAAAATGATTGAAATTTGATTAAGATTGTAAAAAAAAACTACAAAAAAACACAACCACCATTAAAATGTACTGGTATGTAGCTTCACTCGCAAAACTTGCATTCTCTCAAAAAAAGATAGTGCCGTTGTTTATTAAAGGGAACCCTGGGTATTAAGACTTATGGCTTAATATAACAGAAATGATGTCTCTTACGGAAACATGTAGTAGAAAATATTTACGTTATTTAAAAAATATCTACAACGTTTGATACATAAAATGGTTGCACTCTGTGAGCTACTGGTTCCCTTTAATAATATAATAAACATGCCTCAAGTGGTGCAGATTTTTTTTTGAGATAATAAATCAAAAAGTAACACACATTTTTGTTCCTATAAAAATTTGATTAAATTACATTTCAAACTTCCCCAGAAAAATCTCATGGCTGATATTCAATCTTTCTTGTTTTAAATTGACCCTAAAATGAAACCCTGAGCAACCTTGGATAAAAATAGCAAAGTAACCTCCATTGGACCACTTGAGAGGGATAGCATAGCCTTTTCCTTACCTGCAACTTAGAGATGATTTCACCCTTGGTAATGTTGACCAGATCTGCATCCTCCACTGCAAACGCAGGAAAGGAGATGACAGAGAGCAGACCGGCATCTATCTCTTTAGAAGTGGAGGCTCGGGGAAGCATGGAGCACAAGATAGACTAGAAACACAATCAGAAACAAGATGTTTGACTGAAGAAATCATGGATATCTCTTATTGATCAGAACATTAATTTTAAATATGAATCACTGACTTAAATACTCAAGAACAAAACTTGCCTGCATCTCACAAAATCACCGCAAATCTAAGTATCATACAGGGGTGCGTTTCCCAAAAGCATCGTTAGCCAACTATGGTCGCAAGTTCCATCATTACCAGCACAGTTCAATGATTTAGTGTTTTGACAAACCACAGTTCAAATGAACATTCGCAAACAGCGTCGAAAACGTACGTGGTTAGAATTACAGCTCTCGACCTGTGGTTAGAAGCATAGTTTCTTGCTAGTAAGACATATGGGCTCAATAAATTGTGCTCTTGTGCACAATAAGGAAGCTAACAGGCAGTACAATCTATATCTTGCATTTTATGTAAATATAAATGCATTTTAATCTATGTATTTTTGTCCGCCCTCTATAAGCGTCGTTTGTGAACCCCAGAGGTTGATGTAAGAGGGAATCCACAATGAATCAACCATTAAATATAGTAAAAAGACAGGGAACAAAAAATAGTACAATAATAGTAAATAGTAATCAGGTGCCATGTCCAATATAGCTCGTCATGACTAGCTAGTTCGTTTCCATCATATTGCATCGTACTATGGAGGTTAATCAGTGAGTTAAGTAATTGTACGGGAAACGCACCCCATACCAGGGGTCTCCAAACTCAATCCTGGGGGGCCGGTGTCCTGCAGAATTTAGCTCCAACCCTAATTAAACACACCTGAACCAGCTAATTTAGGTCTTATTAGGCATGCTAGAAACTTCCAGGCAAGTTGGAGCTAAAGTCTGCAAGGCAGTGGCCTTCCAGGACCAAGTTTGGAGACCCCTGATATAGACCATTGGTGCCAATGATGCTTTTGGGAACTGCTCTGTAAAATAAAAACCAACTAAGAAGATTCAAATGATTCATTTACCTGGCAATGCTCTACTTCATCTGGTAGAACATGAATCACTGATTTTGGGCCTCCGTGAGCTCCAAACAAGTCGAGCTCATCAATGGCCTCCAAAGCTGCCTAAAAATGTGAACAGCAAACAGAAATCAACTTCTGAATGAGGAGACATACTAAACAAGACTAGATGACTCTCCTACCTTAGCCATTCCGACAGAGCTGCCGTTCAGTTCAGGAATTCCTTGATTGGTTTTGTCTCCTCTCTCCCACATCCCATAATCCTGCAGGGAAGTGTGAACAGGACTGTGATACCAGTTTGGTAACTCTGTTATCTAATTACTTGGTAAACCAGTGAGAACTTACAGCCACTTTGTATGCTGCCTCGATGTAGAACACTAGGTTCTGGATAAACGCCACCTCATCCGTGTTAGATATGATGTGTAGACCTGCAATACAATTTCAATGATAACAAAAGCGTTTGCTAAAAATAAGAAACCCAATACGCAATATAACAAAAAGCAGAACACAATCAGCAGAAGCTAAATTTAAAGGGATAGTTCACCCAGAAATTAAAATTCTGTCATTATTTACTCACTCTCATGTCGTTCCAAACCCAAGCAACCTTCATTCATATTCAGAACACAAATTAAGGTATTTTAGATGATATTTTAGGACATCTTTAAAACGGTCCATGTGACCATCAGTGTTTCAACCGTAATTTTACAAAGCTACGAGAATACTTTTTGTGTGCAAAGAAAACAAAAATTAAACAAATAAAAAAAAAAAAAACTTTATTCAACAATTCTTCTCCTCCACATCAACCTAGCGCCATTATGGAGAGTACCACAAGGCAAATTTAATCTAAAATATCATAATTTGTGTTCTGAAGATTAACAAAGGTCTTACAGGTTTGGAGCAGCATGAGGGTGAGTAATTAATGACACAGTTTTCAGTTTTTTGTGGACTATACCTTAAGATCCCATGGGATTTTGTAAACATTTTAATTTACTTTCAAGCTAATCTTTATGTTATAATAAAGATGAATAATTCTGTGAAATGGACTTGTTAAACTGTGCTAATCATACAGGTTTGGAATAGCATAAGGGTTACTAAATGATTAAATGAATAAAGTTTCATTTTGGAGGAACTATCCCTTTATGGATCCATCCACTCTATGGATTCTTCGTCTCACCTGAGGCGGTCATCTGAGCCAATGTGAGCAGGTATAGTGAGGTGGCATCGACCTGCAGGTGCCCCCACTGATCATCTCCAACTACTGTTGCGCAGGTAGGCGTGTGATATTTGGCGTGCAGGCAGTCCTTCGTGCTCTGTGTGTGTTTGAACTTCTCTACCTTTGCTACCTGCAGTAATATACACATGCTTAGCCAGGCCAGAGAGGTGTGTGTTCAGATGTCTGCAGACATGAGCTCAAAAATGAATGAACCGATGAATCAAAAGGAAGAGGTACAAATGAGAAAGACCAAAGAGGTAAATGCCATACCTGTCTCATCATACACTGCAGTAGGCCCTGCATTAGCTTAACCACACTCTGAAAGAAAAAAATGCTGTTAATAATAGTATTGATTTCATCAGGAAAAAATGAGCACTATAATATTGTGGATAACTGTCTATTTACACACACAACTGGCAAACACAACTACACTACCAGTCGAAAGTTTTTGAACAGTAAGTTCAAAGTCTCTTCTGCTCACCAAGCCTGCATCTTTTTGATCCAAAGTACAACAAAAACAGGAAAAATGTGAAATATTTTTACTATTTAAAATGACTGTTTTCTACTTGAATGTATCTTAAAAATGTTATTTATTCATGTGATCAAAGCAAAATTTTCATTTCATGATCCATCAGAAATTCTAATATGCTGATTTGCTCTTCAAGAAGCATTATTATTATTATTATTATCATCATCAATACTTAAAACAGTTGAGTAAATTTTACATTTATTCATTCTTTGATGAATAGAAAGAACCAAAGATCAGCATTTATCTGAAATAAAGAGCTTTTGTCACATTATACACTATACCATTCTAAAGCTTGGTGTCAGTATAGTTTTTTTATATATGGTATATAAATTAATATAAATTAATAAATTAATAGTTTTATCTTCCTTAGCAAGAATGCTTTAAATTGTTCAAAAGAGAATATCTATTTCAGATAAATCCTGTTCTTCTGAACTGTCTATATATAAAATAAACCTTTTTTTTTCCTTGAACAGCAAATCAGAATATTAAAATGATAATGCAACTTTTTGTATTATTTTAAACAGTAAACATATTTCACATTTTTACTTTTTCATGGATCAAATAAACGGAAAATAAACAGTGAGCAGAAGAGACTTCTTTAAATATTTTTTAAATATTATAGTTAATATATTGTATGCAAAAAGATTTTTTTGAAGGAATTATGTAATAATATAATAATAATAATATTTTTATTCCGCAAGGATGTATTAAATTGATCAAAATTTACAGTAAGCATTTTATAATGAACTTTTTACTTCTTTTAAACTTTCTATCCATCCAAAAAATCATGTTTTTTTCAAACATATACATTTTTTTCTTTTTAGCAAATGTCATTTAGCGTCTCAAATGACACTGAATAGCATAAGCAGCACAACAGTTTTCAACACTAATGAATAAAAGTCTCTTGAACACTAAAGTATTACATTAGAATGATTTCTGAATGATCATGTGGCACTGATGACCAGAGTAATGATGCTAAAATTCAGCTCTGCCATCATAGAAATAAATTACATTTTAAAATACATTCAAATAAAAAATATTTATTTTAAACTGTAATAACATGACAATAAACTGACAACAACATTTCATGGCAGCTGTTACAATCTTTGGTATGTGTAGTGGAGGCAACCACCCAACAACCTGTTACAGTACTCAATGACAATGAAC
The DNA here is from genome assembly GCA_033026305.1 of Cirrhinus molitorella. NCBI lineage: Eukaryota > Metazoa > Chordata > Actinopteri > Cypriniformes > Cyprinidae > Cirrhinus > Cirrhinus molitorella. The sequence continues at coordinate 4,146,085 of CM065137.1, read as the reverse complement.
AACTGAACAATGGCACAACATGTGGTAAAGTTTTGAAGTTCCAGTCACCTGTTCAAGCTCGTAGGCTTTGGCTTTGTCCTCATCACGGTCTGCATTCTTGCGGTAAGCCATGCCGAGCCCCCACACTGCCAAGATGCTGTAAACATTATCTCTGACCCAGGCATCTTTCTGCTGCTCGCTGGCTGGCAGTAGACCAGTCACTGGATTCTACATGGAGAGGTTGAAACCATATTTATTTGTTCAAATATACACCACATAATTAAACACAAGCTTGATCTGATTTGCTAAGTTCATTTTTAAAGCTTTCAAACACTAGTTAGCTGGTGGGAAACGGTAAAATCATTCAAATAATAATAATAATATAATAATAATATTAAAATCAATCATAGCTACACTACTAGTGAAAAGTTTTTGGACAGTAAATGTTTTAATGTTTTTTAAAAAAGTCTCTTATGCTCACCAAGCATAATTTATTTGATCCAAAGTACAGCAAAAACAGTAATATTTTTTTTTAAAAAATTACTATTTAAAATGTTTAATTTTTAGCATTATTACTCCAGCCACACGATCCTTTAGAATTCATTCTAATATTCTAATTTGCTGCTAAAAATATTTATTATTATTATTATTATGTTGAAAACAGCTGATGAATAGACACTTCAGAAGAACAGCATTTATCTGAAACAGAAATCATACAGAAACATTATAAATGTCTTTATAAATTTAAAGCGTCATTGCTAAATAAAAATTATTAATTTCTACAATTTCTTTCCAAGAGAAAAAAAAAAAATATATATATACTGACTGCAAGCTTTTGAATGGTTATAGTGTATAATGTTACAAAAGCTTTTTATTTTAGATACATGCTGATCTATGGATCTTTCTATTCATCAAAGAATCCTGAAAAAAAAAATACTCAACTGTTGTATATATAAAAAGCAATAGTAATAAAAAATAATACGTTCCTCGAACAGCAAATCAGCATATTAGAATGATTTCTGAAGGATCATGTGACACTGAAGACTGGTTTAATGACGCTGAAAATGTAGCTTTGATCACAGGAATAAATTACATTGTAAAATATATATTTAAACAATTAGAAAGAAACAATTTTTTGAATAGTAAAAATATTTCAAAACTGTACTGTTTTTGCTGTACTTTGGATCAAATAAATGCAGGCTTGGTGAGCAGAAGAGACTTCTTAAAAAAAAACACTAAAAACTTTTGACTGGTATATGTTGATCACTTTTAAGTACAGTTTCTCGTGTTGTGCATAAAGCATCAGCTCCGCTTTAAAGGAATTCACAAGCAGCAGATAATACAAATATTTTCCTCACTCACAGGTTATTTAAAGGTGACCTTTGTTCAAGCCTTATTTATTTTTAGATTCCTCCTCTCAGAATGGCCCCAATGGTACAGAAGTATATCAGCCACAAGAAAGACAGGCCTATGTGTTTATGAGATGGATTTTCTTTTACAGTAACGTGGTTTACCAATATCTTTTAATAATCCATTTTGACATTACAAACAATAATGATTGTTTAGAACAGATCAGAATGATTATATAATTATTAGAATATATATATTAAATAATGTATAATACAGATTAAAACAACTGAGTAAAATAGAACAGTGCGGCGTAATATAGCAAAACTGATCAGAAGGGTAGATAATACATTGATATATAATACTAGAATAGAACAGAATAGTATAGTATAAAATAGAACAGAATTCTCCAATCATGTTTTGAACAAACCTGGTGGCATAATATTGTTTCGTGGACAAGTCTGGCAAATCCATCCAATCTCACTCCTGAATTACTGCGGCTCCTCATGCTGTCATCTATTTATGATCTTGACATGGAATTTGATAAGATATGAAAGAGAAAACCTTCTACTTCTTGGTCGATAAGAGGAAGAAAAGAGCATGCAACCAGATCTTTACTGTAGCCTATTAGTGATTCAAGACGACTAACATTAGCCAAGTCATGTCCGCAATGTTGTCCATCCATTTAGTCCATTATAAAAAACGATTCAAATAAACAGGCCTGCCACATAAACAGGCTTTTCAAAGTCAATAAACGTCCCTCTGTTTAAGGATCTGTATTAACGCTGTCCATATTAATTAAGCATTGTACATCCCGCATGAATTCCGATGTTGACAGCAAACGGCAGCCCGCCCACATGATGACGTACGACTTTTTGAGTGACAGGAAACCCCGGAAGTTCAGTAATCCTTTCGCCAGCATCCAGGGAGAGATTTATAGCCATTTGAAACTAGCATTTCCTTTCATAAAAGCTTTTAAGGTTGAGAATGTATTTTCTAATCTTTCAAACCTATTCCTTGTGCTAAGCACTAGCAAAACCTTAATTAAAACGTCTTGTGTTGAGGTTTAAAAGACAAAAGTCCGATTAGGTTATCCGTTTGTCATTGGGGTAAGCGTTTGCCTACGGTAAGCGCTCTGGAACAAACGCGATTTGTTTTTAATGGAGAAGCTCGTCTTTTGATTGGTTCACGACGTGTGCATTGAAGTACAGTGAGGGCATTGCCAAAAGTAAAGTTTCTGTAGTTTTACGAGGCCAGTGTGACGTTAGCCTGGTTCATGTGGGTTTAAAGACATTGTTTAACTTAAGTGACATTACACTGAATTATTTCCACTTTGACTCATGGACCAATCCAAAGTCTAAAAAAATCCATGTGCATTTAGTAACAATAGCTCTTCAGCCTTAAATACCTCAGTATGTTTTTCAGTAAAAAAAAAAAAAAAAACATCATCACAGGTGGCTGCTTGTATAATACATAATATAGAACAGAGTAGAATAGAACAAAACTGAGTAGAACAGACCAAAAAAAAAAAAAAAAAAAAATATATATATATATATATATATATATACAAAAGAATGGAACACAGTTTACATACACACTTTGCAGAGTCTGCAAATTTGATGAATAAGATATTTCACGTAAAAGATGTTTACATGTAGTCAACAAGAGTAAATAATAGTTTAATTTATAAAATGTTTAGTGATAGTTGTTCATGAGTCCCTTGTTTGTCCTTAACAGTTAAACTGCCTGTTGTTCTTCAGAAACATTGTTCAGGTCCTACCAATTCTTTGGTTTTCCAGCATTTTTGTGTATTTGAACCCTTTTCAACAATAATTTTGCGATCCATCTTTTCACACTGAGGAAAACCGAGAGACTCATTACAGAGACTATTACAGAAGGTTCAAACGCTCACTGATACTTCAGAAGGAAACACAATGCATTAAGGGCTGGGGGGTGAACACTTTTTGAATTTGAAGATCAGGGTAAATTTAACTTATGTTAACTTATGTCTTCTGGGAAACATCTTCTGTAGCTTCTGAAGGGCAGTGCTAAATTTAAAAAATATATAATTTTTTTTAGACAAAATAAGAAAAATGCACACATCATCATTCTGTTCAAAAGTTTTCACTCCCGGCTCTTAATGCATTGTTTTTCCTTCTGAAGTATCAGTGAGCGTTTGAACCTTCTGTAATAGTTGCATATGAGTCCCTCAGTTGTCTTCAGTGTACAAAGATGAATCTCAAATCATAGAGTCATTGTTGGAAAGGGTTCAAATACACAAAAATGCCGGAAAACCAAAAAATTGTGGTACCTGAAGGATTTTTCTGAAGAACAGCGGGCAGTTTAACTGTTCAGGACAAACAAGAATGGGGTCATTTATATAAACTCACTACATGTAAACGTCTTTTATGTGAAATATCTTATTCAGGTCAGTACTAAATAAAAAATAACATGCATTTTGTATGATGCCTCTTATTTTGGTAAAACAATTCACATTTCGCAGATTCTGCATGGCAGGGCCGGAGTGGGACTCATTTTCAGCTCTGGAGATCCACGCCTTAGACCGGCCCACTTTAGTTTACGACTGACTATAGCTATTACCATAATGTAATTAAAACTTCAGTAGGCTATATAAGTCTGCAATAGTGCACTGTTCTCTACAGCCTTTCTCTTATCCATTTCTTAATCTATTATTTTTTTGCATGTATGTCTGCCTGCAGGTAAAAAGTTACCAGAGATAACCACATTTTTTTAACAACTGTATGTCTATGAAACATTTTTATAATAATATTTTGCTTAACACTTTTTGAACTAAAATAGGCTATTATTGCAACCATATTGCCTATGAAAATGCATATTTTTCTCTAAGAAAACTTAAAGAGTGTGGGGTGCTTCTGATGCTTGGATATATACTTTAGTATAATGATAATAATTTGCCCAAAAAGAATGAATAATTATCAGTTGATAATATGTTATTCATATGGGCTAGTAGTCATATGGCTTATGCCTGCGAATACAGGACAAACTGTGTTACGGCTTTCATACAGGATGCATCTTTGATGCCTTAAATAGGGGCATCCATATTTCAACCCAGTATCGGCACTCGCGGCCGAAAAAACAGACCGAATCACCAGGAATTAAAAAAAAAAAACAGACCGGATCACCCGATTAGCCAATCCGGGCCTGCTGCAAGGTGTATGTTAACTTTTGACTTCAGTTGTACAATACAATAGAATTTAGGTTTAAACAAACCTAGTGACATACCATTGTTTCTTAAAGAAAAAACAGACACCACAGTTGTGTTACCACAGCTTGGTTTATTGTACTAAAATTTCAGTTTGACAGCAACTATGGAAATGATCATTCAAGTGTCCAACAGCATGTCAAATATTTAAATGTTACTATTTGGTTCTTACAATTAAGTAATTGATTGTGGTGCTAATAATTATCCTTTACATTAAAATGTAGGTGAAGCAACTTTCTATATATATTCACTGTAAGAAAATGTTTAATCTAAAACAGTGTTGGCTCAAGAGTAAACGTGCTGTGGAAAGTGGCACAGATTAATTTTAGCGACTACAGGCCCTTTTTAAGTCGATGGCAAGTTAAATTTAACAATGCTTTTTAGACAATTTTATCTTAAGTGGCTAATGTGGCAAGTGTTATTTTTTCAAATTCTTGTACCCCTGAATTAGTGCACTTTTTACCAATGTGCATCTGATAATGATAAAGAGGAAAAACTCCAGTCTTACTCTGGTTTAGCACCTTGTGTAGAGGAATATACAAAACAAAAATCTGCTAGAGGCCTTTCAGAGTAAAAATACAGAAATGAAAAAAAAAAAAAACTACAATTGCAACTTTGTCAAAATACACATTCAGTACATATTCTTTGGAGTGTTACTAGTAACTTGACATCTTGGTTTACTGCAGTGTCTTCTTGTACCCAAAGCCCATCTCCATTGGTGCATCACTGAGCTGAAGCCAATGAAAAAGTTGCAGGTTATCCTAAGCTGGTATAACAAACCATTTTTACCTCAATATAAGTGCTTAAATTGCATAGATTTAGTGTAAATAAAATGCATCTGTTCTAACCATTGTGCTGAACCCTATGACACACCAATCCCCCATTTTACTAAAAAATAAGCCCCACCCCCTCAGCAGATCCACCGAATGAATCGCTCAAAAAAGCTGGCTTTGTTTAGACTCGCAAAATCCTGACCCATAAAAATGGATGTCTGGTCTCCCAGCGAAAGCTTAGCTAGGATTTCCTTGTCGACGTCGCTGCCCATGGCAATCACAGTGGGAACGCCCTCTGCTCTGCGCATGGCACTGATGCCTTCCTCCAGGTTCTTGTTGCTGGTGACGCCATCGGTGATGAAGACGAATGACAGCTCAGCATTTCGTCTAGCCAGTCGGGTGCCTCTGCTCATGACGATGTTGTCGACGGCGTAGATAATACCACTCCCCACGTTGGAAGTAGAATCCAGGTATCTCATGTTGGCCAGGCCATCAGTGACGGAGGTGAAGTTGTTGGTAAGTTTGAAGGCCAACTGATGTTGGTTTTCATCGCCATACTGTAGAAGAGCCACCCTGGCATTACGCTCATCGCTGTCTCCCCGGGCGAGGGTCAGGCGGTTAGCGATGTTCTCCACGAACTCGCGTGTGTAGCGGAAATTCTCCAGACCCATGCGCTCTGAGCCATCCAGCATGAAAATGAGATCAACCGGCCGCTGGATGCAGTTGGCTACGGCTGGCTCTATAAAATACAAAGACAGCAATATTTGTCTTGGTTGACATGCTCTGCTTTGCAAAGAAAATAATACAGGGGTAGTACATTTTAACAAGTAAATAAATGTAAAAAAAAACAAAACAATAAAAACATTTCAATGCTAAAGATATTTATTTGTTACAAATAATTCAAGTTGCATTTCTTGCAGTCCAAGAGCTTGCTATTTTTTCATTGCACATTTCTGATATACAGTATATATGTGACCCTGGACGACAAAACCAGTCTTAAGTTGCACGGGTATATTTGTAGCAATAGCCAAAAATACATTGTACGGGTCAAAATTATTGATTTTACTTTTATGCCAAAAATCATTAGGATATTAGGTAAAGATTATGTTCCATGATGATATTTTGTCAATTTCCTACTGTAAATATATCAAAACTTAATTTTTGATTAGTAATATGCATTGCTAAGAACTTCATTTAGACAACTTTAAAGGCAATTTTCTCAATATTTAGATTTTTTTGCACAAAATTGTCCTTTCCTAACAAACCATACATCAATGAATAAATCTAATTTTCAAAAATATTGACCCTTATGACTGGTTTTGTGGTCCAGGGTTATATATATATGTATATGAAGAGTTCAGATGCAAAAGCCTCTAAATCTATCTGACATCTTTCTTTAAAAAAATGAGCATTTTATCAGGCTCTGATGTGTAGGTTTTTTTGTAAGTAGTGGTACTTCTGATTGGGCTGAGTCTGGGATCTTAGCGAGTTTGAAGTAAAAGTATTTGATGGACGTATAATATGTGTCGAGAGCATTCACTCAGCATCATTATATAAATTTTGACCGAGATCCCTTTTTTTTAAAGAAAGATGTCAGATGGATTTAGAGGCTTTTGCATCTGAACTCTTCATATATTCATATATATACATATATTCATATATAAACACTTGCTACTAAATATACATAATCTTTCATTACCAAGTAAAATCTTATTATTGATCATAATGGCAGACTGAAAATATATTCTGAATTGTACACAGTCCATTTTCTTTCACTCATGGATAGTCCATATCAGGACGTACATAGCTAATTCACACTGATATGTTATTTCCATTCAAGAGGATTCACTGAGATAATCAAACATGCAATATATGCCACATAAATGGCCATTAACAGTTATATAAGGAGGCTATGAAAAGTATTACTGAATTGCAATTGTAGTACATGAATACTATTGGAATTATATGTCAGGGCGCTCTAAAACTTTCTGTTGCTTACAATAGCAGATTAAGTCCTGGGGGCGATTTAGAAAATATAAGAAAAATATATTTTTAGGATAAAACTGTACGCTATAGCACTGGTAAAGCAGTTCATAACAAATCCTTAAAGGGATAGTTCACCCAAAAATGTTTAACTGCCCTCATGATTTACTCACCCTCAAGCCATCCTAGGTTTGTATGACTTTCTTCTTTCAGACGAATACAATTAGAGTTAAATGAAAAAATGTTCTGGCTTTTTCAAGCTTTATAATGGCAGTTGAGATTTTTAAGCCCAATAAAGTCTATCTATCATCATAAAAAGTGCTCCACATGGATCCAGAGGGTAAATAAAGGCCTTCTAAAGTGAATTGATGCATTTATGTAAAAAAACAAAACAAAAAAAAATCCATATTTAACACTTTATAAACTCTAATCTTCTAGATTTGTTTACAGCTCCTCTAGGCTTATTTCAAAATCCTCTGACATTTTTCTTTACTTTTCAAATTCGGGACCTAATTTATCATGTGCATTCGCCTGTGTCCTACATCATCTGCTGGACCGCCACTCTCTCATGAACTTGCGCAGACAGTAAGCGGAAGCTAGAGATTAGAGTTTATAAAGTTTTAAACATGGATATTTTTCTTATACAAGTTGAATCCAAAAAATAAGACTGATTACCCTTTGGTTAACTGATAGTTGGTCAAACTTGTACTTAAGACAGTGTCTTAACATAGAGGCTAAGTTTATGCAACTGGCCCCTGAAGGCCTTTATTAACCCCCTGGAGCCGTGTGGAGTGCTTTTTATGATGGGTCTATGCACTTTATCGAACTTCAAAATCTCAACACCCATTGACTGCCATTATAAAGCTTAAAAGAGATTTTTTTAATACAACTCCGATTGTATTTGTCTGAAAGAAGAAACTCAAATACACCTAGAATGGCTTGAAGGCGAGCAAATCATAGGGTAATTTAGATTTTTGGGTGAACTATCCCTTTAATTGATCATCATACAAATTATTTGTGCACAACATAGTGGGTCTTTAAAGGTCGAAAATGGTAAAGCAGCACTAAAAAGCTCCATAGATATTTCACTAACCTATGAGAAGCTACGGGCTTGTGAATTCAGCCTTAATGTGCAAAGTGCAAAACTGATATGAATAAAGTATCAAAAGGAACGGTTCATTAATATACAGATTCTTTAAAGGAATAGATCAAGCAAAAATGTCAATTCTGTCATCATCACCTGATTTAGTCATTTAAAACCAATCTTTGGAGTTTGACAGCCCCTGGTCATGATATGTTTTCATTGTATGGAAAGTTAAAATATTTTCTTTTGTGTTCCATGGAAGAAATACAGGTTTGCAACAATGTGGGTTGCAAAGTAACAATGACAGAATTTTCATTTTTTTATATAAAATAACCCTTCAAGTATCAATTACCACTATCTTTTATATTCACAACACCAAAGCATCTCCCACCATATTTATAAAAGTTCAAAATGCCTTCAAATCCTAGAGGCCCTGTGGATTCAAGCAAACAGGATGAGCTAATGAGAGCATGCAATGAAAGCAAAGTGCTGAAAAATCTGTTCATCTATTCGAAATGTGTTCATTTTGCATATTTAAATGCAAACAAAAGATTGCAGAGCAGCAGGCATCAAGGTCAAGAGGCAAAGGTTGCCATTTCACATTTTCATAGCAGGGAATTGCTTTTAGCAGAGGTTAGCAAACAAACATAAGTGGTTGTTAATTGGCCACGATGTTAACTATTTAACATGCTAATTTGTGGGAATTAAATGTTACACCTTTAAAAGAGGTATTAGCAACTGCATTCAGTTATTGTTAACGCAAATACTATGTTCATGCATAGACCAGCTAGCTTTTTACTCTACCGCGAGGCCATGTGTATTTTTTTCAGTCAAGCTATTGGTTTGAATTTTTGGAAATGGCCAGTCCTAACACAAGCCAAGAACTTTGTTTGGGTCTCCCATCATATCAGAATAGATCGTTCTAAACGAGTCAATGAATAGATCGGTCCATCTCTGTTTGTCAGGTTCAGAGGACAGTTTAGCCATCTGGGCTGCATAAGCCAATGTAGCTACAGCCTTGGTGTAGGTATCAGGGTGTTTGGCCTCTTGTAGATTGCCGATTAAGTTTGGGACGCTTAGTACAGTGGTTGGGATGGGACTGTCCTTCCACTCCTCTGCAAGGGCGTCATCTGCAAGTGAGTGTTAAAACAATAGTTTTAGGGGGCCTCCTAGCAACTGGCTCTGCCTAGTTGCTGCTTTGATTGATTTTAGTTTTTGATTTGATATCTTTTGCGTTGAACACTGTGCATTCAGCTGACACACTCACAGGGAAATGTCACTAAACAACTGTTTACACACCTTGTGACATTTCCCTTGTGATACTGGGCTGGTTATCACACATAACAAGTGTATGATTGTTATTCATAACATATACATTTGAGATGTATAACCGAACAAATGTATAACACTTGTTATGTGTACTGAACCAATAATTGATCTTTTTCTTGACAAATTCAGACAGGTGTGTGGATTTTGAAACAGAATTATTTTGACTTTAATAGGCCAAACACAACCTGATTTGTTTATGTTATGGCCGACACAGAAATGATTAGATCATCCAATAATTGTCCATGAACAATATTGTTTGCATTATTGTTATTGGTAACTAAAAAGTAAAAATCATTTCTGGTAATTGAAATAAAGCTGAAATAAAATTAAATATAAAAATAGATGAAAATCTTGGCAAATTACTAAAATAAATGTTTGTTGGAGTACTAAAATTACTAAAACAAAAACTTAAAATAAAAGGAAGCTAAACAGAAATAATAACAAATAAAAAATGACATTATAAAACAAAATTAAATGTAAATTAAAGCTGAATTAAAACTCAAAACTTAACTGAAACTGAATAAATTCTCTAATATATAAATAACTCTAAAATAACACTGATTGTATTCATTGTACTATAGAGTACTTTGTCCTATTTAAACCCATTGAAGCCCTGTGAAAAAAAAACGCAATTTAAACAAAACAAAATAATAACAAGACTACAGTTACATAAAGAAAATAATAAATAAAAAAGTCACAAGTTTTTGAACAGTACGATTTTTATTGTTTGTTAAAGTAGTCTCTTCTGCTTACCAAGCCTGCGTTTATTTGATCCGAAGTAAAGCAAAACAGTACAATTTTTAAACTCTTTTATATTTGAATATATTTTAAAATGTAAATTATTCCTGTGATCAAAGTAACATTTTCAGCATCATTACTCCAGCCATTCATTGTCACATGATCCTTTAGAAATCATTCTATTATGCTGATCATTATGCTGTTCAAGAAACATTTAATTATTGATTTATTTATTTTCAAAATCAGCATTCAATCTGAACTAAAAAAAGCTTTTAACATTATACACCATACAGCTTGGAGTCTGTAAACTGTTTTGGGAAAAGCGAATATAGAAATGAATACTTTTATTTAGCAAGGATGCTTTAAATTGATGAAAAGAAATGATAAAGACATTTATAATGTTACAAAGGATTTATATTTCAGATAAATGCTGTTCTTCTGAACTTTCTAATTGATCAAAGAAACCAGATTTCAACATAATAATAAATGCACACATAAAGGACTGGAACAATGATGTCAAAAACCACAGAAATCACAGGAATAAATTACATTTTAAATAAATAAATACATTTATTTTATTGTTACTTTTTTAATTTATTAGGCTTGGTGAGCAGAAGAGACTGGTAGTGTATGTATTTTGTGGTATACATTGACTTGACTGAAAGAAAAACATTCAGAATGTCTTTCCAGCCATTTGGAGAGTCATTTGGGTATGAGAACACTTACCACTTTTACATGGAAGATCAGGGCAAACAATCACTGGATCTAAAAGAAAGAAAAGAAAATCAATGACAAGAAAACTCTATTTCTTCATATCATCACAGCAAGCTAAAAACAAAGTCAGGGCGGGACTCACCTGGGCAGAGTACAGTCTCAATCTTATCGAGGAAATCCTCTGCAACCAGATCAGCAAAACGCCTCATTCCCATCACTCTTCCCTGTTTACTGCAAGTGATGGACTTCAGGCTTTCGTTCTCCACCGCCTGGTAAAAAATGTCACCAATACCGATGGCGTTCACATCAATATTGGTGTCTCTGCACAGGTAAGTCAGCAGATTGTCGTCATCACGGGGGTCGTACCGGCCGTCTGTGATCACAACCACTGTCACGTTCGCCTTCGCACGGCGACTATCGCGAATCAGGTTATCATAGGCGAACTTCAGGGCAGATGGTGTCCATGTTCCTCCAGCGATCCACTCGAGCTTCTTCACAGCGTTTTTGAAGGCGGCCATAGAGTCGATCTTGGAGTCGTTGAGACGAATAGCCTGGAATGTCCCATTGTGACTGTACTGGACAACGCCGACTCGAGTTCCTGGGAAATTTTGCAAATTATCAGGAATTATTAAAATGCAGAACAAACAAATCAAAAAAACTAATTTTGACTAAAGTTTTCCAATGTAAATACGAATGGTGCTTGCCTATGCAAATCTTGGCTCCCCAATGCTGGCTATAAATAAAAAATGATAGGTCTTTTTACCTGTTTCAGAACTGGGATCCTTTGCTATTGAGCCCAGTCTGTTAATGGTGTTGATGACAAAGTTTTTCTCCAGGGTGAAGTTGGTCAAGCCCACACTTTCAGAGCTGTCAATCACAAACACAATATCCAGGGCACCGCATCTCTTTTCACAATCTGAAACAGACAAGAACATTTACTGAATATGCAGTAGCAATCCATTTATTTTCACTGCATATTTACAGTCTGAGAGTCTTACCACAGCATCCACAGGTCTCTCTGATGTAGTTCATGACATCACATTCCTGGAAAAAAAAAAATAGTACATATTTAACATGGTTTCATGAAGTAATTTTGAACAATTTATTACAAAATCAGATTTTTAATGCTTACAGTTAGGCCAGGGTCTCCCTCTGGTCCAGAGTCACCCTGTAAAGGACACAATTTACAGTCATTTAATAAAAAAGTTGACTTAAATTGCATACACTTAGACCTTGGTTTAAAGTTACCATTTACTGTTGTTTAAACACTTTTCTATGACAAATTACATTAAATATCTTAAATGCAGGGCTGGGTGATATAGCTAAAAATATTGTTTTCCATATCAACCATATCAATATTTATTTCCATATCATACGATATCACAATATTAATTTACCATTAATGGCGAAAGAAAAGTTTGTTGGACCATACAGAAAGAATGTAAACATAACTTCATATGTTCATGCTAATTTAAGGTCTCTTGGAATCCATTTTATTCATTTATTTTCCCCCTGTAAATTCAGTTTTCTTTTTTTCTATTCTGTGACAATCTCCTAAACAATCTTTTAAAATGTAATCAAATGAAAATATGACAATTAATTTTCTACAAATCAATACATTTTTTGGTGTTCAAGACAACTGTATAAATTAAAACACAGATTTAAAAAAATATGTACACTACCTGTCAAAAGTTTTTGAACAGTAAGATTCTTAATGTTGTATTCTGCTCACCAAGCCAAAGTACAGCAAAAACCATTTTTACAAATATTTTTTATTATTTATAAAGAACACATTTATGTTACAAAATGTTCATCAAAGACACCTGAAAAAAATCTACTCAGCTGTTTTCAATATTATAGTAATAATAGGTTTTGGAACTGCAAATCAGAATATTATAATGATTAATGAAGTATTTCACAATTTTACTGTCTTTGCTGTACTCTGGATCAAATAAATGCTAGCTTGTTGAGCAGAAGAGACTTCTTTAAAAACATTACAAATCTTGTTGTCTGTTCAAACACTTTTTGACTGGTAGTGTATACAATAGAAAAGATTACTATACAACACTGATCTTTGCGTTTCAGTTTCAGTGTGTGGTCGATTATATTGTTTCTTGAAAGAAATGGTGAAATGCTCTCGGAGCAGCTCTGGAGATGGAGCACATGTGTTCATATCTTCATATATTGAGACGGCAGACACTGAAACTGCTGTGAGCATCATTGCACTGTTTGACTGTTGTTGTGCTTATTTCTGCTGTGACTGACTTTTTGATTAATCCATTCGGAGACCTTATTTTATTGCGATCGCAATAAAATCACCCAACCCTACCCAAACATCCTTTAAACATTAATATGCGCTAAAAATTAAACTTACATCTCTTCCTGGTTCTCCTCTAGGGCCCCTTTGTCCAGATTCTCCTGGGGGCCCGGGCTCTCCCTGAAACACAATGAAAAGATATGATCGCATTATGAAATTAAAATTGCCTGCAAATAGCATTTGATTTTGATTTTAAGGAACTTTCTGAACAGCACATGTGCAGCAAAAATGGGTCAATTTTCTGACCGGCTCTCCAGAAGTTCCCTTTGGACCTGGGTCGCCCTTCGGTCCGCAGTCTCCTCTACTTCCCCTGGGTCCAGGTGAACCTTTATCACCCCTGTCACCCTGTAGAACAAATGCTTAAATAAGATTTTATTTGTGATTTTGTAATGTGATTTAAAGTGACATTTCTTTCAGCACAAGTGCAAATTTAACTCATTATTGTACCGTAGGTCCCCTTGGTCCAGGATAGCTGAATCCAGGTCTGCCAGAATCACCCTACGGAAAAAGAATCAGCATCTTGTAATAACAACAGACATGTTGCATTGATTTTAAAACCAATTGATTTTTTAGTGTGTGATGTATAGTACCTTTGGTCCTGGAGGGCCAGGATCACCTCTAGGGCCAGCATCACCTGGGTCACCTTGGGTACCCTATAATGGAGATAACATGTTTTTTAGTGCTTGTTCATCCAGCAAAATAAGTTCAAATATAAGCAGCGAGACAAAAATACAGCCGTTTTTGATTTTACACAGTTTTAGTCAATGTGTACGGTGTAATAGCTGGGAAATATAAAATTTAACAAAATGTCTTTTTTTTCTACATTTCTGCCTGGTTCTCCAGAAGCTCCTGGTGGGCCTCTTGGTCCTGGAAGTCCGTTATCACCCTAGATGTTAGTAAAAAAAATATATATCTATTTTTTAAAATCATGTCCATGTCCATTTAACCACCATATAACCAATAAAAACTGGTTATAAATCATTTTTAAGAAGCCAAATCAATGACTCTTACCTTGGATCCTTTGCTGCCAACTTCACCTGGAAGACCCCTGGTTCCCTCAGGACCTGGTTCACCCTGTCAAACATTAAAAATACTTCAATTAATCATCCAGGACATTGTTAAAATAACTGTTAAATTGAATTACATCATCTCCCCTCATGCAAGAATGAGTTTACAATACAATAAGAGCCACTTAATAATTGATAACCATGGCTGTGCAATTTATCGAAATATCGCAAATGTACAAATAGCAATATGCATATCGCTACAGCTTGCAATAATTGGGGCCATGAACAAAAGACAAAGAGAAAATGACTAACTGTTTTTGCATAAATAAACTTTTGCAGTTTAAATAAGAATCGGTGCATATTGAATTCATAGAGTGAAGACTAAGCAGTGTTTTTTTTCCCCTTTTATTATTCAGTTCCTAAACTGATGTTAAAATGCTTACATTAATGCTAAAATGACATTTTTATGTAATGCTAGAGTAAAACACTACCGTTCACTTTCAGAAGTTGTTGTAGGGGTGCTTTCTTCTGTCAAAAAGTGAAACATGTATGCTAGAATCAGCTGAGTAAATCGGTTTCATCGCATTATTTAACGAGTTATCGCATTTTTCTTTAATATTGCTCAGCCCTATTGATAACTGAGACCCAATTCTTTGTAAAGTTATCATTTTCAGTGAATCCAACACTGACCTTTTCTCCTTTTGGCCCATTGGGGCCGGTGCCGCCTTTAGGTCCAAAGTCTCCTCGTCTTCCCTAAAAATACAATGATAATAAATATCAACTTAAGTCAACCTAATGTAGTTTTACAATGGAAAAAAAAAGGAAAAAGTCCTCACATTGTCGCCTTTAGGTCCAGGTCCTCCAGGTGTCCCCTATAAAACAAAAAGTTCTCTTTAACATCATCTTTAATTTACAATGTTAAAAAACAATAATGACCATAATTAAAACAAATACATACAGCAGATCCCTTCTGGCCAGGAACTCCAGGCGATCCGGGACTTCCTCTCTCTCCCTGTAGGTGGTGTCAGAGAGCACATTACAATATGATTGATTACTAATATAAATGTAATCTCTCTCTGTGGTTCTGAAATCTTACTTTGGGTCCAGGATCTCCACCTGGCCCGAGTGGACCAGGTCTTCCTGGACGACCTGGATCGCCCTGAGAAGAAAGTGAGAAGTCATGAAACCTTAAGCCAATATGTCTAATTAATGTCAATTTTTCTGTCATTTATCAGGTACCTTTTCTCCAGGAGACCCTGAAAGACCAGGTTCTCCAACATCTCCAGGATAGCCATCAGGACCCTGTGAAACCACATTTGCCTGTTAATAAACTTGCATAACACAGGTATCTGTTACCCAAAGGAAACGACTCACCTTGTCGCCAGGGTCACCTTTGCAGCCGGGAGCGCCAATTCTGCCAATTTTTCCCTGTTAAAAATATTCATTTTTATTTGAAATTTTAGTTGTTTTATTATTTCTATCCACAATTCACTACCTCACATTTACTATAACTAACCTTCTGACCATCTGCTCCATTTCGGCCAGCTATTCCTGCACCACCCTGTTAGACAAAGAATACAAACGTTTTAGAAATATTTCAAAATACATACAGCAAAGAAGATTCTGCATACAGAGAAAATATTAAATAATAAATAAATGGTCTAAGGAACTTACCTTTCTGCCTTGTGCTCCAATTTCTCCCTAAAACAGATCATTAGTTTGATAAGATATCAAATTTTTGGTAAATTATAAATATGCCAACCATACTTATTAGTCTTTCCAATACATTTGAAAAAATCATACCTTTTCACCTTTAAAACCAGGCTCTCCCTAAATGAGAAAAAAAAAACAGCAAGGCGGTTACAAATCAAGTGCAAGACTGACTTTATAACAGCTAATTAGATGCATACAAAATCTGAAATCTTACTTAAAAATCACAAAAAACTGAAAAAGAAAACAACAACAACAATTATATATTGTCAAAGCTATCTGATGCTCACTTCCCATCTTATCAGTTAAAGCCCATATTAAAATAACTAAATATATGCAGATTATTGGTCTGATCACTACAAATTGGTCTATGACTAGACCTGAGGAATGTGAAGAACTTACTTTAGGTCCAGGATGTCCGATGGGTCCCTCAATACCTGGATCTCCCTGTAGATTTTGACATGAGTTAATACAAACAGTACTGACATGAAAGCCTCATTGAAAACGAATGAGATTTAATGTAGTCTTTGTTTAAAATGCAGTGTTTTACCAAATACAAAATACATTTGTGAGAACCAATTTGTACTCACAGGACGTCCTCTTTCACCTTTAGGACCGGGTAAGCCATTATCTCCTTTAGCTCCCTGTAATAATCAAAGTGTTAGAACAAGTGGTAAGCAAAAAAACCAAACAAAACAGAGCTGAGATTTCTGTTAGTGAAGTTTTTTTTAGGATATTCACTTTCTGGCCCCTGTGTCCTGGTGGACCCGGAGGTCCTGGAGTCTCCAAACATTTCGCAGAGTAGCACTGGAGAATAATGATGAAATTGAATTAGAAATTAAATGATACACTGTAATGTTTAAAAAAATGTTTATATATATAACTTTTTTTTTGGTCAAATACTTGCTGAAACTATAAAGAGTGTCAGAACATATATATGGACAAGACAATAAAGTTGAGGTGGTAGAACCTTCATCATATTTTTATTGGCATTAATGGCTCAATGGAGAACTTTTAACATCCATGAAACCTTTCCATTCCACAAAAGATGGAAAAGGGTTCTCCAGATTTTAAAAATGTTCTTCATACTAAGAAAAAAATAGTTATTTGAAGAACTATTTACTGAAAGGTTCTTTGGGGAACCCAAAAAAGGTTCTTCTGTTTCACTGCTGAAAAAAAACACTTCTTTATTTTTAGGAGTATTAGCGACAGCTCTGAGAAAAAGTGATGTAACATTTTGACGTCCACTAAAAAAAAAATCATTGACATCAGTAGATGTCAGTACACTGATATGGATCTCACCTCTTGATAAGCCAGATGAAGCTGTAAGAGAGAACATGAAAGGAAGATTATTATAATAATAGTCCTTAGCTCACAACAAACATGAATGAAGTACTGAATAATGTCTTCACTATTAAATATGTCAGAAAATCCTCCAATATCCTAATTAGGGCTGTCACTTGATTTAATTTGTGTACTCGATTTAACTGGCAATACACTGGAAGTGGCGCATTTTACAGAAGAGAATCCATGAAACGCATTATTAGACGTCTTCTAAGACTGCATGATATATTATACCCATTTAAAAATAATAATAAAGAATAATGCTATTGAGAATTCACAAAGGCTATGGTTCAATTAAATAAATGTGTGATGCAGGTTTAATATAATGCACTTTAGTTATTTACATGCGTGTAGGTTATGTAAATGTGTCTCAGAGTGGCGCTGTTCGCAGTAAATGCTGCTCCGCACAAACAACTAGTATTTACATGCATGGAGCATCTCAAATGTATTCAATATGCACTATTTCATCTACAAGGTAAATCATCTATAAACCAGTGTTAATTTTGACAGCAAATGTTGATTTAGTTTTAGTCATAGTCTTTTCACTAAAATGGCATTTAGTTTTAGTCATATTTTAGTCATCCGAATTGTTTTTAGTTTTAGTTGACTAAATCTACTCTAAATTTAGTCGTCAAAAATCGAATAGGTTTAGTTACAGTGTAAGCACACTTTTCTCTAAAATTACCAAACTCAGTATGTTTCATATTAAGGCTTTATCATGATAGATGATGTTACACGCAACATGCTTTTATATTAAAGTTAAATGAAACCAGTTCTCATAAAGGAACAAAAACATGGTCTTCTTTTCAATCAAAGGCTAATTATGCATTCTTTATAACAACTTGTTTACCATTCTTTTTTATTTATTTATATAAATAAATGTACATATCTTTATTAAGGCTACTAAAGTGACTCAGTTAAAAGCAGTGAGTGATTTTCTCTTTCGTTTGTTGCTTGATTAACATCAGTGCCACAGACAATAACAACTAAATTGGGCCGCTACCCCTTTAAAACCGAACGCACGGATGCAATGTCCTGATACACGTCTGATAGTCTCCCAATTGTTTACGTTCACATAAGACGTAACCAAGTGTGTTACGTGAATACTCATCAAAACAGACAATTTGACATAATTTTGTGTGTCATTTTTTTTCTCCTTTCATGAGATGCAAAAGAGTAACAAATGTATGCCAGCTTGTGTCTCACAGAATAGATCAATAGGCTATGATGCAGCTCAAATGTATGCACCTAACCTCCTTACCACGCAGCAGCTTCGTTCTGAATGAACCTCTTCCTAAATAGTCCCTCCCTAACATTTTCGTCTTGTTTTTATTTGTAGACAAAAATGTCAATAGATATTTGTCATAGTTTTTGTCATTCAAAACGAGTTTTCGTTTCGTTATCGCCTCATTTTCGTTGGTGAAAAAATGCTGTTGGTGAAAATTATTCGTTAATGAAATTAACACTGCTATAAACCTAAGCAAAAAAACAGGAGAACAGGGGTATCTTTCTCAATATGCTAACTGCTCAAAATAAAAGCTTAAACCCTCACTCCTTTATACATTTATACATTTTCATGTCCACAGATTTAAAAAATGACAGTGTCTTTAGCATTTCTGTTGTAAAGAAATGGCCAAATATTAAAGATTAAGTGGACATTTGAATTAAATGTTGTTTAGTCAAAATTAAACAAGGTAAGGTTGCACAGTAAAGTGTAAAACCAATTGTCATGCTGTGGCGCCCTCTGCAGTCATTTGTCTATCATATTGTTTATAATACAATATGTATTTTAAGTAGGGCTGTTAAGCGATTAAAATTTTTAATCTACTTAATTACATGATGTGGCGATTAATTAATCTAATTAATCGCAAATTAATCGCACATCAAATTTGGCTGAAAAATTACTCCCAAAAGATAATTTAAAGTCATTGTTGTGTAAAGCGTCAAACAGACATTACAAAAAGTAAATATTTAGTTTATAAAATGTATGCTCTTTTGTACCGTACCATGAGGGTGAGTAAATGATGACAGTTGTCATTTTTGGGTGGGTGAACTATTAATAATGTATTTCATTAATTTGATTAATATTACTTTGGAAATATGAAATTATTTCTTAATGAAATGATACTCTAATAACAAAATAAAACTGCCAGTTGGTGGTGGTAAATTCATTTGATTCATTCAAAAGGCTGATCAGCATTAGATCGATCGGAGTGTAACATAAAAGTACTGTAATATCTATAGAGAGCGGCTTTAACACCACACGCTGGCCGCTGGGTTTAGTGCAGCCCTTCAGATACAAAGCAAACCTTGAACTCTAAGCGCGACTTGCGCATCAGTGGTTCGCTCCGATGCGCGTGCGCTTTGGTCAACGCAGCCACCAACCGTCCTCGAGCTGCGCTATGATACTCATTCATTCCAATGGTTTGCGCGGCACGAGGATAGTTGGTTGCTGCGTCGACCAAAACGCACGCGCATCGGAGCGAACCGGCGCATAAGCCACACACCCGCGCTCAAAATTTAAAATGAAAGCCTCTTAATGCTTTTAAAATAGCTTTCGTGGTACTTTGATTTCATACACTGTCTGTGTGTTGCTTGGAGACGAACAGTTCTGCTCACATTTGCACTCGTGTTGTAGTCGATTGCACTTAGCCTATTGCTTGTGTGATATTGCTTAACTATATGACGTAAGTATGAGACAAAAACTTTTTTGCTTAAATTTTAAGGACATTCTAACTACGTTATCTAAGCTCCATCAAGCAGTGAGTTGTTGCACTGCCTCATATTTGTCATCAATCAACTGTATGAAATGTCAGATGACCCACATAGGTTTGGGGCGGGGCCAGTGCGTTAATAATTTTAACGCGTTATTTTTTACCGTAATTAATTAATCTAATTAACGCGTTAAATTACCAGCCCTAATTCTAAGTTTGGTTTAATAAAACCATATGATTACTTGCTTTTGATACTTTATTCGAACTAATTATTATTGCCTCATTGCTATTATATATGTATTTTAAGTCATTTTAAAGGCTATTGTTATCCACTTACTTGATTAATCGTCGGAATAATTGACCGATTACTCGATTACTAAAATAATCGTAGGTGACAGCCCTAATCCTAATTTCAGAGTATTATCCCACAGTATACCCAAAAGAAAACGATGAATGGCATTGCATTACCATAGTGTCATAGATGTGATCAATTGTTGATGTCACTATGAGTGGCCGCACTCCAGTGAGATCAACCGCCATGTGTTGGTTATAAAAAAGTCCAGCGGGTGAGTTAGCGATCTCCTTGAGTCCTGCTTCTTCTAGGTTCCTGGATGATGCAACAGAGAAGATCGTAATGGATTCATCACGCGCTTTTTCCGCTGCCACTTTGATTCCACCACATGGGTTTCCTGTCACATGACCATCGGTGATGATCACCGCGAAGCGCTTGGCATTGGGTTTGGATGGAAAGCGGAGCAGTTGCTGGGTCATGTTGGTGATGGCGCAATCAATGTACGTGCCCTTGCCCAGGTATTTGATCGGTTGGAGCTTCCTGATGAACTCATCTTTACTGGTGATGGTGCTAATGATCTCCTGCAGCTGGGAGAAGTGAAGGCCTCCCACAGACCAGGTGATCTGGACTAAACCTTTGTTAACGTTTTCTAGTTTCCTAGCAAAAGCAGTGGTGAACTCTTTGATGCTCTCTACCAAGCTGCCAGGTGGGTTCTCCTGCAGAGCTATGGTCTCAGATGTGTCAATGACAAAGTACAAGTTGACTGGGCATTCGATTGGTTCTGGAGGGATAGAACACAACATCACTATGCAACAAGTCACTAAAACACCATAACAATAATATTAAAGATTTTTATATGTATTCAAATAATACACCACCATTTAGAAGTATGGGGTTAGCAAGATTTTTTTAAAGAAACAAATCAGCAAAGAGGCATTAAAATGGTCACAAGATATGACAATTAAAAAAAAATTGCAACTTTCTATCTTGTAATTTTACTTTTGTTTTCAGAATTGTGAGATATAAACTTGAAAAAACAGTGTGTAATTCTGAATTTATAACACACAATTTTGAGTTATTTTAGTTATTAGTTATCAGAATTGTAAGACAAACTTATGTGTGTGAGAAAATATGTATTTGTTCCATCTAGAATAGGACTCAATAATTGCGAGTTTATATCTCACAATTTGGAGAAAAAAGTCAGAATTGCTAGTTTATATCTCACAATTCTGACTTTACAACCTGTAATTACGAATTTATATCTCCCGATTCTGAGTATTTTCCTTGCAATTACAGGTTTATATGTCATAATTCTGACTTTATAACTCGCAATTCTGACTTCATAACTTGCGATTGTTTATATCTTGCAATTCTGTTTTTTTCTAAATTTATAACTTGAAATTATTTGTTTATATCTTGCAATTCAGATTTTTTCCTTGAAATTCCGAGTGTATGTCTCGCAATTCTGACTTTATAACCTGCAAATACAAGTTTTTATCTCGCAATTCTGAGTTTAATCCTCGCTATTGTGAGTTTTTTCCTCACAATTCTGACTTTAGAACTCACAAATACGAGTGTACATTGCGTTTATTTTTGCCTTTTTAATAGTAATTGCGAGTTTGTATCTTGCAATTCCAACTCTGTTTTTTTTTAGAATTGTGAGTTTATATTAGGGCTGAACGATATTCTCTTTTCACATCGACATCGCGATGTGCGCGTGAGCGATAGTCACATCGCCGGAACATACGATGTGAAGGGTAGAAGCCCATGGTGTATTAAGAGAACGGTAGCACAAAGTAAACACGAGTTTGTTGTATAGCTTGTTGCTGGGGTGACACGCACGTTCCGCGTGATTGGTTCGCTGTGCCGCTGCTCACCGCTCACAGCCAACATTCACTGCTAAAAATGCGCGACGAAGAGGATCCGCCGCAAAAAAGTGATTTCGTACCAAAAAGAAAGTCGAAATCATCTATTTGGGACTATTTCGGCTACAAAAAGGAGGATGTTGACCAAAATGAGGTACTTTGTATGGAGTGTCATAAAGTTGTGGCCACAAAACATGGAAACACAACCAATTTGTCTGATCACTTAAAACGGCACCACAAAGCTCTTTACGACGAATACAAAGCCAAATCTGGATGTCAACCAAAACAAACAAATATTTGTGATGCATTTGCCAGTGTGACACCTTACCAGAAAGGTTCTCAACGACAAAAAGAAATAACAGACGCAATAACTTTTCATATCGCTAAAGATATGTTGCCATTAAATACCGTCGCCAGAGGGATTTAAGAAAATGATCCGAACGCTTGACAGGCGGTATGTTATACCATCCCGCACATATTTTTCCCAAGTTGCGATAAAAGAGCTGTATGAAAAATGCAAATCTAAGATTGAAGCAGAACTGTCGCACGTGGAATACTATGCAACTACAACAGACTTGTGGTCCAGCAGGACAACGGAGCCCTACATGAGTCTGACGGTCCATTTCATCACAGAGGACTTCGAGCTAAAAAGTCGCTGTTTACAGACGGCATTTTTCCCGGAAAGTCATACAGCCGAGAATATTGCAGAGGCCCTGAGAGAAGCGGTGTCCGCTTGGGGTTTAGATGAGACACGTCAAGTCTGTATAACAACAGATAATGCAGCGAACATGGTCAAAGCTGCCGAGCTGAACAAGTGGACCAGGCTACAGTGCTTCGGCCACAGACTGCATCTTGCAATTGGTGAGTAATGTCCATGATCTTTATCCAAAATAAATATAATTTTTTTACTCAGCTGTTTTACTTAATAACCTGTCCTGAACCTGACAAAAATTGTAAAATGAATTTGTTGCATGTGTGTACGTAGAGCTTTAAAACGTAAGGAAAAAACAGACACTAAACATTTAATTTTAAACAACTTATTATTGAATCAGTGGCAAAAAAATAGTTTTATGAGCACATTTGAGGAGCTCTTTTCCAAAACGCGATAACTCCATTACAATAGTTTTCAGGGAAAATTATTTTTTTTTTTACCTAGACCATGTTGTGAATTCAATTTATCCTGTTAAAATGTTTTTGCTTAGTCTGAACATGTTGATTAATGATTATTAAATCAAACGAACTATATTGTTGTTGATAAATTCAAATTTATTTTTCTTTTCAAAATGCTATAATTCCATCCATTTTTCCCAAAAATTGATGGTTGTCTTTTTTTAAAAGACTTTTGTCTTTTATTTTTCATGTTCGCAGTTATTAATAAACAATTAAAATGTCTCATTGCAATATTTTACATATTTTGTTTGTTTTCTCCGCTTAGAAAATGCAGTGAAAAAGGATGGCCGCATTGATCGTGCTATAGGAGTCTGCAAGAAGCTGGTGAGCCACTTCTCTCACAGCTGGAAGGCCAGCGACGCCCTAGCAAAAGTCCAGAAGGAACTCAGTCTACCATCACATTGTCTCATCTCAGAATGCCAAACAAGATGGGGTTCCAGACAGATGATGATCAGCAGGATATTAGAGCAGCAGCAGGCTTTAACTCAGGTCCTGTCTGCAGACAAGAAGCTGCGACATCTAATTCCAACCTGGCAAGATATAGATGTGCTGGAATCTGTAAGCAAGTCACTGGGCCCAATGCTGGATTTCACTGATGCACTTTCAGGGGATGAATACGTCAGTGTCTCCTTTGTAAAGCCAGTTCTTCAGCTCTTCAACACTTCACTACTGGAAATGCGAGAAGAAGACACAGACCTGACCAAGAACATAAAAAAGAAGATGCTGGACTACCTCAATGAGAAATACGAAGATGATGATACTCAGAAGCTGCTAGATATGGCATCTTTTTTGGACCCCCGGTTCAAGATGGACTTCATCAGTGCAGACAAGAAGACCCAAGTTAAGGCCACAGTGGCATCACAGATGATGGAATGCCAGGAGAAATCAAGCTGCAGCACTGATGTGGAGCCCAGCGTTACCAGTGCAACCCAGGCAAAGAAAGCAAAGAAGTCACTGGGAAGCTTCTTTAAACAGAGAGAAACTGAAGCAAAGGGTGATTCCTCTCTGACCCTAAAGGATGCTTTGGAAGCAGAGTTAAACACTTACCTGCTAACACCTCCAATAGACAAAGAGGAGGATCCACTTGCATGGTGGAAAGTACACAAACTAAGCTTTCCTCATCTCGCCAGACTTGCCCGCAAATACCTGTGTATTCCTGCGACAAGCTCGCCGTCAGAGAGACTTTTTAGTACTAGTGGCAACATCGTCACTTGCCAACGAACCTGTCTCAAGCCTGCAAAGGTTGATAGACTTGTGTTCTTAGCTAAAAACCTTGAGTAAGCAAAGCATACAGCATACATAAGCATGCATGATCATGATCATGCTAAAGAATACTCAGTTTAGTTTAAGTTTCAAGTTTTATTTCATTTTGTTTAGCCATGATTACCATGATGACCAACACTGTTTTACTTTGGCACTTTTGCTAAGAAAAGTTGACTTAAAAACAAAAGATTGTGAACCAAAATGCTTATAAGTTGTTTTATAAAAAAAATATATTTAAGTTATGTTATGAACCAATCAGGGGGATTGGTGTTGTAAAGCTGCTGTTTAAATGTGTTCAGCTTTTCTGTTTACAGGAATATTTTCTCTAATCTGTTTATAAGATTTAATACAAAATATATTAAAGTTTTATTTCATTTTGTTTATTTCATATATTTAGCCATGATTATGATGACCAACACCAACACTGTTTTACTTTGGCTAAGAAAAGTTGACTTAAAAGATTGTGAACCAAAATGCTTATAAGTTGTTTTATAAAAAAATATATTTAAGTTATATTGTTGTAAACCAACCAGGGGGGTTGGTGTAAAGCTGCTGTTTTATTTAAAAATGTGTTCTGCTTTTGTGTTTACAGAAATGTTCTAATTTTGGAATAAAATATTAAGTGACCTTTTTGTCACTTGTAATGAAGCTTGCTTATTAGTGAAATTATTAATATGCAATTATTGGTAATTATTGACTTTAGCTTGGATTGATGGCTCTCAATATCGCAATATATATCGTTTGGAAAAAAATATCGCAATGTAATTTTTTTCCAATATCGTGCAGCCCTAGTTTATATCACGCAATTCTAAGAAAAAAAAGAGAAAATGTAACCTCCCAACTGTGTGAAAGTCAGAATTGTGCGATAAAAAGTCACATTACCTTTTTATTTTTAATTCAGTGGTGGCAATGGGACTCTATACAATAAAAACATTATAATGGTACCAAAAAGTTTTTGTTGTTGTTGTTTTTTTTACTTTCTATTCATCACAGAATTCTATAAATGCCAATAAGGTTTATTTTTGCAATTAAAATATTTTTTTATTCAGTGAGAATGCATTAAATTGGTTGCAAATGACAATAAAAATAAATGTGGTAAAAAAAAAAGTAAGATTTTTTTTTGTTTTCATTTATTCCTGTGATTGCTAATATTTCAGTAGTCATTACTAAAGTCAGAAATCATTCTAATATGCTGATTTCATATTAAAGAAATGTATCTTACTTCCGTTATTGTGCTGCTTAATATTTTAACTATAAAGTGGAAAAAAAAAGTTGAAATATAAATCTTTTGTAACATTACAAATGTTTTGATGTCACTTTTAATCAATTGAAAGTATCCATCCATAATTTTTAATTAAAAAAAATGTAATGAACAAATAAGCATTCACAAAATAATGCATATCAATTGGTTACTGAAGTAAGCATTTACTCACGTGAGCAAGGAGTTTGGCTGGCCGGAAGCTGGCCTTGTATGTGAACGACCACAAACAACAGGAGGAGGATCGACAGTCTCATGATCCCCATTCTCCTTCCTTAAACAGACAAGCGAACAGGGTGTGTTGACCATGATCACAACACAACATGCTCAGAATCTGTGGACATCTGTTACATTCTAGCAGGCCACATGCAAGACTTTTGCAAAACACGTCTCTGAAGCACCAGAATTTAGGGGAATGTGACTGTTTACCAATAAAGTAAATAAAGTGCTCTGAGAGTCTGAAGTACTCTCTAAAGTTTCACAAAATCTGCACCAGTCCAGATGCATTATACATCTAACAAGAGGCATACAAACTGCTAAACAGGTAAAAAGACAGAGATGTCTTAATATGAGACAGTATTTAATTCATTAAGATCACAAATGATCATATTCACAAATTATACAAATTCAATTATATTTGTCAGATATGTTATAGAAATGCCCTTGAAAATGTTCAAACTGAGTTAACTGTCAAATAGAAACAGTGGTTGGAATTTAAATTCAATTGCCACACCCATAAGCAGTTGAACTGAACACTAGGCCTGCGTCCCAGTGTGCATACTATCCATTCTAAATTCTATGTGATAGCAGTAGTTTAATTTCAATACTATTTAGGACAGATAGGGTGAATAGTGTGAATTAATTTTCCTTTTTCTTATTTTTTAACTTTCAACAAGGCTGTAAAACAACATTTTAAGTTCATCTTGACAAACTTGATAGGCTCTTTTTTTTGTTAAAAACTACATATTGAGATTACATGAAATTGTTATTATTTACATTTACACTTCCTTAAATTATTTTATTTTTTATTTCCTGTTTCCTGTTCTGAAAAAACTTGATTCAGTTCTGGGGCTGGTTGCATAAAAGCTTAAGACTAGTCTTAAAAGTTAGTCAGCATATTTTTTTTCTTTAAGACTGGTCATCATTTTTAAAATTCAGTTACACACAAATGTAGATTAGTCTAAGTTGAATCCAAAAAATAAGGCTGATTATCCCTTGGCTAACTGTCAGACTAGTTCTTAAGACACTGTCTTAACATAGAGGATAAGTTTATGCAACTGGCCCCTGACTGCCACAAAACCTTAGTATATATATCATACAAAACTATTCCCGTGATTTTTAAGCCTCTCTGTATTACATTCATTTCGTTTTGATGTCAGTCTGAAAATGAGCTACTTTTGTAGGCAAGTGTCAATTATTTGTTTACATGTATAAATACCACTGATTCCAGAGATTCAAAGTTGTCTGTAGAATAAGAGCTTGATCCGAAATGTCATCGAAGGGCAATAGAGCTGTTCATTTTGTCATTTTAAAAAATAATATTTACTTGTTTTGTTTTTGTTTGGAGTGAAAATAACGGCTGTGGTTAACATTACCTGAAAAGACTTTAATGTTTTATTCTACTGCATTAATTCCACACAGTTCTACCTTAAATTTCAATTTTAGACTAGAAAGATGCGTATTTACATACTTGACGAATCAGAAAAGCATTCTTCAAGTCAAATCAAACCTTCAAATCAAAGTTTGTAATGATGTCATTTACCTCGTTGCTGGTTGGATTGGCTCATGTCTTATAACTCTTAGGTTAAAAAGTCCTTTCTCAACTTTTTTTAAAATCACTATGAGAAAAGTAAATGGGTACTACTTGTTGCGAACAACTACTCATACTTCCGGGACCAAGGCAACTGGAAAAAAATGGGCAGACAGACTTGAAATAAGCTTGAAATAAGGGTGTGGCTTAGCTGCCCGGAAGTTGCTTCTAATTGTGGAGATTGAGCAAATGTCCATAATAATTCTCCTAGGTTTTTTTTTCTTTCCACTTTTTACTGTGTTGTTTTAATGGAATTAATAACATTTCTAAATGTCATTATTCATGTGTTACTTCACTGTTATTTTTTACAACACTGGTCAAAACAGACCAATCACAGTCTTTGTGATTACTGTATAAAATTTACATAAAAATTTAACAATAATAATTTTATATAGTTTGCTGGAGTGGATTTTGATCCAAATGTCAGATATCAATCACTCAAAATAATGGATTTAAACAATAGTAGAGTATATTAAACAATAGTTTAGTATAGTAAATTTGTCCAGTAAGACAAAAGTGACTTTCTAAGCCCCCAGACGCCCCCTAAAGACAAACTTTGTCTCAGAGGAAGCCATTATTTGTTGGTTAGTGCAACTAATCTGAGGTCATATTGTGTCTAGACCTCATGTCAGTTTGTCTGACACCAGTTCATACTTACTAACACTACTCAACTGTCAAAACATCTTCAAAGTGAATTAGCTGATTCAAATCAAGAGTGCATCTGAAGAAATACTTTAAAATTAAAATGAATAAGCTTTTACTAACATTTTATATTTGAAACCATTAAAACCATTAGGCCTTGGTGTTTATTAAAATCAGCTAAATGCATGCCTTAAAATAATAAAGCAACAAATATGGCCTTTTCCCACAAACATCTTGTTATTCCTGCAACGACATGATTAATTACCGAGTTCTGTAAATAATTATAATGCATATATTGCAAATACTATATATGCAATACTCCAAAATGCAAGTTATTTTACATTTTATTACATTAGGCTTCAAGGTCTCATACTGATTGCACAATAACTCTTAAGTATTTCAGGCCCATTAGACAATATATGATATAAAATATACAGTATACGAAAATATAGCCATAATCTAAACTTGTGCGTCTTCCCATCATGCAAAATAAGTTTTACAAGCAATAAAAAGAACAGCAGCACACATATGTGACATAAAAGACAAACTTCGAGTTTAAATACTATGATTAAGCGCATGCAACACACACTGAGTTATGAAATCACAAATAATAAAGCATGCAAAACAGTCTATGAATTGTTTTTTTCAACAAATTTAAAGAGCAGGTGAGAATGTACAGATTATAGAAAAACCGAACAGTGTGCAGCTTAAGTGCCTAAGCATTTCCAAATTTACGCTCTTCAGAGACAGAAACGCATTGCAAAGTTATATAAAATTCAGTGATCACTTACCCACCCAAGATCAGAAAATCTGAAGAACTTTTCGCGCGCTGATTGATTTTTAGGGTTATCAAGCATACATTCCGACCTAGATGAAGCAGAAATCAGAATAAAGTCCAAAATAAGAGAGTGAGTGAGAAGCCAAGCTGCAGGAGAAGTTTGCTCTGCGCTTCTCCCAGCTTGAACAGAAGTCTCTCCTCCCTCCTTCATCAGCGCCAAGCCAACCGCGCATCCGTGCACTGCCTCTTCTGTCCGCATGGCGGCGCTGTGCATCCACACTGATGCACTGCTACACTCCCACTCCTCCCGATTTTTAATGGATATCTGTTGTCAAGAGGAGGGGGTATGTGGATCACCCACACATGTTCACAAAGATCGGAGTGAGGACATTTTATTAAATTATATTTATTTTTAAAAAAAAAGTGTGTGTTAAATTAATAGCCGGAATTCTCATATGGCCTTTTCTCTGTGGAAGTGCGTTAATGAAACGCACATGGCAGGAGCATCTGTCAGCAAAATAACCAGTCCATTTTCAAAGAAAACAAGAGCTATTGGATCTTTTTTGAGTTCTGTTTGTAGTTTCCTAGAAAATTCATGAGAAAATCGCTTCCAGATGTTATTAATAAAGACGTTAAATATGCTGTACCCATTTAAAGAGTTTAACTTTAACTTCAAATTGATAGACGGTTTGCACTTACGTGCCGATTTGGTCAGTTACCCGGATGCGCGGCCATATTGGCAATACTTGGACGTAAACACCATTAATTGCACAGTTAATGTACTAATAAATACGTAATTTTGCTAATTGAAGAAAATGTATGGAAGCTGCTAAATTAGTGTGACCATATGTCCTCTTTTTCCTAGATTTTTGGATTTAAAAAAAAATACTAAATCGCCCCCAAAATGTCTGGGATTCGGCTTTTGCTTTCTACAGTTGCCATTCATTGTGTGCGTTTTTGTATTAAAGCCTTGCGCAGGACTGTTTACCTAATCCTTTTACCTAAACATTTTAATATTGAATATAATTTTCGTGCATCACGGAGTCACTATCAATTTGCGGAGTAAATCGCTTTGGATGCAGCTGGTGTTGGATGGTTGGGTTGCCAAATCTGCATTTTCCCCATAGAATTGGGCTGATTTTAAACTGCTGTGTTGGGTTGATTTTCTCCCGTGGACTAAAAGTTTGAAATATTGCATAAATTCCATTTGACTGAAATGCTTGTATTGAAACATTTTGCATTCTACCTGTGATAAAACTGTAGCAGATATTAGTTTTGTGAAGGATGGCCAAAAAATATGGTCAGCCTATGCTAAATCATATAGCCCTGTTGAAAGAAACAGCATATTATGGTTAGGTAAGTTTTGATGCTGGGATGCTGACTTTAGCTGGTTTAAGCTGGTCCTAAAATGGTTTATGCTGGTCCTTAACTGGTTTGAGTAGGAGGGACCAGTTTAGGACCATCATAAACCATCCCAGCATTAAAACCTATCTAACCAGCATATGCTGTTTTTTTCAACAGGGAACTCAGTAAGCAGGAAAAATGCAATATTTTGACAAACTGAAGTTAATAGGCGGTAAAGATATGTACAAGCAGTATTAATTAAGGTATTAGCCTAATATTTCGCCTACCTGACTGGAAATGAAAAGAACAAACACAAATGTTGTCAAGAATCTTGTCCTGGAAATCCTGGTTCAGTTTGGCCAACCACAAACATCTTTTGTTCCTCAGACAGTTTTTTTTTTACACTCTTCTCCTTGATTTGTTATAACTTTGGCATTCTATGGTACTCCAAATGTTTTTCCCGGTCTGACCAATTAGTTCAGCTCAAAACATGACAATAATTGAGCATTTTCAGCAGCAATAATCAGCAAAATATGCAAGTTTCATTTGGTTCAGTGGCATTAAGTTCAGTGCCGCAAATATGGTCGACTGATGTCGTGTCGTTAAACACTCTATTTTCAATGTATAAGTATTTTACCATTTTAATAACATATTACATTTTTATTATATTACAGTAACAAGAACGATATGTTTTTGCACTAGAATAGTGGGAATTTGTGCTTAATTATCATTCAAATATTGTCAGCATGTCAAGAACACAATGTGTGGTATGCCAGATATACTTTCCAATTTCTTTTTTGTTATTTTATGGAGAAATATGACATGGACATGCTTTCAAGAGTCTTCGCCAGATTTTTTTCAGTCGTCCATGGTTACAGCCATAGTCCTTTCCTTAGTCAATTACATTGCCATACACAACAAAGTATTTCCAGTTGTAGGCATGTGACAGAGCGTGCATCAGTCACAACTGACAGAGTTACTCCACTGAGTCACCTTAACCAAATGATATCTATATAAACATTCATATTCCAGTAAACTCTCTTTTAAACACAAGTATACACACACCCAGCGAATGCACACTTAACTGACTCGTGCTGAACTGTATGCTAGCATTCATACTACAACAAAACAAGCAATCATATGAGCAGAGGAAATCATGGATCATCTCATCGTGCCGCCTGCATGCCATGTGTCCAGGGAGAAACGGGGTGGCTGGATTTTGGGATTTTCCCCGTGTGGAAAGAGAAAAGCGAACATGAGAGTGAGAAAGAAAAGAGAAAGATCCACATCCTTTCCAAAGTTCCACAGAATTTCATATCACTTGCACAAAGGTTACATAAGATAGTAAAAGCAGCACAGGAAGCGCTTTATGTTCCAGATGTAGGAGGAACAGAGGGGGAACATAAATATGCTTTAATAAGATTTAGATATGCTTTAATAATTTAGATCAAATGGGCTATAATATACAGGGAATATGATAAAACATTTAGAACGTTTTCATAACTTAATGGGAAAGTTAGTAAAACATCATATTTTGTTTATTTGTAGATTTTATGGGTGTGGCTTCCGGCCTCATCTGCATTCAACTATTTTTAGCTGGTTTTGCTGCTTGATATTGCAAATTGGTGTGTTTTTTTAATGTATTATCTTAATTATGAACACATTTGATTGTAGTGCAAACAGTTTTACCATTTACTGCTAATTATTAATCTCGTTATTTCCCTTTAGTGGCTAATGAACCGAAAGTCTCATCCATAGGCTTTCTTTTGCGTTGAAGAATAAGATGGATAGTTTGTATCCCTAGTGGTTATTTTTATGTTTTGTTTTTTGCAACCAACAATAACGTTTTCAGAGCGTTGCAGGGTTGTTTTTAAAATACCCTAAAATTAACCCACATACAGTCATGGCCAAAAGTTTTGGCAGTGACAAATTTTGTGTTTTGAAAGGTTTGCTGCTTAAGCTGTTGTGGTGTTCATTCACATTGTTTCTAAATTATTGTGTAGAGTGATCAAATGCATTTTATATAATTGCTAAAACTTCATTGGTCAAAAAAATTAACTTTGCACAAAAAAATAATTTCACTGTTTTTTGATCCTGACACAAAATGATCTGCTAACACCAATTGACTAATATCAGCAGCACATGTGAAAGTGTGAATGAGTACTAGTCAGCTGAAATCACTATCATTCCAATTAGATTGTAACAGCAGACTGATTGCTATAAAAGAAGGGACGAAGAGCTTCCAATCATTGTGTTCTTGTTAACAATGGTTACCTCCAAAGAAACATGAGCAGCCATCAAAATGGCCTCACATACAAGGAAATTGCTACAAAGAATATTGCACCTGAAAGAACCATTTACCGGATCATCAAAAACATTAAGGAAAGAGGTTCAATTGCAGTGAAGAAGTCCTCAGGACATCCCAGAGTGTCCAGCAAGCGTCAGGACCGTCTCCTCCTGAGGAGTCAGTTACGGAATCGTGCCACAACCAGTGCAGAGCTTGCTCAAGAATGACAACAGCTGGGTTTGAGAGCATCTGCACGCACAGCGAGGCCAAGACTTTTAGACAATGGACTGGTGTCAAGAAGGGCAGCAAAGAAGCCACTTCTCACCAAGAAAAACATCAAGGACAGACTAAAATTCTGCAGGAAGTACAAGGCTTGGACAGCAGAAGACCGGCGCAAAGTTATTTTCTCTGATGAAGCTCCCTTCCGACTTTTTGGGACATCTGGAAAATTGATTGTCCAGAGAAGAACAGGTGAACGCTACCATGAGTCCTGCGTTGTGTCAACAGTGAAACATCTTGAGACCATCCATGTGTGGGGTTGCTTTTCAACTAAGGGAGTGGGCTCTCTCATAATTCTGCCAAAAAACACTGCCATGAATAAAGAATGGTATCAAAATGTCCTGCAAGAGCAACTTCTTCCAACGATCCATGAGCAATTTGGTAATGATCCGTGTATTTTTCAGCCTGATGGAGCACCATGTCACAAAGCAAGAGTGATAAAGAACTAATATGGCAAGAATGGATCGTCATGAGTCAGGATTTGACCCAGAAGCTAATATCCAGCATGACAGAGCGAATTACAAAGGTTATGAAGAACAAGGGTCAACACTGTAAATATTGGCTCATTATAATTTTTTGCCAATAAAATCCTTTAAAACTTATATGCTTATCATTGTTTTTCAGTATACCATAGAAACATGTGGGAAATAATCTACAAATGCTGAAACAGTAAACTTTGCAAAACACAAAATTTATGTCACTGCCAAAACTTTTGGCCATGACTGTAGAATGTCCCCTAACAGTTATTTTCACATTAC
Organism: Cirrhinus molitorella; assembly: GCA_033026305.1. Lineage (NCBI taxonomy): Eukaryota > Metazoa > Chordata > Actinopteri > Cypriniformes > Cyprinidae > Cirrhinus > Cirrhinus molitorella. The sequence continues at coordinate 4,112,056 of CM065137.1, read as the reverse complement.
TATTTTGCAACCATAAAATAACATTCCCACCACTTTGCAGGGTGTTTTTTTTTAAATAACCTAAAAAAAAAAAGGAAGTTATTTTTAGGTTATTTTCAAATAACTTTTACTAATTGACAACTTAGATATCTGAGTTGATTCAACTTAAAATTTTAGCCGAGTAACAAACACAGCTGTTAAGTTTAACTAACTTTGTTTTAGTTTAGTCAACTTGAATATCTAAGTTGTCACTTATTACAATTTAACATTTCAACTTGAATAAACTTATTTGAGTTGACTGAACATAAAATGTTAAAGCAGCAGGGTAACAAATTATTTTAAGCTGACTCAACAAATTGTGTTTTTTGTTTTTTACACTGAATAATGTTGCCAGAACGTTGCAGGGTGTTTCTTTAAAAATAGCCTACAGAGAATGTTCCCTAAAGGTTATTTTCAGGTTATAATTGTAATATTAAACCAGGATTAAGAATAGAGTGATAACAGCTGTGCTTGCGGAAATTAAAAATGAACTGTCACTTCGTTTTATTGGCTGACTGACTCGCTCCTTTATCGTTCTCTTTATTGAATGACTACTTAAAATTAATATAGATCCTAAAGATCCTAAATGCCTCCTTTTCTGTTCTGTGTGGAATAAAACAGGCCAAAATTGATTCAAATGGAGCTGTTTTATTGGGGCATTTAAGCAAAATAAACATGAAACTGACGCCAAAGTGTGAAGGAGGATTGGACAGTGATTCTAACTTTGTAGGGTCTGCTATTTGTTAACAAATCAGAGACTCAAACAGTAACACACACACACACACACTTAAAACACATACACATATTTCCTTGGTCACACTCATAAACTTACAGATGTGCATGTCCCCCAACACCCCCCCCCTCTTCCCCCTCACACACACACACACATAAGAATAACAACAACTTCCAGCTGGATTTTATCCTTTTTTTTTTTTTTTTTTGCTACCCTTTCACTTTTAAACACTTCGTGTGCGGTATGTTTGCATGCATACATACATACATACTGTATATCAAGTGCAACCACAGTCAAAAATGTATATACACATTGATCCGTTTCAGAGCCATATCTGACTTTGAGCGCTAAAATTTCTACAGTCCAGATCACTACTTAGAATAGCAGATGAAAACAAACCTTTTCTGCAGTTAGGACAGTAATCACCTCCTTTATCTTAATTTAATATAATATTGCACACTGTTTATGATCAATAGTATGCAAACTGGGACGCAGGGTCTTCAATCTGATACACCCATTTTTAATCTTGTGGTTTAGATTAGCCAAAAATGTTAAATGTTCAGAACTGGAGCAAGATTAATAAACACAGCGTTGCAAAACAGCTTTGACTCCCTCGTCTGATTAGCTTAAACGTTTCTCTGGAAAAGAAAAATCTGATTGAAAAAAAGTTCTGATGTCAAGCACCTGTGTGAAGAGAAATGAGGCAGCATCAGTGGACTGTAGAGTCAGCACAGAGGTTTCAGTTTAACTTCTGCCGAATATTCAGGCAGCACTTGGGAAACAGCGTTGGGTTTGTGTTTTTTACCCTTGTTTCTTGGCGACGCTTGCATATTTCCTTAAAAAGGAGAGAAAGGGATAGAGGGAAAAAAAAGGGGATGGAAGGGGTCTAAATGGGGGGGGGGTGAACTGAGTCTGTTTTGTCTCAAAGGCACTGGATGACTAAGACTGCAAGAATGATTCCACACTTCCCTCCAGTTACAAGCTCAAAAACTACTTACTCCACCACATCAAGAACATCACAGCCTATACATAGCGCGTTTTGTAAACTCATCATCTGTTTTTGAAGCCCATTTCTGCAACATGAGAAAATAAAAGTAACATGTAAAAGTTAAAATTATAACATAAATCAAAATTCAGAGATATTAAGTCATAATTATGACAGTAAAAGCACAAATTATGAGATACTAAGTCGTAACTATGAGATGCAAAGTCAGCATAAAAATGCAAAATTAGGAAATTATTAAGCTGAAACTGACAAAAAGTAATGTCAAAATTATGATAAAAAGTCAATTATGACATAATTCCATGAAAATTTGAAATTATGCCAAAAAAAATTAAAAAGTCAATTAATGCATGTCAAAATGGTCATGAACAGTTTTTACAGAAGTCAAAATTATAACATGAAAAGTCATAAATTATGAGACACTAGGACATAAAATTATGAGATAAATTATGAGACATAAAACAATTATGAGGTGAAGTAATTATGACTAACTTTTTTGTATCATAATTATAACTTATGTCATAACTATAGGTGCAAAGCTGAAATTATTGCAAAATCTGATATTAAAGTCATAATTATGATATAAACCTGAAATTGACAAAAAAGTAATGAATTATGATGTGAAAAATCTAAATTATGACAAAAAATGTTAAAAGTTTAGGATAAAAAGTCAATCAAATTTCAAAATTGTTTTTAGAGAAGTTAAAATTATAACACGAAAACATTATGTGCTAATGATATCTTTTTTTAAAATCTCAGTATTATGACTTCGGAATTGTAAAAATCATAATCATAATTGGATTTTGACAAAGCATGATTTGTTGTTTTGTGTGTGTGTGGCGAAAAATGGGCTTCCACAGAACTCAAACAAAAAATTGGACTCCTGTCTGTAATTCTGAAGAACTCTTTCTTCTGAAATGTGGCTTTCCAAGCTTGTGTGCCACAAAAAAAAAAAAAAAAAAAAAGACTAAATTGGGGGGAAAAAGTATGAACAACTGAGGAAGGATGGGAAATGTGAGAAACCCTCAGAATATGTGTGCACGCCATTGGTTGTCTCATCACAGAATCTTGGAGCACTGTGTTTGAAGCCAGAGTTCGTCTGAAATCTTAGCAGCAATAAATTAGGAACTTTTTAAGCTGAAATTTGCAAAAAGTAACGACAAAATGATGATAAAAAGTCAATTATGACATAATTACATGAAAAATGTAAATTATGCCAAAAATGTTAAAAGTTAAAAAGTCAATTCAGAAATTGTCATAAATAGTTTTTACAGAAGTCCAAATTATAACATGAAAAGTCATTAATTATGAGACACTAGGACATAAAAAGTTTAAATTATGAGATAAATTATGAGACATAAAACAATTATGAGATGAAGTAATTATGATTTGAACTTATTTGGACTCAACTGTCATGATGTCTTTTTTGTATCATAATTATAACTTATGTCATAACTATGAGATGCAAAGCTGAAATTACTGCAAAATCTGATATTAAAGTCATAATTGTGACATAAACCTGAAACTGACAAAAAAGTAATGAATTATAAGAATATGTCAATTATGATACATAATTATGACATGAAAAGTCTAAATTATGACAGTCAATTGTTAAATGTCAAATGTCATGTTTTTACAGTATTATAAAATTATATAATTAAAAATTATAACATGAAAAGTATAAATTATGAGACATAATATTAGACAAAAAAAATATGAGAAAAACTATTTTGAGATAAAGTATTAATTACTCTTATAAGAAACCTTCATACTCAACTTTGTCATAATTTTGGCTTCTATCTTTTTTTATCTCATATTTACTACTTACATCATAACTATGAGATGCAAAATTGAAATTATGGCATAAAATACAAAATTAGGATATTAAAGTCATAATGACAAAAACAACGTTTTAATATTCAAAATTATAACATGAAAAGTCATTATGGCAAGTATAAGTTATGATACATAATATGACAAAAGTATTAATAATGAGAAGTTATGAGACATGAAACAATTCTGAGATAAAATACTCTTTCAGACTCATTCCGACTTTTATCTCATATTTATTACTTACATCATAACTATGAGATGCAAAACTGAAATTACTGCATAAAATGAAAAATTATGATATTAAAGTCATAATTATGACAAAAAGCTGTAATTGACAAAAAAGTAATGTCAAAATAATGAGAAAAGTCATAATACATAATTATGATATTTAAAAAAAATGCCAAAAACTGTTAAAAGTTTGAAATAAAAAGTAAATGATTAAATATCCAAACTGTCATTAACAGTTTTGTTGAAATTAGTTGAAATTATAACATGAAAAGTCAAAATTATGAGATAAAGTCATTTTTGACAAGAAGTATAAGTTATGAAACAATTATGAGATAAAATAATTATGACTAACTCTTTCAGACTCAATTTTGACTTGTGTCTTAACTATGAATTGCAAATTACAGCATAAAATGCAAAATTATGATATTAAAATCATAATTATGATAAAAAGATTAAATTTACAAAAAAAGTAAGGTCAAAATCAAGTCAATTATGATACACAACTATGACATGAAAAATCTAAATTATGCCAAAAATGTAAAATAAAATGTTAGATGATTATTGCATGTTATAAAAGTTATGATATAAAATCATTATGACAAAAAGCATAAATTATGAGACATAATATAACATAAAAAGTATGTTATGAGATAAATTATGAGAAATCATAATAAGATGTCATAATTATTCCTTGTGTCTTTTTTTCTCGTCAAAACTATGAGATGCAAAACTGAAATTACAGCATAAAATGCAAAATTATTAAAATCATAATTATGATAAAAAGCTGAAATTGACAAAAAAAGTAATGTCAAAATTATGAGAAAAGGTCAAATCTAAATGACAAAAAATGTTAGAGTTTAAGATAAAAATGTCAAAATTGTTTTTAGAGAAGTTGAAATTATAACACAAAAAATCAAAATTATGTGCTACTGATATCTTTTTTTAAAAGCTCAATATTATGACTTTGTAATTATTTAACAATCAAAATCATAATCATAATTGGAATTTGACAAAGCATGATTTGTTGTTTTGTGTGTGTGTGTGTGTGTGTGTGGCAAAAAATGGGCTTCCACAGAACTTGGACTCTTGTCTGTAATTCTGAAGAACTCTTTCTTCTGAAATGTGACTTTCCAAGCTTGTGTGCAACTAAAAAAAATAAAGATTAAATTGGGGGAAAAAAAGAATGAGCAACTGAGGAAGGATGGGAAACATGTGAAACCCTCACAACATGTGTGCACGCCATTGGTCGTCTCATCACAGAATCGTGGAGCACTGAGTTTGAAGCCAGAGTTCGTCTGAAATCTTGGAATTAGCAGCAGAACCAATTTCCTTTCACATGAAACCACAGGCTTAAAAAAACTGAAGCACAACACAAAAAGAATATCATCATTGTAGTGCACTCGCGCTTACTGTGCAGATCTGTTTTAAAAAAAAAGGCATAGCAGCTCAGTCTCAGTTACTAAGACTTTTAGCTTCATATAACATTTAGTCTCCTTTTCATAACCGGATATTTGATATTGCAACTGGCAGGTGCAATTCACGATTATTTAAAGGGGGGGTACAATAGTGTTTCGAATATATAGAGTTGTTTACAGTGTTAAAGAGTTGGATTCTCATGCTAAACATGGCCAAAGTTAAAAAAAAATACTTTGGACAAATGACAGAGAATTTCTTTGCCGAAAATCTTACTTCCGGGTTGGTACGAATTTAGGCTGATTTTTTTCTTTAATGACGTAATCGGTGGTGGAACTCCTTATATGAGCATTTCTCCCGGAAAAGCGCATCAGCGGCGCCCGCGATCACGTCGGCCAGACCGTGAGAAAGAGCTCGCCATCAACGTGCTTCATTCGCTGCACTCTGCAAGGGATTTATTCGGGAAGAATGTCTCTAGAGAAGTGTGACTTTGGTTTAGGGATGCTCATTTCGGTTAATTTTCCTGACCGACAACCGCTGCATGTCAACCGAACATTAACCGTTAACTGATCAAATTAGAATAATAAATTAGTATAAAATAAAAATATATGATACATAAAAATTACAAACAAATATTTTATTTTAACTCGCAAACAGCAGCATAGACAGCAGCAGAGCAACAACAAAAATTCATGTATCCTCAAATTATCACGCACCAGCAGAGAATAGTGTCGCAAAGACCCTGACTCCCAATCTCCTCTTTGAACGCACCTTTAGAAAGAAATGTATCTTTACGGATTACATAGCCTAATAAAATAGTTCTTTTTCCGATTTGTTTTGTTTCGTTAAGCAATCATTTAAAGTTTTCTATTATATATTCACTAAAAAAAATGCAAATGATCGCGCTGCGCCTCCATGTCCTGCAAAGCGGTTCCAGCTTCCACTCTCCAAAAATGATATGCACCTAGCGCACATTTATCTAGGTTAGCTACTTTAACTGTTTTAGATCTATAGATTTTATTTCATGCAAGTCGTGATGATTTGCGAAAGCAAATTGTTCAGATTATGGACAGTCTTCTGCTGGCCGCTATTCGTTACTTTAAAAAAAACAAAAACTTATATTTAAAGAGCAAAAAAAGCTCCAAAAGTTTTTCTAAATTAACTTAATAAAAAAAAACGAAACAAAATATAATCAATTTGCCATTACATACAAAATGTAACTATTTTAATAGCTGAAGGAGACATGCTATACGGACAGACTGGAGCGCTGCCTGTTAACTGTTAGTCCCACGGCAAAAACACCATCACAATTATCTGCGGTCAATTTGCGGTTCGGGGCTTCTCATCCAATGGACATATATTTCTATTCATAGCATGTTTTTGCAGCGTAGAGCAATATAGCCAATCTGTTGATTTTATGAATGCAGTGGTCAAACGGAGGCAGCTTGTAAGTTATAAGCTACAATCCTCTCAGCACCCAAAATGCCGGTAGTGTTCTGTTCAGTTCTGCTCTACACATTTGCAAACTATTATTAAAACAGAAAATGTAGACATGATGTAAATAAGAGATTAATTGCACAGTGTAAAGGTTCTTTTATTACTCTTTATTAACCTTCAGATAGCGCTGAACTACATTAAGATGTGTGACAGCTTTTTCAAGTAATTGACCAATTTCACACTTCCGGGTTTTTGGCTTCCGGCGTGGCTGCATGCAGGGTAAAAGTATTTCCGGTAACAGTGATTGCCGAGTCTAAGGAGCACCCGCTCGGGCATCAATGTCTTTGCAAGAATTAAATCTCATGTAAATGTTTAAACTGTCTTGGTCATTTATTGGTGAGACTACAAAGTTTTATTTCAGAACTAAATTTCAGCACTAATTAGAAGTGACGACGCGTACATTCGGTTATATCATTGTCCGTGTCTATTTGGTGCAGCCGTGCATTGTCGCACTCCATGTAAAAAACTGTTTTTGGCGATGTGCTGGAGAAATCGACCGACAGCTCTGATCCTCCGATTTGCGAAAGAGGACCACTCGATCCCTGGATGCGTTTTTGCATTTCTTTCTAAATGCATATATGGATCATAAACAGCACTTCTGTCATCTCGCAATGATGGTTCACTCACATTTTCTCCGCGCGTTATCATCTTCCCTTACGAAAATTAACCATGTTTTTTTTATAGTAAAAGCAGGTTTGTTTTATTACTATTTGCATAACCACACAAATCAGATTTTGTAACAAAACCATGGAATAACTGCAATAACTGCCGTTTTGGTTTGATTCTTAGTTAATTTTAGTAAGGGCTAAGGTCTGTAATATGCACAGCATTAACAAACCTATTAGTACTTTGTTGTATATTTAGTTAATAAATATATTAACTCTAATTCAACTGATGTAGCTATACAATGAGGTCTTGGAAATAAATGTCTTATTTATTTTAGTCTCTCAGATATAGTTATAATGTGCGATTAATACATGGTCAACAGTTTCAGCGTTTCATTAGGTTGAGATAATCTACATATTGTTGTGACTTTTTTAAAGTTACTCATGCGTTTTTAAAATACAGGCAAGAGCATGTATTCGCGGACATTATAGCCCACATTAAAGCATATTATAACTCATTCTGACACTGAATTTATATATTTGTTCCTATGTGCAACGGTGCATACGTACTTAGAATTTCGTTTTTACATAAATTAGGCATATAAATAAATGCTTGTCATATATTAAAACGAGCAAGGGAATTGTTGAATGAGCCTATATATAGGACAGCTGGTGAAATAAAACTACCCGCCGGTAAATTCTAGAACGATCTGAGCGGCCATATAAGCTACAAATAAATTTCTTTGTAGATTATATAACAACAACTTGGAAAACAGACAAAATAGAAAGGGTAAGAGACGAAATTTGAGACAAGAGCATACAACATAATGTCCGCAGACCGCTAGCGGAACTATATTTACCCTGCGTCACGTGATTTCCGATTCTTGTGAAAAAGGCCAATTGTAAGGGAGCGCTGCGCCCATTGCGCACTTTCTAGGCTATTATCCATTCAGAAACCATTCACTCGGATTCACTGTCTGATAGCCATGTATACAATATTGCCGCTTGCCACTGTGTTGCGTATAGGCAGCATCAGTTAAGTGAAGGTGAAGCAGGTGCTTGCCCTGCGAAATAAGCCTGTATAGCCTAAGCATGCTGCACGCGTCGACACTCGCCTGAGTAAACAAATTCTTATGTATAGTATCTTTCACCATGCAGCAAACGTAAAAAAAATACATGTAGAAAAAAAATAACTTTTAAACCGTTTAACTGATATCATTAATCGGTTAAAATTCTTACTGGCGGTTAACGGTTAAACGGTCAATGTGAGCATCCCTATTTTGGTTGTAAGGATATATTGTAATTGGAGATATTAAGGATACATTACTACTCTATAGGTACTCAGGATTAACATGAGATTAGGTGAAACTGTGCATGTTATGTACTCCTTAAAGCTTTATAGTGAGCAGCATAGCCTGTTACGTAATGCTCCCTCATTCTTCCTAACCGATGATTCGTGCTCAGACCCTCAGAACAGTGACTCCCTTTCAGAGCATTGGCTTGACTTCAACAGGGAAAGACTGGCTCAATGGGAACAGAGTAAAACATATTCATTGAATATTCCTTATTTAAGTGTTGACGGTTACATTGAGTCATCCACTTGTGTATTGTAAATAGTGTGGTTTGTTAGTCAGTTGGGCTGTACCAACACCCTGGCCAGGTTAAACAGAGGAGGGCCGAATTTGTAAACCGTCATTTGATGAGGCATTTTAACCAATGTTTTGGCTGGTGCACGTGCAGATCGAAACAAGACATATTCATTAGTCATTTGCTGACGTTTGTTTATAAGGCCGGATTATTTTTAGTTGCAACCTTTAATTAGTTTTTGGAGTCGATGCAAACGCTCACGTTTTTCTGCGGGTGGCCTTTGGCCTTGATCAATGATCTTCTTCCCAAACTGAAGAACAAGACTATTGTCATGCTCAGATATAACCACTGCTGACTCTATCCAAAGTGAATGTGTCACCAAAATAGCTGTGCAAATTTTAGAATTAAGACTTAAGACTTAAGGTTCTCCTTCACTTTACTTTAGTACAAATTTGATTGAAATTGACTTTATGGGAAGTAGATTTGGTAAATGATTCTGGAAGCATTTGAAAATGAAAAACAACATTACAAACTTTAAATTGAATCAAAAAAGTATTTGAAATTTTGACCAGCTTTCGGTCAGTAGAGCATTCGGTCTCAGGCATCATCCGACGCGTTTAGCTGTATACGCATACATTTTGTATCGAATATTATATTTTATATTATAATATATTTTTTTAAATGGGTCCCAGAGTGGATAAATCTAAAAACAACACCCTTGCGGTTTCGTGTGTACAGTGAATCCATATATTTTCTGAAACAATCTCATCAGCCCACATCTCGCCCCTAGTCAGACACACTGTCACGTTACATAACATTAAAGAAAACATGATCGAACACTGAACGATTGCCTTTTTATAAACTAACATTAACACAGATTAATAAATGTACTGTATTGACCCGAATATAAGTTTTTTTTTTTCTTCTTAGAAATACATCTGAAAAAACGTGTTTGTCTTATATTCAGGGTCTAGACTTTGACCATGTCAATAAAAACACCCCCACAACTCTAGGTGGCACCAAATCCGTGTAAAACGAGTGTGCCAAGAAATACGTAATGTAATGTTTGTCTGTAATGTTAGAGCAACGTGATTGAAAACTTACATCAGAATGAGTCTGTCATGTTCGTGTGATGGAACCAAACTTCCTCTGTAAATAATTTTAAAACATAAGACAGGACCCAGATTTAAAGAGTACATTAAGATTTCAATTCTACAGTTAATGAAACGTGGGTAGGTTACTATGAGATGGATAGCCTAATTGTAATATAATTTAGATGGGTTACTGTTATTTTTATGGTATATCAAAAAGTGTGCTTTTTTAATGTGATTGTTGGTGCATTTTACCAGGATTTACCATACTTTCAAAACAAAAAAAAGGAAAAATATGCAATATGAAAATAATTTAAAGGGGGGTACAATGGTGTTTTGTGTATTCAGAGTTGTTCACAGTGTTAAAGAGTTGGATTCTCATGCTAAACATAGCCAAAGTTTAAATAAATAATTTGGACGAATGACAGAGAATTTCTGTGCCGAAAATCTTACTTCTGGGTTTCGGCTGTTTTTTTTCCATCGTGGCTTTAATGACGTAGACAATGGTGGAACTCCTTATATGAGCATTTCTCCCGGAAAAGTGCACCCGCGCACACGTTGACTAGAGCGCAAGAAACAGTGCGCCCATCAACGCGCTTCATTCTAGTGATGGGAAGTTCGGATCATTTTACCGAGTCCGAGTTTGAGTCGTTCTGTTCTGAGCCGGAAAGAGAATTGATTAGTTCGTCTCTCGAGTTCGTGTTCAAGTCGTTCATTTATCACATGACAGCCCCATAATATGAACAAATAGGACGTAACGCATGCGCGACTGAACGAATCACTCCCCAAGACGACTCGTTCACCCTGAGTCACATAAAAGATTCGTTAAAAATGAATGAATCTTCAAGAATGACCCATCACTACTTAATTCGGCTGCACTGCTGCAAGGGATTCACTCAGGAAGAATGTCTCTAAAGAAGTATGGTTTTGGTTGTAAGGCAAAGACAGTGGATGCAGTTCCTTTTTCCGTGGCAGCAGTGGAGTTTTGCAAGTGTGTTTGTTGGCGAACATTTCATATACAAGGCCCAGTTTGATGCTGGATTTGCACATTGTTTGATCCTGAAAGATGGAGCGGCCCCAGCTATAAAAGATCCCAGTCGTGATTCAGAACTGCAGATGGTAAGTGAAACAGCATCAAATGTCTGTGTTTTATTGGCAATCAGAGTGCGAGTGCTTGTTGAACTTAGCTTCGCCCGCCTCGTGCCTCTAGAAGCTCTGCTTTTTCCGGAGAGACTTGGAAAGCTGTATTTTTCTTTTATAAATATGACAAAACAAGACTTTTTGGAGATATTAAGGATGCAGTACTACTCTATAGGTACTCAAGATTAACATGAGATTAGGTGAAACTGTGTGTGTTATGTACCCTTTAAGATTTATTTTTTTTTTTTCAAAAGGTACAACTTGAAAAAGTATTGTATTGTTCCATGTTTGTTTGTATACCGTGTGCAAGGTTTATGCACATAGTCCAAGTTATCTTCTCATTTTTTAGTTTGGCAGAATTACAGCACCACATACTGGTCTGGCATGTATACTGCATCATTTTGTGTCGGTTTCGTGTGGGCGCAGGTATTTCTTGAGGTGAAGGGGAAAAAAATCGAATAGGGAAAGCTCTGGCTTTGTTTTTGCCTCAGAATGGGAAAAGCTGCTGATTTATCAAAGTTTGACTGTGATGGCACGGCATCTCCGAATTTCAATTTTAAAAAATGGTGCAACTTGTGGGTTGTTTATGTGCTGCTGTAGTGAGTATGTATCAAAAGTGTTGTATGGATAGCCAAACGACGTCTAGTCATGTGTTGTCCATAGCACATTCTCATGCCAGAGGGGAGTAGAGACTGTTGCGCTCTGTTCACAGCACCTGGAGGGCCACAGTGACACAAATCAAAAGCAGCTACAACAGTGGTTACAAGAGCAACAGCACACAGTTCATCGCAACCTTCTGAGTAAGTGCCTGTGTAGTCGACCACCCAACCGGGTCCCCATGCTAACTGCACGCCATAGCCAGCAACGCATGACATGGACCCAAAATCATTGAGATTGGACCATGAGTGATTTTAAGAAAGTAGCATGGTCTGACAAATTAAGATTCCTGGTGCATTTTGCCCAGAGTTTGACAAAATAATGTTTTGCTCACCAGCCACTGTGGCTAGTGGTTTTCCAAAATTACTGGCCACTCAGCATTTTCACTCGCCACAATTTTATTCCTGGGAAAGTATGTTTTATATCGCTAAAGTTAATACAAGATTTTTTTTTTAACTGTAATTTTAATTTTATTTTAAAGTGTCCTACATTTTTAAGAAAAATGGTTCTAAACAGTACCAGAAAACATTTGAAAGTGTTCATATTTTGTGAGCAGGTGGGGATTATGCTAATAGATCGGTAAAGGGCAGAAGATTTTAAAAGATTTGATTTGAAAATATGACGACTCGTTAAGGCAGCTCAGAGTCGACCCTTTCTTTTGAGAGACAATATCTTTATTTATCATATACTTTTCTGATTAACATCTTTGCAGAATCCTCACATTGAAAGATAGCTACATTAAAAAACACAAAAAAAGATATTTTTCCAAAACCCATTTGACCTGCTCTTTAAAATATGTTTAAGAGTTTTACACACCGATCTGTTATTGTGGGTACATTTCTACATCCCTAAACATGACGTGGCACAAAGCAAAACTTGATTAGTTGCTTTACCTGCCAGTCATATGGGCTTTTCGGTGGGCCTTGGCCATTCAAGCGAGCAAGGTTCCCTCATCGGTCATCAGTGTATTTTATGTTTATTTAGGGTGATCATACTTCCTATTTTCCCCACACATGTCCTGTCCTTAAAGGGATAGTTAACCCAAAAATGAAAATTTGATGTTTATCTGCTTACCCAGGGCATCCAAGATGTAGGTGACTTTGTTTTTTCAGTTGAACACAATCAAAGCTTTTTAACTCAAACCGTTGCAGTCTGTCAGTCATATAATGGCAGACAATGGATACCAAATCTTTGAGAGTAAAAAAAACATACATTTTTTTCAAATTTAAATTTTTGGGTGAACTATCCCTTTAAAACATCTGCATTTTGGCTTTGTTTTGGTATTGGAAAACAATACGACCCTCTGCTCTGTTATCACTCTCGCGCTGCTGTTGAACATACCAATGCTCTCTATATGTCCTCATACATTAGGTATATGAGTATTTGCATTGTTTTGACCAAAAGTGATTGATTGATTGATTATGTACAGTGCCTGCACTTTATTGGTCAAAACTATTTTTTAGGCATTAAAAAAACCTGACCATTTAGAAATCCTGGTTAGGACATGTCCAGGAAAACAAGGAAGTATGGTCACCCTAGATTACTGCAAAATCTATTGGTTTGAATTTGCTTCTCGTGATTTTCTGATTTGTGGAGATTATTTCTTGCAAAATCATGGATGATGTAGTTTAAAATTCTGGTGTTAAACATGATTATTTAAAAAATGAGTTGAAATCATTCAGACTAATGACTTTAACAAAAGCATATACAATCCATCAACAACCTTGTAGCTCAAAGTATATCTAAAAACAATTTAAATTTTTCATTTTTGTTTAGATAGAAACGCACTTTCTGGGATAACCCGAGGTTGTTTATTCTTATTCATGTTATTCAAATATCAACTCCTGTTCCTGTTTGTTTCTTAATTCAAATTCAGGTACCGAAGTGTCATTTAAAAAGCACTCTCATTTGCAATCTGTTTTCCTGGGGTTTACCTTTGCTTAAACAAGTAAGAAAACCGTACACATTCCCAGTTGTTCCATTAATTGCATCTTAATTTAATCCAAGAGCTTATTTATGTTGCTTAAATGGAGTACTTTCAAGTCAGCAGATGAGATGCTGCCTTAAGTCCATCATTCATCAGATCGACATTTTCCAGTGGAAATTTCAGTTTGTTAAATGAATTAATATTCAGAGTAGATAACGTTGTAATGACTCCATTATGTTAGTGATGATCCATGCTTATAATAATATGAAATGTTTTGATTCAAGTGGCTTCCCCCCCCAATTTAAGCCTGTGACTCAGCTTCTCCTACAAGCTGTAACAAGATTGCGTGTGTCATTTGACTAAGTGGTTTTGGTATCCCGGTCCTGAGGTTAAATATTGGCTGGAGTTTGTTTAAACTAAGCTAAACTCCCACCATGAAGCTCTCACAGCTCTCATTGCTCAAGCAAATTACAGTGCATTGTGGGATTACCCTTCTACATCATTCAAGCCAATTCTTTCCTTCCCCTTTCCCACCATTTTCTCCCGGTCTCTGATTTGATCTTGTATCCTCCCGTTTCTTTACTCCCCCATCATCCCGAAGGTTCCTCTCTCCCCATGTGTTCCCTCCCACTGCTTTGAACCAAACCTAAACAAAATATAACTTTCAATTTCCTCTAATATATTTACTTTATCCAGTCTTTTTACACATATTTCCTCTTTTGGTTTCACACTCTTTGTTACACTTCATAGCTTTTTTTTTTTTCTGCAGGCAACTTGCATCCTTTAACCGAGATAGTTCTGTGACCACATGCCTCCAGATGTTGGCCTTCAGTGCTCAAAGCCAGCTGGGAGTCATTATCTGGGCACGTTGTACCAAACCTCTCCACCTCCTTTCTGAATCCCCTCCCACACCTCAATATACCAAGTTTCCATGGCCACAGTGCTGTACTGTGGAATTTCAAGCGAGAAGGATTTGGCGAATGGGTTTGGCATGTACTGTATGTTGCATGATTTGGCAGAATATTGTACTATGCTACAGTATTAAACTTCACGTCATTGGGAAGCTCCTATAAGTTGCACCCGTTATAATACGAAACAGACGGTTACACTAGATCTGGCAAGATAAAGAATCAAATATGTTGAAATCAGTCAAATGTTTGTTTATTTCAAGGCTAAATGTCTTCATGTTACGCAACTGCTGAATATCTGAGGGTTTGTTGACAATAAAAAGCAGATAGGTTTCCTTTAAATATTCAGGCTCCTGCTGGGTTAAGAAAGAATTGTAAAATCAGAGACTGAATTTGCCCAGTGAGTGGAGGAAAAAAAAGTGAATTTGAATAAGGTTTAGATGTTTAAGCAGCTGCAGCTTTTTTTCCAAGGAAAGTGCCAACTGGGAAAGCTTGTTCTTAGAAAAGCATGGGGAATATTATTTAAAAATATTATTTTGTTGCTTTATTTTAAAAGCAACATTAAAAAAAAAGCTATGTTTAAAATCTACAATTTGTAAAGGTTTTAAAAAGTATCTATTTTAATGTATATTACAATGTAATTTATTCCTGTGATTGCAAAGCTGAATTTTCTGCATCATTACTCTAGTCTTCAGTGTCACATAATCCTTCAGAAATCATTCTAATTTATTGATTTGATGCTCAAGAAACATTTCTAATTGTTCTCAGTGCTAAAAAAAAAGTTCTGCTGCTTGATATTTCTGTCAGGATTTTTTTTTTAATAAGTAAAAGGAAATTTCAAAGAACAACTCTATTTACACACTTTAAATGTCACTTTAGTTCAATGCAATATTAATTGCTGAAGAAATGTTTTCATTTAAAATCTACAGTCTTTCACTTCCAGGAAAACATGCCCTGTACAATAACAAATTAAAATGTGGTCGCGCTCAAGCCATTTGATGTGTCTTAACGCAATGTTTTAATAAGGTGCTGTATGTACTTTTTTTGACTGTACCAAAGCATAAAAATACATTCACAAGTATTCAGGAAATATGCCAAGTTCACTTGTTTCTTTGAAAAACAATGCTACAGACCAATCTGAAGTAGACATTAATTTGTGGCATTGTGGTGGCGGAAAAACACTGGTAACAAGTGGATGGAAACAGTTAAAATACATGGAATAAGAGAAAAAAAATGTATTGTTTGCAGAATTTTGACATATAATTTTTTATTCTTTAATTTCATGGCTTCCATAGACTGCTACTTGAAATCTGTTTTTTGCTACGGATAGGCTTCGCCCAAAAAAAAGGTCAACACTGTTTGCAAACACGAAATTTGGCTATTCTGCTTTTGAAAATGCACATTCCCTGTCAGAATATGTGTTTTAGTTTGGTCCATTTGACTGCACTTCCCCCGGGTTGCCAGTTGTTGAAAAAAAACGCAACATATTGAAGCCATGGAAGTCAACAAACGAACTGGCTTAGAGAGAGCTGGTTCTACCCGACCTAAAAAGCTCTATGACCATATTAATACACAGATAAATCAACTCAGTTTAAAACTCATTGCCTTCCATTGTCATTTGTGCTTGTTCAACAACCTGCGTCCACCTATTTTTAGCTATACAACACGGCCTGTTTTGCGGCTTCATATTGCAAATTGGCGTGTCTTCCCATATTATTTTAACGTATTCTCCTAATTATGAGCACACTGGTTTGTAGTGCAAACAGTTTTACCATTTATTGCATGTTGTTATTCTTCTTGTTATTTCCCTAGCGGCTAATGAACCGGAAGTCTCGCCCATAGGCTAACTTCCACGCTGAAGAATAAGATGGATAGGAAATATATCAACACAGGAAACAAAAAGCAATTTATGGTGTCTTTAAGAACTCCTGAGTTCACATGTCCACATAATCTACGACAGGGATTGAGGTTTGACTACTTAAACCTCCCAGTTCCTATCAAACCAAATTATGGAAATAAATGTTGAGATGGTCTCATGTGATGATCTCAACAATGCTGTCTAGAAGAGCATGCAATTAGTTTTATGGTCCTTTTTAGAATCCTCATACTATGTACTTACAAGGAAAAAACAGAAGCCAAAAAAATGTGCATGGGAGTGGGGGGTTTGGGAAAAAAACATAGATAATAGTTTAATGGTTGATGTGGTTGCAGACTCCCTAGAGTAAGGATAGGAAACAGATGCCATGGCAAAACCTCAACATATGAGGGCAAGATTACACATTTGCTACTGAATACCTGACTGGAAATGACCTTGTAGGTTTTACAACCGGAGAAGGTGGCGACACTAGCTGCACATCATGTGGAGCGCAGGGGTCTTGACATGGAGTTTCTGAGAGATATGAGAAGCAAAAGCCACGGTTGAGATCTGTTGGAAAGATATGCTTATTAGTAATAGGTAAATGTGAAGGATGTGGACACAGATGCAATCCAGAATGGTAACAGATTCTGATCTCTCAAAGATGTATAAAAGTGTTTGTTATCTTAAAGTACTAGTCCATTACCAACTAACAGATGCTAATGATGGGCTAAAGGTAGGATGGATGGATGAATGGATGGACGGACAGACAGGGTGCCAGACATTAAACCATGCTTGCCAATGTAAATGTTAAGTGTTTTGTTTACTTAAAAGGAATCCAGTGAAACTATTAATGTATCGCAGTTGTTCTTCTATGTTTTTTTCTAGGGAAAATGAACATTAATGAGAAATCGTACAATGGCTAAAACGAATCCACATGTGATCTGTTTATAGCTAAGTAAATCACACTACAGCTTCCTATTGTGCTTTGTCACCTCAGGGTATTAAATAAACTGAACCAGGAGTTTACTTTATTTACTGATCTGATTCACCTGGCTCTTAAAAGAGAAGAAAAATTAATGGGAACGAGAAACTTAAGGACAACAGTTATTGTTGTTAAGGACAACAATAACTGAATGAATGAAGATACTCTGAAAAACCGTGTATCCCAGAAATGTACACAGATGAATATTAAGAAAAGTTTCTTGAGCAGCAAATTAGCATATTCGAATGATTTCTAAAAAATCATGTGACATTAAAGACTGTAGTAATGATGCTGAAAATTCAACTTTGCCTTACAGGGATGTTATATATTAAAATATAATAAACAGAAAACAATTATTTATTATTATTTTACATTGTAATACAGTTCCACAATATATGGTAAAAGTCTTTACCATACTTTTCATCCAATAACTGCAGCCTATAAAACAAAAAAAGACTTCTTTCAAAAACATTTTTAACCAACCCCATATATATATATATATAGCCTACAGTCTGAATGTAGTATGAAAATATGTAAACTCCTACACATATATTTTCGTCCTCCTACTAAAATACAAAACTGTAACCTGAATCATGGGCTGGCAAGTGCATTTTCACCCTGTTTCATGTCTCTCCTCTGACTTGTAATTGTAAGGATACGTTTAAATGGTCTTGTCCCATGATATCAGTTGTTTGGGGAGAGGAAAGCATATGTTGCATAAAAAACCACAGGCAGATCGCTAATGACATATTGCATGTTGTCAGGGGGTTGTGGCTGTTAACTGGATGTTCTCCATTTGGAGACTTGGCATTATACATTGCAGTTAGTGTTGTACAAATGTATAGGCAATCCCATTCACTGTCAACAAGTGATGACACAGTGCACATCCTTTCCAAGATGTATTTCTTTATCATTATTCCAACACTAATATGCTAACACACAAAAATACAGAATGCAAACAATACATTTTTTCATTATTGTTGTATCTTCCTTTCTATGTTTAATAATTTACCTTATACATTAAAGGAACACTCCACTTTTTTTGCAAATAGGCTCATTTTCCAACTCCCCCAGAGTTAAACAGATGAGTTTGACCGTTTTCGAATCCAGTTGGAGTTGGAAAATGAGCCTATTTGGAAAAAAAAGTGGAGCTTGGTAAGCTATGATAGGTTTGGCTGCTCTGGTATTCAGGTCTCCATTAAAATCAATATTAAAACAACAACAACAACAACAACAACAAAAGATCGACTTAATTAATAAAACTACAACTTCTTCAATATTACTAAATATAAAAATGTGTGCAGGGTTAATCTGTGCTGATGTTAGCTACCATAGTAACAGCAATAAGCTTAGGGAATTCCTGTAAAAGTTTTATTGCATATCAGCAAATTTGTCCATATGCCTTGCATAAACGAGTACAAAAGAAAACAAGCATGGCTTGCAGGGCCTAACATAAAAAACTGCGTGTGAAATAATAATAAATAATAATAATAATGTGCTCTTTTACCATTTTGTCAACAAAATCCCGCGAACTTTGTCTCTATCGGCAGCTACGTTTGCACCAGTGTTGCCAAGTCCGCGGTTTTGGGCTACTTTAACACTGATGTCCGCGGGTTGAATCGACCCCAATAACGTCATATTTAGCCCATGAAATGCGAATTTACCAGGGGAACCCCGACAAAACAAAAAAAAAAAACATGTATTTTAGCAATTTTTTTTGTTTGTTTACTTACAATGCAGGCAGCTAACCTAGCGTCGCTTCATGTTATCTTCCCACTCACTAAACTACTGACAGGTGAGTTACTAAAAAGACGGTCATTGCGACACTAAAGTGATGAAACTATAGCACTATGTGCTTTTTAAAATCCTTTCATGGTTTTAACGTTATTTTCAGCTATGAATTTGCCCAGAAACACCAGAGAGCGGATATGTTAAGAATAGTTCCAGTCAGGCGAGACGTGCTCAGGAAAAAGGTGTATAAATAATGTATCCTAATGAATTTTTGCATACAAGAAAAATAGATCATTTTGACCCATACAATGTATTTTTGGCCATTGCTACTAGACTGGGTTTGTTTTCCAGGGTCACATTTGTGTTCCTTCATAGCGTTCATTCAGATTTTCAAATTGATGGAAGACCGTAAATTCTTGAGAATTTTTGTGGCATACAAGGAGATAAATTACTGAGCAAAGCAATTCAAGACATTCTCCTTTATCAACTAATCTTACACTGACTGTCCACAGCAACTTGTGGTGGGATTTTTGAATGCAGATGTTTTTCAAGACAGACACATGACAGAGGCATTAGTGGTGGGGTGTAGCATCCTTTATTTGAAATACCTTTATTGGTATTGAGGCTGGTCTCAAATACATTTCGGACATGAGAAACCTATTGGTAAACTCCTAAAGAACAAATGTGAATAACTTGCATTTGAATAACTAAAGGAGCTAGTGTAGTGTTTACATTGATAGCACCAAATTTATATTCAAGTTTATTTTGCTAACAATTAAGTGTACCACAGACTAATGGAAATAAAGGATCACTAGGACTTGGTTGCAAGCGGGGTACAAAATAAATGCCAGTTTCTTTTGAAATCCAAGTATATTACAGTATATTTAACAGTATATATAAACATATATTGTCAAATACAGATAGGTTAGGATGTTCACTTTGGACCCTTTTTGCAAGATATAATTGCCTGCATCATCATAGAGATTTCAGCTCCTGACCAGTGAAAATGTTTATTTTTTGTGCCCTCAACAATGGATATATTATTTAATGCTAATTGCTTGCAATCATGGATAGAAAACTAAATGCAGTCATATAGTCAAAGCCCTAGAACCTACTCCAACAATTGACGTACACCGTGAAATGGCTTGTCTAATCCCTTTAAGGATTTCTGACACAATCATTTACTGTCTTTTATGAAATGAAACAAAGAATATGAAAAACATTTTAGATATATCATTCACATGAAAAAAAAGACCAAAAACTAGAACATTTAAAGCTTGTGCTATACTGCCCCCCGCCCCCATTATTGCTAAACCCTTCCCACTACCCAATCACCCCCTTGACACCAGTGAAATCTTGCGGGATACAGTTTGGTAAAAGACCCCAGTGACCAACGAGCGGTAGTCGGGTGCTTTGAAAAGGTGGCGGTTGGCGTACACGTTGTCAGAGGGCTGGCCTCGGCTCACCAAGGTGCGCAGATGTACCTCATTTACCTGGTTGCCCACGGACAGCACATACAGCTCGATGCCCGCATTGCTCACTTGTTCCACAGCTTTTTCGATCTGGATGTTGTTGATGCCTTGGGAACGACCGTCTGAAAACACCAGCAGCTTCTTCTTCCTTGTCCTGCCGCCCCTGAAGCGCTCAATGGCAAAGTTGAGAGCGTTTGTTACCTGAGTACCAGCATTCTGGAACTTGGCTTCAGCGATTTGAGCAACCACCTGGGTGGCGTTTGAGTTAAAATCAGCCTCTAAGTTGGCATTGTTGCTGTACTGTCCAACGCCAACCTTGACCTGGAAGTTTCCTTTTTCTGCTAACAAAAAGCGCTTAGCCAGCATTTGTGCAAAGTCCTTGGTCATCTCAAAGTTCTTAGAGCCTACGCTGGCCGAGCTGTCCATCATGATGAGGATGTCGGTGTTTTCATTAAATGAAACTAGACAAGAAGGTGTAACCGTTATTATCTCAAAGTCAAACTGTGACAAATGTGGCTTGTGTTCTTGAATCAATACTTACTTGGACAAGTATAGGTGGGACACTTCTTGTCTGTGAAAAATGCACAATGTGTGAATATCTCTCAAAAAACTAAAACCCACAAAATCTGCAGCAGATACAGATACCTACCTTCACAGATTTTCTCAGTTAGGTTTTGCAGGAAACTGTCATCCAGAAGAAGACCAAAGTTGTTTAAGACAAAGGAGAAGCCTTTTCTGGGATCATCTTTACACACAACCTCATCAATCTGTTCTGAATTGGGCATTCTTTCTGAGTAATCCGTCACTCCAACGCCACCAACCTGCCAGAAACCAGAAGAGAGTCAAGGTTTCCATCTACAGTACATCCTTTCTAGATGTGGATTTTATTTAACCTCATGTCATGGGACCATACTTGCATGCCAATAACATCAAATGTCATTGGATATCATTCCCTAAGCACATCACATTTGTGGGATATTAGATTCATATCACTGAATGATGAATTTAACTTATATGGAAGACAGTTTCTGTACACCCCCTCAAACATCCACATTAATTAGTTGATTATCTCAAAGTTCAATGCAAGGTCATTGGAAAAAGTGCCACTTCTGCAAAATATTATGTTTGCTAGACTTTTAAACTGAAATATCCAATGAGAGGCACTAAAAGCATGTTCAGCTTTATCTGAAACAGATGTACGTGAATTTGGCAATGTTTTACTATGCTAGTTGTTGTACATATCACTTCAGTTCAGAAACCCTACAATGAACCTAAGTCAATGCTCTAAAACACATATGCTGAAGCAAACATGCAATTTTAACTTGAGTTTCAGGAAATTCATACTTGAGCGCTTCGCATTGCTAATGCAATGCTGTACCGGGTGTGCTACTAAGCAAGTTTACTATATCAGGATAGCCATAGTTGTCTAATTATATATTGTTCACATATACACTGTAAAAAATAATTTGCTGAATCAACTTAAAATAATTTGTTAACTGGCTGCCTTAAAATTTTAAAATGAATCGACTTATATCTAAGTTGTCAACATAGTACAACTAAACATTTCAAGTTGACTAAACTTCTTTGAGTTGACTGAACTTAAAATTTTAAGGCAGCCAGCTAACATTATTTTAAGTTGACTCAAATTGTTTTTTACAGTGTACCTTCAGTCCCTTGCCGCACAGCACGTTTAGGGGCACTTTGTCATGGGACCATACTTGCATGCCAATAATGGCAAATGTCATTGGATCACAAGTGTTCCCTAAGCAAACATTACATCTGTGGTATATTAGATTCATATCACTGAATAATAAATTGAAGTTCTATGGAAGCAGTTTCTGTACACCAGAGGTGCTCAATCCTGTTCCTGGAGATCTACCTTCCTGCAGAATTCAGCTCTAACCCTCATAAGACACAACTGAACCAACTAATTAGGATTTGAAGGAGCACTTGATAATTATAGACAGGTGTTTTTGATCAGGGTTGGAACTAAACTCTGCAGTAGGGAAGGTTTTAACAGTATCACTACTCTTATCGATACTGCTTATCGATCCGGTACTTTAACGGTATTGAAATGAATATAAAACAAATTTGTAAATGCACCAGTGTGCAGACATTTTTTGTGTTTTATAAGATGCAGTAAGAACATGAACAAAGAAGTAAAACTACTACTAACATTTTTGTTCAGGTATAATGTAGGCTACAAAAGAAATCTAATAAAATAACCAAATGTAAAAAAATCACTATAGTTTTCTCTGTATAATTTGAAAGTGAAAAAAGTGAAAGTGACGAGACGTGAGGCCAAGTATGGTGACCCATACTAGGAATTTGTGCTCTGCATTTAACCCATCCAAGTGCACACACACAGTAGTGAACACACACACACCGTGAACACACACCCGGAGCAGTGGGCAGCCATTGCATTGCTGCGGCGCCCGGGGAGCAGTTGGGGGCGTATTTGATCATTTGGACGCGCACCCAAAGCGCAAGTGTAATTTTCTAGTCTGTTTTGGAGCGCGCAGCTTGGGGAACAGCATCTTTTGCACAGATTATTGTGATTCCATGTTTTTTTTTTTCAAACATGTCCCACAGTTTAGCAACATTAAAGACTGCATTTTGGAACAATCACCGATTGTGCTGATTCTGACGTTAAGTTTGGGTTTTAGGAAGGAACGAATGTGCACCGCTGTGAAGGTAAAGAAGTAAAAAAAATTGTTTTACCTCAAATTCTTTTTTGGTGATCCTTGGAAGCCAACATCGAAATCAAACAATAAAACTGGCTTAACATCACAGTCAGTCATAACGCATAAGCAGAACGTTTGATTGTTTAGTTCTGTCCTCTATCATCAGTTAAACAGGGCTTTAATAGTGCTCCTCTGTGTGAATTGCGAATAGCAAAAATGCATCATAGACAAATGTCCTAATATTATTGCATATAAAAACAGGCTGACGACTTTGGTAAGATATAATTTGCAGGATAATGTATATATAGCAATAATAAATGTATGTGTATTTTCTTAATTTCTCCAGTACCGATAGCAGAACCGTTAACGTCAGAGCTTATCCATACTCCGGTCTTTCATAATTTAGCACCGGGGCCGATTTAATACCAAGTTTCAGTACCCATCCCTACTCTGCAGGAAGGTAGATCTCCAGGAACAGGGTTGGGCACCCCTGCTGTACACCTTGTCAAAAATCCACACAAACTAGTTGATTAACTCAAAGTTCAACATAAGGACATTGAAAAAAGTGCCACTAAAAGCAGGCTCAGCTTAATCCGAAACAGGTGTAGATGTATTTGGCAATGTTTTATTATGCTAGTTGTTGTCCATATCATGGCAGTGAATTTGATTGAAAAGATTGTGTTTGAAAATCTTAAACCCTTTAATAAACCTAATCAATGCTCTTAACAAATGCAAGCATGAGATAAAAAATGCATATGCTGAAGCAACCATGCAGATTTAGTTCTTTTTTAATGCGACTTGGATTTCAGGAAGCTTGTACCTGAGTGCTCCACATTGCAAATGCAATGTTGTACCGGGTGCGCTACCAAGCAAGTTTACTATATCGGCAAAGCCATGCATATAGATCGCCATTATGCTTTGGTGGTGTTTTTTGGGACAGGACAACAGCACTGCATCAAAGGGATGATGGACATGGCCATGTACCGTCAAATCTTGGGTGAGAACCTCCTTCCCTCATTGAAAATGGGTTGTAGGTGGGTATTCCAGCATGACAATGACCCAAAACACATGGCCAAGGCAACAAAAGAGTGGCTCAAGAAGAAGCGCATTAAGGTCCTGGAGTGGCCTAGCCAGTCTCCAGACCTTAATCCCATAGAAAATCTGTGGATTGAGCTGAAGGTTTGAGTTGCCAAACGTAAGCCTCGAAACAATGAAGTAAACAAAATCCCTCCTGAGATGTGTGCAAACCTGGTGGCCAGCTACAAGAAACGTCTGACCTCTGTGATTGGGTTTGGCCACCAAGTACTAAGTCATGTTTTGCGAAGGGGTCAAATACTTATTTCACTCATTAAAATACAATTCAATTTATAACCTTTTTAAATGTGTTTTTCTGGATTTTTTGTTGTCATTCTGTCTCTCACTGTTAAAATAAACATGCCATTAAAATTATAGACTGATTATTTCTTTGTCCAGTGGAAGGCCCAATGTACCTGCATGCCAATAACATCAAATTTCATTGGAGTTTTCCCTAAGCAAACATCTATATTAGATTCAAATCACTGAATATTGAATTTAACTTCAATGGAAACAGTTTCTGTAAACCTCTTCCACACAAAATTCACAAAAATATAGCTCAAAGTTCAACACAAGGTCACTGGAAAAAGTGCCACTTCTGCACGGCACTTCAGAAATAAAATGTCCAGTGAATGGAGTTAAAAGATTGTGTTTGAAAACATGAAACCCTACAATGAAACTAATGTTTTCCAAGTTTACCTTCAGTCCCCTGCCGCACAGAATATTGAGGGGAACTTTGTCCCTTATGGTGTCGGAGCGTCCATCAGTAAGGACAATGACTATGCTCTTCTTCTTATCAAGCTTGTTAATCGTGTTGTTTAGCGAGAACTTCAGAGCTTCTCCGGTGTACGTGGCTTCAGCTAGCCAGCGCAAGTCTTTTACAGCTCTAAAGTGAATGACAAGATCATTTTTAATTATTTCCACACAAAGTGCAAGCTCATATAATGACAAAACAAACTGCTTCAAGCCACAGAAGTGTATTTTGAAGTTGCCATATTATGTGCAGACTTAACAAGAGAACCATATTTCATACTCTTTTAGGTCCGTCAGGGTCGTAATGTTGGGGTCACCAAGCTGTACGACCTCCTGAGCACTGGCACCGCTGTACTGCACCACGCCAATACGAGACTCATTGGTACCAAACTGAAAGAAATGAGGAAACTCAACTTTATAAGTGAAGTTCAGTAACCACCATGTTTTCAAGACTGATTTATAAATCAACCATTAAAAAACCCATGTGGGTCAACCACTAATCTGAATAAGATTGAAAACGTGTCTCCCAGAGTGTCTATGGTGGATACAACTCTAAAAAGTTGACAGTTAACTGAAATGTTAATGCATCTCACAGTGATCTAAAAAAAGAAAGCTTACCTGTCTTAACTTGAGCCTGTCCATTAACGTCACAATGAAGTCTTTAGAGATGGCAAAGTTAGAAGCTCCAATACTCTCAGAGCTGTCCACAATGAAGGCAATGTCCAGGGGTCCACATTTGCATTCTTTACAAACAAAAAAAAGAGAAGTTTGCTTTGCAAAATGCTAAATAAAATCACACTTTTTTAATATACTTCAAAGTCTTGGGACTTACTTACCACAGCAAGCTGTAAGAAAGAAAAAAGGGAGAAAGAGAAAACACAGTATGCTGGCATCAAATTTGACAATATCGGGCAGATCAGAAACGCATGTTTCATCAAAACATTCACAGTAAGGATTCCGCAATTATTTAGCAATTTTACAGATGGAAGAATCTAGTCTGGAAATAATAGTGTTCATAAAAAATTATTCTTTTAAAAATCTGTTAATTCCCTGACCTAAATACCTGACAGTTTTATTATCTTCTGTTTAAATTTACAATTAAAAGGGAGAATTTCAAAAAGAGCATAATCTGTGTTTAATCTATAGTGGCAATAACAGACAGAACAATGGTTTACATAAGCCTCCAATATAAAGACATAAAATAAACCGATATGTGAAAGTCTGAACAGAACAAGGCAAAATAATATGCTTGGGAGTAAAAATAAATTATAAAACTCTAATAGACACAAAGCAGCCTAATCTCAAATGAGCAGGACCTATTTGTCTTGTTGTCTGAAACAGATATTTTTTTATTTTGGGCCATTTCGTCTGCTTTTTCTGGCCACTGGGGTTTCATTACTAATACATTTTGAATACTGACTTAACTTATCTTACATGACTAACGCAATTTCTGACACAACACTAGTCAAAGTGCGTTTTTTTTTATTTCCGAAAAATGTGGGCCATGTTAAGTAAAACAACACATTATTTGCATCTGATTGGTTAATACTGTCCAATCCCCTTCCTTCAAACTGACATGTGCTTTCACACTGAACTTTTACACACTTCTGTTCAAAGAATCAGTGTTTTCTCTTCAGTTGGATTATGTCCTTCTTTCACATGCCAGGATGGTGATATTAAATATCTAAGTTGAGCTTCCAAAACTAATATTTATGATGAATATGCACAATATGAGCATTTAAACTAATTCTGAGTTAAAGGCCATGGCTTCAACGTGAGTTATGAAACAAAATAATGAATATCCTTTCAAAAACAATAAACTGGACTTATGACTGCATGATTTCTGCCACAGTGTTTTGGAAAAAAAGCACAGTTATATAGAAATGTTGCTTTTGAAAAGTTTTCTAATTTCTTTCACACCTTATGCAACTTTTTTAGCATGCTATCTACTGGTCGAGTGTTTGAACAGTGAACACTAAGCTGGCTAGGTGGATTGCTGCATCATCACTTCATGGCACGGGTCGACATTTACGTTGTTAAATCAGAGTAGGCGACAGGCAGTACGCCATTTATGGAGGCAGTGAAACGGAGTAGTGAGTCATGGGTAAATACAAAAACAGGTCTACTCACAGCACATCTTCATGATGATATCCAGAATCTCACATTCCTATAAAGAGAGAGGGAGAGACAGACAGTATTTGAAAGAGACTGCTGCCTCTGCAACTGATTTCCTCTGTCGCCATTTTGTATCACAAAATGGAGCCACAAGTCCATGTTGTTTTAATTACAGGAAATTCTGCTGCACTTTCTGCACAACATTCCCCAAAGACTCACAATTACTGCAAATACACTTTCTGAAAGTGCATTTCCTCTTGTGCTGAAGGGTGAAATGCACAAAATCAATATACAACAAGAGCCCGATAAAGGGGTCATGAGGAATTTAATTTCCCCAGAATTTTTGCAGAAAATATTATTTTACTTAAAAAAAAAATCTAATCTTTCTAACCAGTAAAAAAAGAGACTTAAGTAAACCTGTGACGACAGAGCGTTAAAAAACATACTACAAGCGGTTTCATTTTATAATGGTCGAAACGATCTAAAGGCCGCTAAATTTAAAATTTAGGGTTTAAAATTACCCCATGATTTACTCACCCTCAACCTATCCTGTGTCTATCTGACTTTCTTCTTTCAGACGAATACAATCAGAGTTATATTAAAAAAATGTCCAAGCTTTATAATGGCAGTGAATGGCTGTTGAGATTTTAAAGCCCAAAAAAGTGCATCCATCCATCAAAAAAATGACTCCACACACCTCCAGTGGGTTAATAAAGGCCTTTTGAAGCAATTTAAATTAATATCTGTATTTAAAACTTTACAAACTGTAATCTCTAGCCTACTCTAACTGTCGTACACACATTCACGAGAGTGGCGTTTGAGCAGATGTATGCTAGTCTCTCGAGAACCAAGTTTTGTTTATTGCAAAGGAAATCCAGTCTCATCTTGGTTTTTATCAAAATCCTCTGACATTTTCTTTATAAATCCTCATTTTGTACTCCATAATTCGTGACTGGTTTTGTTTTGCTCTCTTCTCTGTGCTTCCGCACTGTTTATTTCTCACCGCTACGCTTACATCCTACATCATCCGGTGGAACGACACTCTCTTGTGAACGCGCATACAACAGTTAGCTAGAGATTACAGTTTATAAAGTTTTAAATATGGATGTTTTTCTTACACGGATGCATGGATTCACTTCAGAAGGCCTTTATTAACCCCCTGGAGATGTGTGGAGTACTTTTTATCACAGATTTATGCACTTCATTTTGCTTCAAATCACCCATTCACTACCATTATAAAGACTGGAAGAGCCAGGACATCTTTTTTTATATAGCTCAGATTGCATTCATCTAAAAGACAAAAGTCATGTACACTTAGGAAGGCTTGAGGGTGAGTAAGTCATGGGGTGATTTTCATTTTTGAGATAAAAAAAAAAAAATTCAACTGAAAAATTTATAAAATGACCTCTTTAAATGTCAGTCTTAAAGAGTGCACATCCATAGTGTCATGCATTCATTTCTTTGCATATGCAGTTGGAACAAGCCAGCTGTTGTGTGCTATTAAAAGATGCTTTTATTGCACAAAAGGAGTAGTCTAGTATGCGCTTGGGCCTTGGATAGAAATTTCCATCACTACTGACTGTCAGCGATGTGGAATTCACAAAAATAACTGTATTTAAGTGAACTGTGGAGTATCTAGGATCATTAATAATCAAGAGCACTGTCACCATTTGCACTGCTCTCACACAGGAAACTGTGCTGGAACAATATGTGCATTCGGTTAAACTCAGTTTGTTTCAAGTAAATTCACTCACATCAGCTCCTTGAGATCCAGGTGGTCCTGGTGGTCCCTGTGCATAAAAACAAAACAAATAAAATGCACAATATGAACACAAAGTCACACATCAAATGCAAATACGACTCTTGGTATATCGAACAATGTAAACAGGTCTGTGCAAGGGCAACTGTCTGCTTTGTTACATGCTACACAGATGTAGTTCTGCCAAAGCAAAGAAGCTCTGAATCTCATTCCAAATAAGAGCATTTTTGAGACCGTCAAGTCTCCTCCTTTCTGGATGTCATCCAGTGGCAAAGAGGAACATCACAAAATTGCAGGCTGAGAGAAATTTCTCTTCCCACACTCCCATAACTCATTTCTTTTCAGCGCTGTTGTACAAAACTGAAGATTTTTACACTTAAAAATGTCTCTTGGCTCTTCTAGACACTATAAGAGCTTGGTTGTTTACATCTGAAAATAAAAAAATGCCAATCATCTTCTGACTGTATCTAATTTGGAGAAATGCATTTATTAATTTTTTGATCTTTAACCAGGTTTAAGTCTAGGTTTTTGACATACTTTAGGTTAAGTGAACATGTCAAATGTGGCCAGTGGTGTTTGTGATACTATCAAGCTAACAATAAAACTTGTTTTTCTTACTTTTATTTGGCCATAATGTTGGGGTTAGATTTGTTGATCACATTCCATTGAATTTCTGACTTCAATAAAAGGTCGAACATTGAACGTCAGGCATTTGATGCAGATTTTAAAAGTTCCAAGACTCAAATCTAACAGCAGATCAGTTTGTTTGTTTCACTGATTCAGAATACAAATGCAGTGTTTACAGTATGCCAGGATACTGACATAAGCACCATCAATTGTGCAGAATGTTGAACCTTCAGTTGCAGAACATGAATCATTGAATGAAAATATGTGTCAACTTTTACAATTAGCGCTTGCATAACATACTCCAGTAGGGAAATAATCAGTAAACACAGGCTAAACGCATGAAATGGTGCACTCACAGGGTTTCCTTCAGGTCCTCTGTGACCTTTGGCTCCTTTAGGCCCAGGTGGTCCTGGTCTGTTATTCTGTGGAACACAAGATATGAACATTTAGCTTGGAAAATACAATGTTGTCATTAGTAGCTGTACTATTTTGACGCATGTGAAGAAATTGTTGAATAAAGTCAGTATTTTTGTTTTCTTCAAGTCTCTTGTAGCTTCATAAAATTATGCTAGAACTTTTGATGTCACATGGACTATTTCAGCAATGTCCTTGAACGTGGCCACGTTGCTGTCTATGCAGGGTCAGAAAGCTCACAGGTTTCATCAAAAATATCTTAACTTTGAAAATGAAGTTCTTACGGTTTGGAACGACATGAGGGTCAGCTGTTTAAAACTCTCCCAGACAACTATCTCCCTCCATATAAACAATTTAAACGGTCACCAATAATTCAGCTGCCTCTGCACAGTTTTGCCTCCAGCCCGGCAGATACATCCATCCCTTCATGTCTGTCTCGTGCCAGATTACGGTTCGGCGGTGAGATAATACTAACCACCTGCCTCCATTTCCAAGCCGTCTGTCCCATGCTGCTTCGATTACCTTCAAATTCCTCACTTCAAAGTTCACAACTGTCATAGACGTTCTTCTAGCAAGCTCACAGTAGGGACGATGTTAAATGATGCCATCATGCCAATATTGTTTTGGCTTATTGTGATTACCTTGACAGATACGAGACCAAGTGTGGGCCCCTCGGGATTGGGAGAGGCCGGAGGAACCCAATCAATTGTTTACAAGGACAGAAAAACATTTCCAAACAGTCTTGGCCAGCAGAAAGACAGAGACAAACATAAGGAGGAGCAAAGCACCTTCATGGCACATATGGAGCAGATGTGAGGCCCAGAATATCAGTGTATACAAAATAATGTACACACCATTAAATTAAACACTTAGCATTAGTGCAAACATAAAAAGTATGTCAATTTTGCTACGTTAAAACATGTTCACCAAGGAAAATAAACATATATCACTGTTAATATCAACCGAACGAATGCAAAGTTTTCAAACAAATGCAGATGAAGTGACCAAATTACTTAACAGCTGTACTAGATGAAAAAACATTCATTTTTAATAAAGAGTACATTAGGCTTCAAACCATGGAAGCTTATAAAAAGGTAACTGTGACTTTTTCTCAATAGTGAAAGATAAATTTGCACTTCTTAGAAGTAAAGTCTAAATTGTGCAATGTGAACTCGCAACTCATTTTTAAACTCATAATAAGACTTTTTTTCTTAGACCTTTTCTCAAAATGAAAACTTTTAAACATTATATTCTGTAAGAGTTTATGTCTCACAATTTGGAAAAGTTCGCAATTCTAAGTTGTTCAGTTATGAGAAAAAATTGATTTCTATGTTTCTATATTTCTGTTTCCTCCACTGAAAAAAAAGGAACAAAAAAAGCAACTTTTTATCTTACAATTCTGACTTTTTTCTCACAATTTTGAGTTTACATCTCACAATTCTGACTTTTTTCTTAGAATTGCATGATACAGACTCACAATTCTGACTTTTTCTGACAGAATTGTGAGATATAATCCTGCAATTGCGAGTTATAAAGTCAGAATTGCAAGTTATAAATTCAGAACTGAGATACAAACTCACAATTGCGAGTTATAAAATCAGAATTGAGATATAAACTCACTATTGTGAGTTATAAAGTCAGAATTTAGACATAAACTCACAATTGCGAGTTATAAAGTCAGAATTTAGATATAAACTTACAATTGCGAGTTATAAAGTCAGAATTGAGATACAAACTCACAATTGCAAGTTATAAAATCAGAATTGAGATACAAACTCATAATTGTGAGTTATAAAGTCAGAATTGTGATAAATTCAGATTTTTTTTTCTCGCAATTGACTTGAAAATGACTTTTTCTTGCAGTTCTGACTTTTTCTCAAAATTGTGAGGCATAAACTCGCAATTGCGAGTTGTAAAGTCAGAATTGCAGGATATAAACTCAGAATTCTGACTTTTTTTCTTGCAGTTCTGACTTTTTCGCAAAATTGTGAGAATTAAAGAGTCTAAAGTCCAGTTCCAATGGGAAAAAGACTGGTATTTTCTCAGAATTCTTCAATTATAACTTGCAATTTTGTGTTATAAAGTCAGAATTGCAAGATTGAAGAATATTTTTTTTAGAATTGTGAGATATAAACAAACAATTGTGGGTTATAAAGTCAGAATTGCAGGATATAAACACGCAATTACGAGTTCTAAAGTCTAATTCCTGATATTTTCTCAGAATTGCGAGTTTGTATCTCACAATTCTTATTTCATAACTCGCAATTTTGTTAGAAAGTCAGAAATGCGCTATACAAACTTTATAATCGGTCTTTAAAACTTACAACTGTGAGTTTATATCTCACAATTCTGACTTTATAACTCACAATTTTGAGTTTATATCTTAAAAGTTTATTTTTTATTCAGTGTTGGAAACAAGCTTCCATAGATTCCATAAGAATCAGCCTGGTTGCTATATGCTATATGCTGTTTCAGACACAGAAATCACAACAATTTTCAACACAAAATTGGTTCTATACAGTAAATCAACAACATAAACACGCAAACTAACATGCTAGCATGCTACAGGTGTTCTGAGTGGATCATAGCATGTTGCTATTTGGCCGCTGAGACATTTTGGTTGTTGCTATCATGCTTAATTGATTGTAAAAGTATTTAAAAAAACAATGTTTGACAAGTTGCACCCTTAGAATGAGAAACATTGATTGCCATAGCACAAATAGGAGGAGTCTTCATAAACAGAAAGATCAGCTGTGTGTGAAGTTTAAACATCCGAAACACATATTCTGCAAAATGTTTAGATATCAGGTAAACATTGTGTTTGATAAATAAAAAGGCCTTTCTGTAGCCCAAACATTCAAGTGTGTGTTCAATCACAGAAGTTTAACTTTAAACTTTAAATAAATTGCTTGTTTCAGCTTGTTAAATTGTTCTTCCTTCTGCATTATTGTGGATATTATTCCCTCCAAATCTGATGTTTATTATGAAGAGCCTCTGGCCAGTCTTTAAGATTTGGTTGTAAAACACATAGTAAACATTTTAATATATGACCTTTCCAATTCTGCTAATGATTACTTTTGGAATTGCAGTCAGTTTGCTTCTTTTTGATCTTTGCACAACCAGATGCATGTTTCCATTGTCTAAATGAATCTTTGTATGGTAAAATACTCATACCTTTTACAGGGGGTCGTTAGTCAGTAAAATTAAACCCTCCGAAACGAGCACTAGCCCAGGATCTTGTGAACAGTTGAAGGGAGTTACAGAGAGGTGATAAACACAAGGGTACGTTTCTAATTATTGTAAAGTGTGTGTGTGGTTGAACTGTGAGCGCATCTGTCTAAAGCCATTGCCTATTCATGTTTTAGGTTCCAAAAATGCTATAAAAGATCTCTTCTAGATAAACAACTTAGAACTGCAAGCACATGTTGCATTTTCAGGCTTGTAACATTAGGTACTACGGAAGTCCGAACAGGTCCAATAGCATAAGTTTAACACTTCATTTAAATTCAGCCTTAGCAAACGTACCCAATATCAGAAGTCTGCATAAAGGGTACACAGTATGTCTTTAATAGAAAGATCACAATGTGTAAACAGTTTACACACATCTGCTGCAAAATGTGTGGCATGTAAACATCCCGTATAATTAATAAAGGCCTTTCTGGAGTCTGAACATTCAAGTGTGCATTAAATCAATCACTTCTCAACAAACAAACAAAAAACAAACCCTCTCTATTCTCTCACTGCCCCTCGTTTGGTGTGAGAGAGCAATCATTTTAAAATTAGAACATAATTTCTAAAGAAAGAACCATAAAAAGCCGAACAGCTGCAAAACAATTATTCCACATATGTGCGTCTCCGCCACTTCCTTGAAGTTTTTGGTTTTGCATGGACAAAGACAAACACTGTGATGAATAGTGAAGCAGTCTGGGCGTTAGATCACCAAAAATCGACTCCAGATGACTGGAGATGAAAGCTTGTGAGCATATGTATTTATTGCCATTTTGTGTACAACCACAATGAAGCGACTCAGATTGTTTTGATGTAAACATTAAATATGAGCTCAGCGCTTTGATATAAGCATGTGTAATATGTTTACAGCCGACATTCACTTCGTCACTCAAGGTCATTTTATATCACAGGATATATCATGATATTCTTTTTTTATTTCTTATTTCTACCGCCACACAATATACAGCATAGCATCATACTGGCCAGTCTTATAACACATACAGTTGAGGTCAAAAGTTTACATACACCTTGCAGAATCTGCAAAATGTTAATTTTTACCACCAAAATAAGAAGGATCATACAAAATGCATGTTATTTTTTATTTAGTACCGACCAGAAGAAGATATTTCAAATAAAAGACAATTACATATAGTTCACAAGAGAAAATAATAGTTCAGTTTATAAAAATGACCCTCTTCAAAAGTTTACATACACTTGATACTGTGTTGTTGCCTGAATGATCCACAGCTGTGTTTTTTATTTTGTTTGTTTGTTTAGTTCATGAGTCCTATGATTGTCCTGAACAATTAAACTGCCCGCTGTTCTTTAGAAACAATCCTTCAGGTCCCAGAAATTCTTTGGTTTTTCCAACTGAGGGAAGTTTCAAATGCTCACTGATGCTTCAGAGGAAAAAATTATGCATTAAGAGCCGGGGGTGAAAACTTTTTGAATTTGAAGATCAGGGTAAAAAAAAAAAAATTGTCTTCTGGGGAACATTTATGTAGCTTCTATAGCTGAAGGGCAGTACTAAATGAAAATTGTATATTTAGGCAATGTAAGAAAAATGTACACATCCTCATTCTGTTCAAAAGTTTTCACCCCCAGCTCTTGATGCATCGTTTTTGCTTCTGAAGTATCAGTGAGCGTTTGAACCTTCTGTAATAGTATATGAGTCAGTGGTCCTCAGTGTGAAAAAACGGCTCTCAAAATCATACAGTCATTGTTGGAAAACCAAATAATTTGTGAGGCCTGAAGGATTTTTCTGAAGAACAGAATATGGCAGTTACACCACATTTATGAACTACTATCACTAAACAAAAAAGAAAAACAGCTGTGGATCATTCAGGTAAGAACAAAGTATTAAAAATGTTAAACTTTTATTTTTTTGTATTAAAACTTTTAAACATAATAATTTATTTATAAATTCAACTATTACTTTCGCTTGTGGACTGTATGTAAACGTCTTTTATATGAAATGTCTTATTCAGGTCAGTACTAAACAAAAAACAACATGCATTTTGTACGATCCCTCTTATTTAGTAAAATAATTTGAAGATTCTGCAAGGTCTATGTAAACTTTTGACCTCAACTGTATGTTCCAGATGTAAGAAAGTGACATAATGAAACACAACCTACAATATAGTATGACACTGCAAAATTTGCAGTCAGTGCTTTTGTCCTGCTCTACATTTTATTCCATTGGGATCCAAATTTGGGGTCTTGGATTACAAAACAAACAGCTCAACATCTACCCACTGATTAGATCAAATAAAAGAGTGCTAAAATGTTGTCTTAGAAGAAACCGCTGCTATCTTAATCCTGCAGATGTGCAAAATGGGCAAAATGTTCAAAGCACTAACCAGGTAGGCCTTTTTCTCAAACATCTGCACTGCAGAAGTGCACAGCGTGACAACATAAGCAACAGTATTAGCCATCGTATTGGAAGACAGTTCCTTGTCAAGTCCCCGCAGGCTTTTACGTCCTGATGGGAATAAGTCTGAATGATGAATGCACAAGATCAAACTCTTTGTTTTCAGGCTACTAGTGGTTTTCTGACAACTCCAGATGGACGGAGCAGTTTATTTTGGGATTAAGTCTGAATATTTCCACTTGTAAACACAGACAGGGCAGAGAATGATTGCATCTTTTGGATGTTTGGACATGTGTGGGATCAGAAAGCACAAAAAAAAACAGCCATAAATAAGTACAATGCAACTCTATGGCTTTAGAAAAGAAATAGCACACCTTTCTTTCACAAATCATATGATGCCCCTTTTTACAAGATGTAATATAAGGCTCAGGTGTCCCCAGAATATGTCTGTTAAATTTCACCTTAAAATACCCAACATATCATTTATTATATTATTTTGAAAATGGCTATTTTGAGTGGAAGCAGAAACACGCTGTTTTCATGCATGTCTCTTTAAATGCAGATGAGCTTCTGCTCCTTTCCCCCTTTTCAAGAATTGGATTGTGCCTTTACAGCTCGCACCACATATAGTCTGCTTAAAAAATATCTGTTTGGCCATTAAAAAATGTAAACTAGCTGAGGAGTCTAGCATTAGAAAAGTGTTAAGCAATCTCAAGCTCAAGCAGTCTTGTTTATCCAAACTGATTATTACACAACTCTAAAAAGATGCATTGCATTCAGCAATGTTGTTTACCCTCTGTAAGTTTCCCAGGATAAAGTATTTTAAGACTTCCTTTCTAGTTGTTTTAAACTAAGGTCATTAAAAACACAGCCTAACTAAAAAAAAAAAAAAAAAAAAAAGAAAAAAAGATTAGCCTCTTAAACTTCATTTCCTTGAATCCATGACAATAAGAAATACACAGCTGCCTGAACTCAACACTGGAGACAGCAACCAAAATGCTGATATACTGTTTTCTGAGCGCACACATCTGAACATGCCACAGAAAGCTGCCATCACACAGCATGTGACTACTAAACTAAGTTTTTTTCATGTCTTATTGCGCTTAAACTACAATACACACAAGTTTATGTTAAAAACACACAGGAGTTACAAAAACATTTGGTTATGTCTGTGAAGGTAAACAGCAGGGAAATAAATCACATGTATATATTGCTTTCTTGTCTCCTCTGTATGGAAGCTTATGGGTAGCGAAATTAATTTTGAAATGTAATATGCAAAATGGCAATGCAATGTGTAAAATGGCAATGTATTTCTGTATTTAAATTTACATTTTCCCATACATATGTGCAACATTTAGTGCAAAATGAAAATGAAAATTCAATTACAGAATTTACATTTGCCATTTCCAACACTAGTATGTAAATCAAAAACTTATTTTAATGCTTTAGAAGTTGCAAAATTAAAATGAAAATGTATTACATGTTTTACATGTCCAAGCAAAAACTGTAGCAAAATTATCATTTAAATGGTGTTTTTTCTAAATGCATTTAGGGATTGCATTTTTATCATAATACCGCATGATAATTGTAGCAAAATTCTGTGAGAATTCCAGAATGCATTCTGAGCCAAAGGTGCAACAACAGGGTAGCAAAATGCTGTTTTAAATGTCTTTCATTTTCTTAAATGCAGTAACATGTACATAAATGACATTTCAATTGCATTTTCATTAAAAATCCCACAATGAATTTGAAAATGCATTCTGAGCCGAACATGCCCCCGCGACCTTTCAGTCATTACATCAAGGCAGTGCTCGGCAACATGACGCACAACAGGTCAATATTCACCCTTAACCAAACGCGTTTCACCTGCCTAATCTCTCAGTTTAGGCTACACTCTGATTGATAAACAATAAACAAACAGACCGTACAGTTTACAAATATTTACTACCTTACACCTTGTTTCCACCGGACACAGTTGTTGTGTCGCATTGCGCCGCATACATAAACAGCATTGATTATAATGGGTTCAATGCTGTCTTTTGTTGAGTTGCACTGCGCCGCTCGCATCCGGTGTAGACTAGGTGTTGTCTTATATTTCCTCTCTTCTAACCTATAATAGAGTGCATGTCCCGCAACACCCAAGCGTCGCGCATGTCTCAAGTTTCTCACTGTTTACACTCCGATTGATGCCCATGATCATACAGAAAACACTGCTACTTTCACTGTGCCTGCCCCAAATGACCAGTCAGATCAGATCTAGCAGCAGTTGCCACGGAAAAAATGCCACAGCTGAGGTAAAAATCACGGGCATCAATCGCGGTGTCCCGTGGCTGTAAACAGTGAGAGATGTTATTGTGGCACACGTTTGACATTTAGGTGCCATGGAACACACCCTGTTTATGAATTAAGTTGCTAAATGTGTAGAATTGCACTGTCTGTTTGCTTATTAGACATCAATCGGAGTGTAAACAGAGATGTTGAGGCAGGTGAAACACGTTTGGTTAAGGGTGAATATTGACCTGTTGTGCGTCATGTTGCTGAGCCCCGCCATGATGTAATTATTGACAGGTCGGGGGCGTGATCAGCTCAGAATGCATTTTCAAATTCATTGCAGAGTTTTTAATGAAAATGCAATTGAAATGTCATATGTAAGCGTCAAATAAAAGAAAATCGGCATTTTGCTGCACCTTTGGCTCAGAATGCATTCTGGAATTCTCACAGAATTTTGC
This sequence comes from Cirrhinus molitorella, assembly GCA_033026305.1. NCBI lineage: Eukaryota > Metazoa > Chordata > Actinopteri > Cypriniformes > Cyprinidae > Cirrhinus > Cirrhinus molitorella. The sequence goes on along the minus strand of CM065137.1, from coordinate 4,073,619 downwards.
TACAATTATCACACGGTATTATGATGAAAAGCAATCCCAAGTGTCCTATCCGTAAGTCTAAATGCATTTAGGAAAAACACCATTTAAATGATTATTTTGCTACAGTTTTTGCATGGACATGTAAAACATATCTAATCAGTTCGGGTAATACATTTTCATTTTCATTTTGCAACTTATAAAGCATTAAAACATGTTTTTGATTCGCATATTAAAACTAGTAGAACAGCTTGTTTTTCTCAAGCTTGCTGGGAAAGGCTTTCCAAAAAAAGTACTGGGTTGTTCTTTTTCACTTTTTCTGGGTTGACAGATGCACCCAATTATAGACTCAAATATGGAAAAAGTCAGATTTTTTCTTTACCTTTAAGGGATTGTTCAGGTACCTGTACTAATGTACTAAATGGATGTTGCATCCTCTCAATCCTCCAATCAAGAATATTTTCAATGGCCAAAAAAAGGTGCAAGATTTTATCTATAAAGCCTCCACTGCAACAAATATCCTATAAGCTGTTCTAAAAACACCGGACAGCAGAAGTCTTCATTTAATTGACCAATTCTAAATCTCTTTACCACAACTTCCACCATCTAAAATCAATCATCAGGCACAAAAACAGCACTGTGTCCGATCCTGTGACTCTTCTGCAGCACATGTTGTTTTGTGAGAGTGCTGGAGACCCATCTGTTGGACTGAAAGTGTGTGGGGGCCGTTAAAAAAATGTAAACCAGCTGAGGAGTCTGGCTTTAGAAAAGTGTTAAACATGAACTTCCAACGAATTTCTGCTCTCAAGCGATCTTGTTTATCCAATCTAATTTGAATGATTAAACGTCCCAAAAAAGATGTGTTTATTAATGCAAGCATTCAGCAACGACAATCTTGCTTACTCTGTGTAAGTTTACTTCGGAAAAAGAAACTTAACCCCTAGGTAATTCAAGTATTTTAAAACTTCCTTTATAGTTGTTTGAAACTAAGGTAAATGAAAACAAAGCCTACTTAAAAAAAGATTACCCTCTTAAACTTTGTTTCCTTGAATCCATGACAACAAGAAATACACAGCTGCCTGAGCTCAACTCTGGTGACAGCGACCAATATGCTGAGAGAGGCTCCAGGATTCTTCATGATATATGTGTGAGCAAATACGCAAGAGAGCAAGATGAACTGTTCATAATTTACTCACCCTCATGTCATTCCAAACCTATAATTCTTTGGCTGATCTTCAAAACACTTATATGGCTTTATAGAACATAAATGATGTCTTTTACTGAAATGTATATTAGAAAACCCATGAAAGACTTACGTTTAAAAAAAAAAAAAAAATCTACATTGTTTTACACATATTTTGGACTATGGGAGGCGCAATTATTTTGATGATGTACAATAATTGCTCTCTGTGAGCTACTGGCATTACTTGTTGCTATTTTTAGCACAACGCAACTCGGAAAAAGCAAATAAAATACTGATACAATGCCACACTGTGCAGCTTTCGGTTGTAATTTTCAGTTGAAGGGCAACAAGAGAACCGCTCTCACCGCTTTCCTAGTGATAAGAAGAGGAGAAAAGAAAGGAAAGGTGCCTGTGGACGAATAAAACTTCCTAAAGACCCACGTCTTTGTTCTCTCCACTTCAGCCCTGATGCCTTTGAGGCTTTTAGTAAACCGCAGATACTGAAAGAGCATACATATAGGATGTAAACATGTCGACTTGTCATGACGCCAAAGCCGTTAAAGACCTTTCTCAGTGCGAATTTGAATTAATATCTGGGCGTTTAGACTACTTGTGGGGAAAAATCAATGGTACGGCATTTGGTTTAAACTTACACTTCTATCCATTGCCACCTTTAATCAGAATGAGCTTTCTGATTAAAGCTCTTTCAGTTGCTGTGGCTGTATCAGTATTTTATTTTCCGAGTTGTGTTGCAGTAAAAATAGCAACAGGTAGAAGCAGTTGCTCACAAAGTGCAACCACTTTCACATAATCGAAATAATGGCTCTCCCATAGTTCAGAATATGTGTAAAACAATGTAGATTTTTTTTAAATAACGTAAATATTTCATGGGTTTTCTGCCACATATTTCAGTAAGAGACATCGTTTACGTTACATTAAGCCATACAAGTCTTTTGTATTCCCCTTTAAAGCTTAAAGTTTAAAACAATACCAGAAAAAAATTGCAATTTCCCATAATTTTTTGCATGATGTTGCATTTCAGCCACCCAGTAGTTTAACAAAAGAGTTGCATGTTTCTGATTTAAGCCCTTAATGATAACACTTTGGATAGTGCTTAACTTGTACTGAACCCAAAACATTCCTTTAAAAGAAAATAATTTTATGAAAAACAGGTCATAAGGGAAGGAAAACAGGGGGAAAGTGATATCCATGCTATGGAAAACTTGGTCTAAGAAGAGAACTGGACTAATGAAGCTAAAGAAAAGAAAAGAAGGAAAAGAGAGTAATGACCACAAGTGCAACTAAAATGACTCACATCTAATCCAGGGTCACCTGGCTCTCCATCATCTCCCTTGGGTCCAGGGGTTCCTTTTCCACCCTTGAAAGTGAGAAGGTAAAGAAAGTGCAAGAGAGAAGAAGAGAGATAAGATTAAAGGGATCGTCTTTGCTGTGTCAGCTCATCAGCCATCTCCTCTTAGCGTCTGGACTCAGAGCTCAGTCTAGACAGTTTACATCTGTTGTGTTTCTACTGCAATACACAATCCCTGCGAGACACATATGCGCTAACTCCTGATGAATCAAGACATTTGTGAATCAACGGTTAGGCATGTTAATAAAAACCACTAATAAATCACATGAATCATTATTCTCAATATAAACATCATCTTCCATATGGAGGCTATCTTTTAATAGGTAAATAATTTTGAATTTCATGATAACCACAGACGTGAATTATACAGGAATTATCCTGGAGTACAGGAAAGAGGGTATTTTCTGATTCATGCTAAATATTCAAATATATTTTTAATGTTTTTTAAAGAAGTTTCTTCTGCTCACCAAGCCTGCATTTATTTTATCCAAAGTACAGCAAAAACAGTAACATTTTGAAATATTTTTACTATTTAACATAACTGTTTTCTATTTGAATATATTTTAAAATGTAATTTATTCCTGTGCACAAGGCTACATTTTCAGCATCTTTCAAATTTTTACTGTTCGGATCAAATAAATGCAACTTTGGCGAGCAAAAAATAGAGACTTTTGACTGGAAGTGTAACTGTTTGAGAGTGTAGGGAGATTTGATTACATCATTCGCAATGATTTATGAGACTCTGATTAATGGACCTCTCTGCAGAAAAATTTGGCACTTTACTGTAAATATTATTTTTTAAAACTGAAATAAGCATTTATCATTAGTTAACAAAATGTGTTATTCATTATCAATCAAATTCAGTTTCTCAGTGAAAGAAATTAATGGGATTTTACTTCTCGAACACAAAAACAGATCTTCTATAGGGTTCAGGATACTTACAGGTGCTCCTGGATCTCCCCTGGGCCCAGGATAACCCTAAAATGGCACAAAACAGATAGATATTAAACTATATAGATACTCCACTGAATATCAGTTTTGAGGGCAAGATGTTTAATAAATCGAAAGGACTTCTACCTGGAAGCCATGGCAGCCCTCAGTTCCATTTCCTTGTGGTCCATCTTCACCCTAAACAGGTAAAAAAAAAACCTTTGCTACACCAATAGACAACAGCTTTTGATTAGTTAAAACAAGTTGTGAAGACCAACAGGATTAACTCACCCTTTCTCCCATCAGGCCTCTGTCTCCTGGGGCCCCTTTGATTCCTCTGGGGCCTTTAGTTCCCTAAAGCACAGACAAGCAACATGGGAAATGCAGATCAGTCATAGATGCAGCAATACAATAGGTCAGGTTGAAAGACTAGCTAATATTACCCACCTCTGGCCCAGTAGGACCCTCATCGCCACGATAACCTGGTGCCCCTGCCCTTCCTGGCTCGCCCTGTTGGAAATGCGGAAAAATTATATTAGTAAAGGTATTTGAATGTATTAGGATCCACCCGTTGGGGGTGAACATTTTTGGCATCATTATTCCAGTCACATGATCCTTCTGAAATTATTCTAACATACTGATTTGCTGCTCCAAAAAGCTTTATTATTGTTATTATGTTGAAAACAGCTGAGCAGATTTTTTTGATTAATAGAAATGTTCAGAAGACACGAATTTATCTGAAATTTAAATCTTTTGAATGGTGTAGTGTATCATATAAAAGCTTTTTATTTTGGATAAATGCAGATACATCTTTGGATTTTTTTTATTCATCAAACAATCCTAAAAAAAAAAAAAAGTACTTTTAAATATTTTAAATATTGTTTTAAACATTGATAATAAGACTGGAGTAATGATGTAATGTAGCTTTGATTGCAAGAATAAATAATTATAAATTTTAAATAAATGTTTTAAAATCTATTCAAATAGAAATCAGTTAGTAAAAATAAATATTTCACAATATTACTACTTTAGCTTTGGACCAAATAAATACAGGCTTGGTGAGCAGAGGAGACTAAAAAAAAAAAAAAAACATTTGAAATCTCTCTTTCTATATATATATATATATATACTTTTTTATATTTATTTTTTATATATCATACTATTCTAATTATATAACAATGTAATATTTATAGTAGTATTGTGCAAAATGTATTTTATTAATTTAATGTAACATTATGTTATAATAAATTCTCGTTTAAAGAATAAAAGTCACTAAGGACTCAAGGGCGTGGACACTGAAGACAGAGAGCCATTCATAACATGACCACATATGGGATTCATACAGTTATCTAATGTTTAGCTTTTTGCTGGCCTTAAAAATCTGAGTCATTGACTAAAAATATACTTTTGGTAAATGACTTTTTTTATTTACTGCAGCATTACATTTCAAACAGAAGAACCTGACACATGGGTGAATTAAATCAGTAAAAGAAAAAAGCATGCTTTGAGAAAGCAGTGGCTCATGACTTAAGAAACCCATCCAGATTTCCACCTATTTGAACACTTGGTTCTTTCCCATCCCACCCACTCAAACTCTACTGGAAAATACCTCTGCCAGGACAACACCGATAAAAAAAACGAGAGAGTTACTCATAGCAAAAACTAAAACTCATAATTCGCTGGTAACTTTGAGCACAAAAGCGAGCATTTGGGATTAAGGCAGTCCTCGCTAGTTGAGTCTAAAGAGCAGCTGGGCTGTACAAACGGCTGTTTTTGAGAAACAACAGATGACTCTGACAAAAGCATGAAACTGAGGAGCCATTCGGGCACGCATGTGCTCCAAACACTCTCACGTAAGCTGCACAGGAAATTTAGAGTCCTGAGAAGCAACGGAAATGTGTTGGTCTGTTCGCAGTTGGCCTGACAGTTTACAAGAGCTGTAGAGAAAAGTCATGTGCTGACAGAACTAGCATGCATGGAGTTCTGTGGTGCAGCTGGAGATGTTGTAAGCCTCAAGAATCCAAGGTCGAAATCTCAGAAGATTGCTTGTCTCAGCTGGGAGATCTTGAGTCAGGTCTGGCATGTATAGTCACTCTCAATGTCCGTCCTAAAGCTGAACCATTCTAATAAAGGTTACTCAACAACTTAAAAACTAGCCAAATGACTGACAGACTGTTTGACTGAGACAAGAAATTTTGTCTTGAGATAAACACATTACAGTGAGTTTAAACTGGTCTCCTAGACTGATCAAGCTGGTGGTATAACAACTAAAAGCATCTAAAAAGGATAGCTCATCCAAAAATAATAAATTACCTCATGATTTATTCACCTTCAAGCCATCCTAGGTGTATATGACTTTCTTCTTTACATACAATTGGAGTTATATCAAAAAATGTCCTGGCTCTTCCAAGCTACATAATGGCAGTGAATGGTTGTTGATATTTTGACGTTCAATAAAGTGCATCCATCCATCAGAAAAAGTACTCCACATGTCACATGGCAGGGCTGTACGTTAACTTTTTTTGCACATAGCACTGATACTACGGCGGTTGAAAGTTTTGTAACACAGGCCAAAATAAAGCACTATATACATCAATTATATTTTTTAAAGCAACTGTATTAAAGTTAATCAGTTATGACTCATGAGCAGTGAGTGATTTTTCTCTGTTTTGTTGTTTTATTAAGATTAAAGAATAGTGTTTTATTTTTAAACCATTATTTACTCACTCTCAAGTTGTTTTAAACCTGATTTAGTTTCTTTTTTCTGCTGAACATAAACGTTATGTTGGAGAATGTGGTTAACCAAACAGTTGCTGTACAAGAAAGAAATTAATACAGGTTTGGGCCAACATGTGAGCGAGTAAATAATGACAGAAATTGTATTTTTTATCCCTTTCGGCACCATGCCGTTCTGTCACTTTAAGAGCTGCATGCATATGTTTCTCTCTCAACTGTTTACTTTCATTTTAAGACATGACTAACTGTGTTTATATGTAAACCATATGCGTTTTTGACAGTATCCTATTAGATGCAAAATCAATCAGAACCGGAAGAAAACTTAGGGGCCATTCACACAGAATGCATTTTTCCATTTCAGTGAGCTGGTTTTCCAATGTTTTTCTATGGAAAAGCGCTTGATAGATGTGCATGACCATTACGTTAACGTCTCGAGTCTTTTGAAGCACCTCGCACTATGACATAAAATGACAATGACATTATGACATAAAAAAAATCATGCAAAAAAAATAATTAAAAATTAAAAATTAAAAATTACAAAATTTGTCACAATTATGACTTTTTATCTCATAAATGTGACCCTGGACCACAAAACCAGTCATAAGTCGCTGGGGTATCAATAAAAAAAACTTTAAAGGCGATTTTCTCAATATGTTTTTTTTTTTGCACCCTCAGATTCCAGATATTCTAGTAACTAGTTGTATCACGAACAAATATTAGCCAATCATAACAAACCATACATCAATGGAAAGCTTATTATTTCAGCTTTCATATGATGTATAAATCTCAATTTCGAAAAAATTAACCCTTATGACCCTTTTTTGTGGTCCAAGGTCACAAATGTGGTTTACCCAGTGGGCTTCCATAGGAAAATCATTATTCACATGGCGCAGCTGATTGACTTTTGTTGCATTAGCAGCCAATGAGCTTGCTGCTTTTCATTTAAATATTCGGCTAGTATCTGCTGTAGGAGTTGCTGCGTGCTTTGGAAACCCTTCTTCTCCCCCAGCTCCACCTGTGTAGATCTGTACGGGTAATTTCATATATGTCATATGTGCAGCAGCATTTTTCTTACATGCTCACAGCTTTTCTATTTGAAATGATCTATGTCTTTATGTGACTAGGGGCTGGGAGGAAGAACTTACAGCCTAAATGAGTTTCAGACACTCAGTCGACCCTATAGCCTAAAATGATGTCATCTTTTACTGCACAGAGCGTAAGATATTTCTGTCAGAGAAGAACATTTGTATGCTTTTAGGTATTAAAATACATCTGTTGAACTGTATCTGCTGCTCAGTTTTGAACTCGCCCTGCCGGTCTAACACTGTCCATCTGGAGTCCATCTGACCTTGGGAACTTATATAGCTTTTGTTCTTTCTCCTCCCACTGCCCAAACCGTCACAAATAGCAAAACCACTGGACGCATTTCTTTGTTCCTCAAGTTACCTTCCAACACAGCCCAGAGGTCCAATGATCTCAGAGATTTCAGAGGGCCTCTGAGAATGCCTGTGTCCTGAGGTCATAAGCTTTCATACTTGTTCAAGCTCTTATGTCTTACATACTACACAATTCTGCTATGTATAATTCTGGATTAACATTTAAGGAAGTGTATAAATGCATAAAGATGATAGAATGGTCGAGTTTTAGAGGCTTGAACTGCTGCAATGGTTTTTCAGGCTGAAGGACTCTCGGTCTTTTATCACTGTATAAAAAATCTGTTGTATACCAGCTGAAATGGTTTTTGTCACTCACCGGCTCTCCGTTTGGCCCTGCTGATCCCTCACGTCCTTGTTCACCCCGAGGCCCAGGTTCACCCTGTCAGATTTCAAAGTTCACTTTTGTCATTCTTTTTCTTCTTGGGTGCATAAACACCAAAGGCTTAAGTTGTCAGAGCAATTTACAGAACAGAACATGCACAATTAATATAAAATGCATTTGGCTGAAACAGACATTATGTATATCTGTGCATATATTATGTGTCAGATGTGTTTAGTTTACAAAAATGTGCATTTGATTAACAAGAATCATTAGAGTCATTGCACTTATTAGTGAGAACATGTTAACTTTTTTTAAGTCAACATGAAATCAATCAACCAATTTACTTTCTTGTGAGCAATTTACTTTCTTGTGTGTTATTTCAGTGAAAAAAAGTGAAAAAAAAATGCAGAAATATTTCAAACTTTCACCTGGAAATCCTCAAGAAAATTACTGTTATTATTAATAGGTTTTTTATCACACAGTTCATAATTCTAAACTATTATAATTATAATTTCAACTTTTTGTCATAATTTTGAATGATCTCATAGTTATAACCTAGTATGACATAATTTCCACCTTTTATATGATAATCATGGAGGAATTTACAGCCTAAGAATTTTTTTGACATAAAACTATGACAAAAAGTCAGTTTTATGACACAACATTTTGTATCTCATAATTATGAATTGTCCTAGTTATAACCTAGTATGATATTATTTTGACCTTTTATATCATAATTGTGGATGAACAGCCTAAAATGTACATTTCTGACATAAAACTTTGACAAAAAGTCAATTTTATAACAATATTCTTCATTGTATCTCATAATTTTAACTTTGTCATAACTGTAAACTAGTATTTCATACTTTTGACTTTTTGTCATAAACATGAATTATGTCATAGTTACAAGCTAGTATGACATCATTTCGATCTTTTGTCATAAATGTGGAGGAATTTACAACCTAAAATTGTACGTAATAGAAATGTTTGACATAAAACTATGACAAAAAGTCAATTTTATGACAATATTTTTTAATGCATCTAACAACTTTTATGTCATACCTGTAACCTAGTAATTCGACGTTTATGTCATAAACTTGAATTATGTCCTAGTTATAACCTAGTATGACCTAATGTCCACGTTTTGTCATAATGAGAAATTTACAGCCTAAAAAAGGACATAATAGAATTTTTGCCAAAAAGTCAGTTTTATCACAACATTTTTTGTCATAATTATGAGTTTTATGTCAGAATTTCAACTTTTTGTCATAACTGTAACCTAGTATTACATAATTGTAACTTTCATAGTTATGAATTATGTCATAGTTATAACCTATTTTCTAAGAATTTTGACCTTTTATATCATAATTGTGGAGGAATTTACAACCTAAAACTTTTACTTAACAGAAATCGTTGACATAACTATGACAAAAAGTTAATTTTATGACATATTTGTTGTCATAATTGTCTTTGTATCTCATAATTTCAACTTATGTATGTCATAACTATAACCTGGTATTAGTCGGTAATTTCGACTATTTGTCTTATAATTATTAAGGAATTTACGGCCTAAATGAGTTTCAGACGCCATCACTTGTAGACCCTACAGCCTAAAATAATGCCATCTTTTATTGCAAGATATTTCTGTCAAGAAGAAACATTTGTATGTTTTTATATATTAAAATGCAACTGTTGAACTGTTTCTGATGCTCAGGTCCACAAAATGACTGTTAGTAATAATGGCTTGCGAATATCATTGTGCTTGTAAGGGATGCATTATGGGATATTTTCTAAATGCCACATATACTCACAGGGTCACCTCTGGGCCCTCTGTTACCACGGGAACCTTGTTCACCTTTCTCCCCAGGTGTGCCCTGTAATAGAAAAACACATCAGTTTAGATCACCTGCATATAAAAAAATGCAGAAAGACCCATATCTGCAAACAGCACAAAACGCAACCATTCACACTTAAAGCCACTGAACAGAATTAAATATAAATGCTTGGTTACTCTCTCTCCTCTTGGGCCATCTGGTCCGGGTGGTCCCTAAAAAAAAAAAACAGGAAATGGAAGAACTGTTAGATAAAAGCAGGTCTGTCACACATTACTACAGTTGCATGTTTAGAATCCAAGTCTTTAAAAAAGTGTAAAATAAGTGAAAACACTTACGTCATCTCCTCTCTCGCCTTTATCGCCATTGGCTCCACGAGGACCCCTGTCTCCCTAAAACAACAAACAATGGAATTGCAGATAAGCCTTTCTTTTGAAAGTAGTTATACTGTAAAAACTCATCAAGCCAAACAACATCATTAGTGAATCATAACTTGCCTACAGTGCCTAGCAAAAGTATTCTTTTTTTATGTTTTGTTATGCTACTGCCTTAAATACTTTTTTCCACATCAATCTACACTCCATACGCCGTAAAGGCAAAGCAAAAAACATGTTTTAACATCTTTGCAAATTTATTACAAATAAAAAACGTAAATGATTCCATTGCATAAGTATTCATACCCTTATCTGGGACAGTTGAAATTTAGCTCAGGAGCACTTACATTGCTTGTAGATGTTACTACACTTTGAGTGAAGTTAACCTGTGGCAAATTTAGTTGCATGGGTATAATTGATTTGGAAAGGCACACACCTCTCAATAAAAGGTCTAAAATCTGAAAATGCATATCAGAGCAAAAGCTAAGCCCTAAGGTTAAAAAAGCTGCTGCAATGAATGTTCACAGAAGCATGTAGTCTCTGTTAGCCTTAATGGAAGAAGTTTAAAACAACCAGGACTCTTTCTAGCGCTGGCCTCCTGGCCAAACTGAGCAATTAATGGAGAAGAGCTTTGGTTAGAGTGGTGACCAAGAACCTGAGTGTCACTCTAGTTGAGCTCCATGATCATATGTGGAGATAGGAGAAACCTACAGAAGGACAAACATCACTGCAACACTCCACCGATCTGAACTTTATGGCGGTGTGGCCAAACTCAATGCTTTCCTCAGTGAAGACACATGAAAACACACTTAGAATTTGCAAAAAAGCACCTAAAGGACCCTCAGACTGAGAGAAACAAGATTCTCTGGTCTGATGAACCTCTATGAAGCATCATGTTTGAAGGAAATCAGGCACTGCTTATCAGTTGCAGAGTACAATCCCAAAAGTATTTAGATAGCCTTAAAAAAAAAAACAGTCAATAGCATTCAGAACCTCAAACTTGGCAAAAGGTTCACCTTCCAACAGGACAATGAGCCTAAGCAAACAGCAAGAGTGGCTTAAGAACAACTCTGTGAATGTCCTTGAATGGCCCAGCAAAAGCCTAAGCTTGAACCCAAACAAACATTTCTGGAGAAACCTAAATAATGTCTGCCAGATCCCATCCAAGCTGACAGAGCTTGAGAGGTGAAGAGGTGAGGAGAAGAATGGCAGATAATTGCCAAATGCTGATGAGCAAAGCCTTGAGGCTGTAAAGGTACTTCAGCTTTTTTTAGTTTTGAGTAAAGGGTATGAATACTATGAATTAATCCATTTACAAAGTTGTCACAATTCTATTTTGGCTTTGACATTGAAGTGTATGGAGTGTAGATTTATGTGGGAAAATGTAATTTAAAGCAGTTTAATATAAGGAAGCAACACAACAAAATGTGAAAAAAAATGAAGGGGTATGAATACTTTTGCAAAGATCTGTATGTCAAAAGTTGTTACATTTATCTGACATGAAACTTTGTTTAATACAAGATCAAAATATTCCTCCGTACCTTTGCACCTGAAGGGCCATAGTTTCCAGGTCTTCCTGGTTCACCGTCTCTGCCAGGATCTCCCTGAAAGCAACAATCAAACCCACAAGAAATGTTTCTAAAGATGTTTTACTGCTGGAAATGACTTATGAAAAGGTAACATAACAATTTTTTAAGACAGCACTCGAGTCTCCAGCGCCAGATGTTTTTTGTTTACCTCCTAAGAAAATGTCTCAAATTGTGCTTAGATTTGGCAATATAACAAAGCCAGCAGTCAAAAGTCAGAGATCTTTGTATAAACTTGTGATTCTCATCTAATGCTGGCCAGGTGTTTTTACTTTTATTCAGCAAGTGACTGTAAAGACTTGTACAATGCTACACAAGATTTCTGCTGTCTGATCGTGATTTATAGCACAATCTAAATTTTCATTCGTTATCTCTTACTCTTCCTCCTTTGGGTCCATACTGGCCGGGGTCTCCTTTAGGACCTGGTTCTCCTTGCAAGCCCTACCAGGAAAAATAAAAATTGTTTATTCATGAATAAGTAAGACAGCAGAAGAACATACAACTGAATACCCTACTTTTCTTTTAGTATATCCTTATGCATATATAAACAAAGTACAAACACTGTGCAGAGTTGTGAGAGCTGCTTGGATATCAAATTTGGTAAATGTTTGTCTGCTCATGAGGCAAACATCCCACGTCCTGCTTTCCAGATGCAGGCTGAGTGGAAACAGCCGCTCATAAAACTGATTGACAGACTGCACAGCCTATGAACACTGCTCAAAGGGGCGGGAACATTCACAGTCCTAGTGTGGTGATGTTTTATAGGAAACTGAGATCCAAGTTCTCAGCCAATTAGATTCTGATATCTAAACGTGTGGATCTATAACTTAATCTATAAATCTCAAATGCATCTGGACCAACAGAAGCTCAAATGCGTCTGGATCAAAGGAATACGATGTGAACATGCAAACATGCACTCAGCTGATGAACACGCAAAAGCACTGTAAACACTTGCTCAAGTATAAAACCTGCTGCAAATACCATCCTGAAAGTATTTGTATGCACAAAATGAAGATTTTGCACTCTAACCTAGGTAAGTTTCACTCTATAGAAGCCAGTTAGCAGATTTATGAACATACACCCTGTGTCCTTGCCAAAATAACCATATATGGAGTTTTATTATGCATGACCTCACTTGCATATAATAAAATGACATATTTTTGACAGGTAACAGTTATACTTACATCTGGCCCCGGTGACCCTTTGCAGCCTGGAAGGCCAGCGAATCCCGGCTCACCCTATGAAATATAATACAAACACACAAAACATAAACACTCTTCTTCATGGTGGGACTCAAACCCCTGAACTGTATGGGTGACATCATGCAAAGAAAGTGTGAAGAAATAAAGTATTAAGGAAAGACATTACAAATCAAGATTGCACGCAATGGAGCCTGAAAATAACAACAGAAAGATTTACATGTTATAAATCACACCACGATGAGCTCAGATGTATCATGTGCAGATGGGGGAGTGAAGTCGAGGGACTATGATTTGTTGAGTGGAAAATGCCTTTGGAAAGAGTTATAGTACATGTTGAGAACTAATTGAGGAGCAAAACGACCCAAGGATGAAGACAATGTGAAGTCAAGGGTCAGAGACACAAGACTAGGCTGTTTTCCCAAAAGGCAGACACACTTAAAAGAGACACAAAGCAGAAATGGAAGAAGTGTCAGAATCGATTGTTCACATACTGTTAACCTGAAATCTGAAACAGGACACCAGAGAAAGCAGAACAGGAAGATGGAAAATGACAACAAATCTAACAGCAGTGTATTATTCGCCAATATTTAATTTACTCATGGAATTTCAAAACGATTAAACAGTCAACTAAACTCAATCAATTAGGAAATTTAAGTACTTTTTATAAACATTATTTTGAGACAAAAAATCACTGATATATTTTAAAGGATTAGTTTACTTTCAGAACAAAAATGTACAGATATATATTACAGATGTCCTCACCCCCTTGTCATCCGAGATGTTCATGTCTTTCTTTCTTCAGTCATAAAGAAATTGTTTTTTGAGGAAAACATTTCAGGATTTCTCTCCATATAATGGATATGAATGGTGCCCTAAAGTTTGAACTTCCAAAATGCAGTTTAACTCCAGCTTCAAAGGTCTCTAAATGTTCCTATTGGTTATTTTCGAAACAAATTGACAATTTCTATACTTTTTAACCACAAATGCTCGTCTTGTCTTGCATTATACTGCATTATGGAAGTTCAAACTCGGGGGCACCATAGAAGCCCATTATGTGGAGAGATATTTTTTTCAAAAAAAACAATTTCTTAATGACTGAAGAAAGAAAGACATGAACATGGATGGATGACAAAGGGATGAGTACATTATCTGTAAATTTTTGTTCTGAAAGTGAACTAATCCTTTAAGATCAGTCAGTGCAAGTTTGTCAAACCGGGGGTAAATGTCTGAGCATTTTAGACTATTTTTTAGTCAATAAAGTCTTGTCACATTTTTGTCATGCTGTATAATGATTAAAACAATTATTTTTGCTCAGAAATGTACTTTTACATTTTAGGTGCACTTTTACCAATAAGCACAAAATCAATAGAATGCTGACTCGTGGTTTATGTTACCTCATCTACTGTACTGATTTATTATAAGCCATTTATTATATAAATTAATATCAAAGACTTAGAAATGCACTCTGTGAAGCAAAACAAAATTACTATAACGATGAAATTCATAATTGTAATTCCAATAATTCCAAATTGCAATAAAGCTTCTTTAATAAAACAACAGTTGTTGAGCATTTATTCAGCAACCACAAATCAAGACCTCATGACGGAACACAGACTGGATGATTAACACTTTCACTTAAGCCGAAAATCTCACATGAAGATCACTTAATTACAGTTTACATGTTTGTCTTTGTTTTCAGATTATCGTCGGTGCTTCCAAACCAAAAATTAGAGTTTATTCGCTATAGTTTAGAAAATGGTAATAAAAAAAATTTGAAAAAAACTCATGAGTACATCTTGATAATCACAAATGAAATACAGTCAAACCAAAATGTATTCAGACACCTTCAAAAATTCCCACATTATCACAGTTTGTTTGCTATAGTTTAATGGTAATAAAAAATGACAAGAACTCAAGAGCAAATTCTGTTTGATAATGATGGATAACTTTGATAGAAAGGTATGTAACAAAGCATGGTCAGGTCAAAGAGTCAAATATAATTTCCCAAAATCCCACATTTTTAGTCCACTATATGAAGAATTTTTCAGTATATTACGTTACAGTTGACTTTATTTTGTTATCCTCACTTGCATAAGTGAACTATAGTGTCCTGCAGCCACTAGTAAAACAAATTATATCTGATGTCCGAATAATGTTTGGCTTGACCGTAGGTCATTTTATCCACACTTTTGAGGTGTTTTTAAGTCAATCTTAGATTTGAATGATCCCTGACTCAAAATATCTAATTTTTGCATCCACTTATACAGGTTTGGTAACTGACGACAGAATCATAAATTGTAGGTGCACTATGCCTTTTCAAATGTTGTTTTTGTAACATATAGGAAGAGGACATAAGCACTTACCTTACGTCCATCAATGCCATCAAGACCATGGTAGCCTTTGTCTCCCTAAAAGCAGGATTAGGATTCAATTGAACATGATAAACAACTGGTAAAACCAAATAATTAAAGAGAATGCCAATAAATAAGCTCACCTTGAAGCCTTTATGACCCCTCTCTCCCTGCAGATAAAACACAAGTGTATTTGTGACCCTTTGCAGTTCTAGAATGAATTATGAGATAAAATCGACTGCAGACTCGGAATGTGCTTTTGATATAAAAAAAAACAAAAAGTCAGTTGAATCTACAAGGAAGCTCGGTCTCGTTTACCTTTTCACCTTTTATTCCTAGGTCTCCCTGGAAGGAAAGGAACACAGTATAGATTATCGTTTCAGCGAGAGCGCACAAATCAACTGTAATATAAACTGAATGTAAATATTTGTGAGAGAGAGCGGAAGACAGACCTTCATTCCTTGGTAACCGACTGGACCGGGATCACCAGGATTTCCCTAATAGGAAAAGAAAAGAAACCTCAGAAAGAATGCCAAAAGGAGTTTTACTGGATGTTGTGGTTGTGATATTAATAACGTATACAGAGACATTTGTTCCCCTTGACCCCTTTTAAGATCACCCTGAACCCTATAGTGACAATAACAGGCCTTAATTGAGGATAAACAAGGATAAAGCCAGATTAAAGTCACTGAGATAATATCTTTAATCAAAATATTCCTACAGGATATATCCTGTATCCTACTTTATGGTGTCAACCGTATGCTGTAATTATTGTTATGTCTACACAATCAGCATTTGCCGTAGCTGGCTCAGTCAGCACACACTGCTTAATAGCATAGCTGGATGTTCTCCAGTGTGTGGCTGGGTGTGCGTCTTTTATGACCACTTACAAGGGCCAAATTTCTGAAAACTTTCAGAAAACCTTACAAAACATACAGTAGTAAAACTGCATGCATGTGGCGGACAGGAAGTCCACCAGCAATTTTAGGGAAAAAGCACACTTTGACAGATTGTTGAAATTGTAACAGCTGCAGAAGATAAAAGACCTCAAGGTCAGTCGAGGGTTTTGCTTTGATTGGATTATCAAAGAAATCCAGGGACACATGGAACATTTATTCAACGCACTGATCTCATAGCCATGTGAAAAGTATTAATCAGCACAATAACAGGCTAATACACTTGACTTTTTTTCCTGACAGCTGTATATGTCAGCCTCATTCTTAGGGTGCGGACATATTTACATTTCTTCAATACATTTTTTTATTAGGGTGAAAGATTTCCTCATGCAAATTCTGCATCGGGTTCGAGTTGGTCATGCATATTCGTCACGCTGACCAACAGAAAGTTTTCTGGTTTGAAAGAAGAGCTTTCTTTCGTAGAAAATCTCTACACTATTAACTATGGACAATTAACTTTTTTGCTAATGCTAATGTGACAACACCTTTAGTACACTGTAAAAAGCTCATTTACACCATCAGTAACTATAAAGACATCTAACTATAGCATTCTGTTTATTATAAGTGCCCAGTTTTGTCATCTGCAGCTTTAAATGCTTGAGCTCTTTAAAGTCAGGTGGATTCTGATTTGCTCTTAATATTTCTATTGTTCATAAGTTCTGAAAGTGATTCCAAAAATACTGTGGGGTGTGGACATGTCTATTCTCAGGAAATTAGAAGGATTTTTAAAACTTTGTCTTGGTTCATCCTTGGTGTAAATTGGCTTTTAGACATGAGTTTAAGTGAAAAACTCCACTTTTTTTAAAACATAAAAATTTTTCATTTTCCAACTCCCCTAGAGTTAAACAGATGAGTTTTACCATGTTTGAATCCATTCAGCAAATCTCCGGGTCTGCCTGTAGCACTTTTAGCATAGCTTAGCATAAATCATTCAATCTGATTAGACCATTAGCATCTTGCTCAAAAATGACCAAAGATTTTCAATATTTATCCTATTTAAAACTTGACACTTCTGTAGTTACAGTACATTGTGTACTAAGATCAACAGAAAATGAAAAGTGGCATTTTTCCAGGCTGATATGGATAGGAACTATACTCTCGTTCCGGCGTAATAATCAAGAAACTTGGGTGCAGCAGGCGCAATGATATTATGCAATGCCTAAAAATAGTCCCCAGCTAGGTAACTTCCAACATCACCAGCACTAATATTCAGGCACTGCGTAATATCATTGCGCCTGCTGTACCCATGGTTCGGCAGCAAAGTTGCTTGATTATTACGCCAGAATAGAGAATAGTTCCTATCCATATCAGCCTGGAAAATCACAGCTTTTCATTTTCTGTCGATCTTAGTACACAATGAAACTTTTAAATAGGAAAAATATTGAAAATATTTGGTGATTTTTGAGCGAGATGCTAATGGTCTAATTAAATTCAATAATTTATGCTAAGCTATGCTAAAAGTGCTAACGCCAGACTCGGAGATTGGCTGAATGAATTTAAAACCTGTAAAACTCATTTGTTTAAAGAAGTGATCCTTTACCTCCTCACTTCTATTAATTCTGCAAAAAAACAAAAACAAATCTAGGTTTTCTAGAAATATTTGTTTGTTTTAGCAGCATCTAATCATCTGCAAGCTGAAAATCATAAATTGAAAAGTTCTGTGTCTAGGTATCTGGATCTTTAGGGTCTTCATAAAATATCTGTAACATACTTTGGTCAAAATTCTTCAATGGTCATGTAAAACACTCTTTTTACCTTGTCAGAAACAGCTCTGTTCACAGCAACACATTTCGATGCATGTCTCTTTAAATAATAATGAGCTACTGGCAGAAAATTAAAGAGTTACTCCACCCCAAAATGCAAATGTTGTCATTAATCACTTACCCCCCATGTTGTTTCAAACCTGCAAAAGCTTTGTTCCTCTTCGAAACACAATTTAAAATATTTTGGATGAAAATCTGGAGCTTTGTGGCTGTCCCATTGACTGCCAAGTAAATAACACTGTCAAGGGCCAGAAAAGTACGAAAGACATCGTCAAAATAGTCCATCTGCCATCAGTGGTTCAACCATAATTTTACGAAGCTACAAGAATAATTTCTGTACACAAAGAAAACAAAAATAACGACTTTATTCAACAATTTGTCTCCTTCGCGTCAAAATAGCACCATTTTGGAGAGTATCCACTGGACGCAAACAGCGTACGCTGTTCTCTGTCAGCTGCGTCATGCGGATACGTATCTGTGTGGTGTGGCTGACAGAGAACAGCATACACTGTTTGCGTCCAGTGGATACTCTCCAAAATGGCGCTATGTTGACGCAAAGGAGACAAATTGTTAAATAAAGTCGTTATTATTGTTTTCCCAGCATACAAAAAGTATTCTTGTAGCTTCATAAAATTTTGGTGAACCACTGATGGCGGATGAACTATTTTGATGACGTCTTTCATACTTTTCTGGCCCTTGACAGTGTTCTTTACTTGGCAGTCAATGGGACAGCCACAAAGCTCCAGATTTTCATCCAAAATATCGTACATTTTGTTCTGAAGACGAACAAAGCTTTTATGGGTTTGGAACGACATGGGGGCAAGTGATTAATGACAAAAGTTTCATTTTGGGGTGGAGTAACCCTTTAAGACTCTTATGTTCACTTCTACATCCAACCACAGAACACCTGCATTTTGTATGAAACATTGTTCACGCTACAGCTGCTCAAGCTTGAAGAAAATGTGGACAGTATAAAACTGTCTGAGGGTGCGAATATGCTAATACAGGACAGTCCGAAGTATGTCAATGGTGAGTGGGGCCTAACATCATACTGCTCAGAAAATCGAAACGGTTTGATAATTGAGAGTGTGGAGGTTTTTTTGGGGATTAAAAAAAAGGAGTGAATGGATTTTTATCATTGAAGGGTGGTTGTGTCCACACACTGCTAAGACACATTTATATGCATATAAAAATGAATTTTACTTTAAGATTATGGTTGTTTTTTTTAAATCCTTAAATTTAAATATGAGTAATAATAACATTAATGACTGCTTAAACATCAAAGTTTAGGCTTACAATTGATCCTGAGTGTTTTCTGGATCAGAAACTAAGTGAAGGAGGTCAGAAATGTCATATGTACTTCTGAAAAGGAGTATATGTTAGAAAGTAGATAGAAGATGCTTACCTGAGGACCATAATCTCCTTTCTCTCCCGGCATGCCTGGTCTTCCATCCTCTCCCTGCAGGAAAAGAAAAGGTTAGGCCACAGTTGCCCAAACATGCTAAGAGAGTAAATATGTAAATATGTAATGTAATAGGAATCAACAGGTGGTTGTGGATAAAGTGGCAACATAAAGATGTTAAAACCTTTTTTTTTTAATACTCACTCTTTGTCCTGGGTCACCACGGGGTCCCAGAGGGCCTCCAGGGGCCTGTGGAGATATTGCAACAGTTAGAAACTAAAAACATCCATACAAGGTCTGTTTAAATGGGTTAGACGAGCAATGTTACTTACATTGCAGTCAAAGGAGCAGCACTGAAGGAAAGATTGAGAAGACAATGTTAATATCCTCATGTACAAAATAAAAAAAGTATTGCATATAAATGTGCAAAGCTATTGAAAAGCCACATACCACATCCTTGGTTTCATTTGTCTAGAATGAAGGCAAAAAAGAGAAGAGGACAACATTAGGTAAAATCTTCACATGTAATCGGCACAAACTCAAATGCCTCGCTTACAATAGCTGCCACTATTGACGGTGCACAGATAAAGGAAGTTCAATGAGATGAAATTCTCGCTGTGCTGAACTCATGTGTTAAGCGAATCTGAATTAATAAATAAATGTTTAAATAATAGAATTCTAAATAAACAGAATTGATTTAGAAATACACACTACTATTCAAAAAAAGGGGGAGGTGGTACAGCTGTTAATATTTTTTGATACTCTTATTCTCACCAAGGGTGCATTTATTTGATCAAAACAAGTAAAAACGGTAATTCTGTTTAAGTAAAAACAAGTGTTTGACCCATAAATCCAAGGAGGACATAAACATCCTTATTGTGGTAGGTTTGTGTCACGACACTCACAATCATGTTGATGATGGTGTTTATAGTGTCCATTTTCATGGATTGGGAGTTGTTTGCAGCGGTGAAGTTCTGTCTGTAGTTCATACCTGAGGCAATGATAGAGAGTCTGGTGTCCTGAGAAGAAGACAGTTGAAAGAAAAGGGAAACATTATGGCTTGTCCAAATACATTTGCATGAGAGAAAAAAGACTGCATGCCTCTTTCTCACCAAAAGCATCACATTTTGTGTATTCTTGTGTGGTCAGACTTTTGACCAGTAGCATGTCTACTCCACAGTGCTGCTTATTATGGTCGCCCACTTACATAGGAAAGAGATGTCTGATTTACTGATAAGTTTTTATACTGTTTACTTGCTAATCACTCTTTTATGGCTCATATAATATGGATATATAATACAGGACAATATGGAGCTCAAACTTTACATTTATTTATTTATATATTCTTAAATGAAAACCTTTTTAGTTTTTGTTTTGAAAGTATAGTAAGTACTGGTAAAATGCGCAAACAATCACATTAAAAAATATACACTTTTTGATATACCATTAAAATAACAGGTAACCCATCTAAATTATTTAACAATTAGGCTATCCATCTCATAGTAACCTATCAACATTTCATTACCAGTAGAAGTGAAATCTTACTGTAGTCTTCAAATCTGGGTACTGTTTTAAAGTCACTTACAGAGGAAGTTTGGTTCCATCAGACTAACATGACAGTCAGCATTCATGTTGCTGTAAGCTTTTCTTTTTCTTTTGTTTTCAATCGCATTGTTCTAACATTACCGACAAACATTACCTTACGTTTCTTGGGACACTCATTTTACTCGGATTTGGTGCCACCTATTGTTGTGGGTGAGTTATTGACATGTCAAAGTCTAGACTCACAAATTTTTTTTTAGATGTATTTTCCAAGAAAAAACTTTCAGGTCAATACGGTTGTTTTTACATTTTTTATTTAGTTGAACTAAATTGCATCTGGCGGTCTAGCGGCTGAGCTTACTTTTTACGCAAAATGGTCTTTAAAGGGATAATTCACCCAAAAATGAAAATTCTGTCATTAATTACTCACCCTCATTTCATTCCAAACCAATTAAAACTTTGTTCATCTGCAGAACAAAAATTCTGATATCTTTGATGAAATGCGAGAGTTTTCTGATCCTGCATAGACCAATGTTGGGGAAAGTTACTTTAAAAAGTAATGCATTACAATACTAAAAAGTAACTAATTACATTACTTAGTTACCTATTATAGAAAGTAATGCGTTACATTACTTTTGCATTACTTTTTAAATCTGGGCAGAGCTTGCTTGTTTGTTTTTAATATAAAAAGTTGGATTGCAAATTCAAAAGCCTTTCACACCAAAAAGTAAAATGAATAAGCCTAAGGCTGAAAGAAAAGTACATTTACGTCTGTACAGTAGAACTGCAGGAAAAGGAAGTTCAACACTTTTCAGCAATGAGAAACTTGAAGCACAAATTTTAGTTAATCAAAAGTAAATTTTGCTTATTATTATGGTTGAATTGGATCAACAAAGGTCAGCAGTAAAGACATTGGTTAATAAAATGGGATTGAATACATAAAGAAAACAAAATGTTATCTTTTTGAAAAAGTAATTCAGATATTTTCTTAAAAATGAAAAAATAATGCATTATTTTAGTAGTTACTTGAAAAAAGTAATCTGATTATATAACTCAGCAAAAAATTGTTGAATAATGTCATTTTTTTTTACTTTTTCACACAAACGTATTCTCATAGCTTCATAAAATAACAGCTGAACCATTGATGTCACATGGACTATTTTAACAATGTCCTTACTACCTTTCCGGGCCTTGAATTTGTCTTATGGGTTTGGAATGACATGGGGGTGAGTAATTAATGACAGAAATTTCATGTTTTGGTCAACTAAAGCCACAAAGTATATACAAAAAAAAAACAAACTTTGTATGTCCTGATATGTGTACGGTACCTCCTGCTCAGGTGTGATGGCCACAGCGAACACTTTGACAGCATGTTGTCGTGCTTCATTGGCAGCCTCCTGGATCCCACCACATGGCTCCTTGTAGCCGGTCACAGGGTGGCCATCGGTGACCACCACAATGTACTTATTTTCATGATAATGGGAGCCCCTGGAGACAGATGCATGTAGCTATTTACTGTACAAGCAATGAGAAATGCAGTGGCTATTTTTACAATATCACATTGTAAAATGCATATGCAGCTTTAAGTAATGCTAAAAAAAATGACATACGCTCGGAGCAGCTCAGCGATACCCTTCTTGATGGCACAGTCGGTGTATGTTCCTTTGCCGATGTAATTGATTTTGTCTATGGCAGCCTTCAGGTCAGATCTCTTTGTGGTCAGGTCAACCAATCCCATCACCAGCTCTATGTCGTCACTGTAGTGCAGCGCTCCAGAGTTCCATGTCACATCGCGACCGCACGGTTGTTCTCTGGCAACAACACAACAGATATGATCAAATTTGTAGCAAAGCAATGAAGTAAAAATGTATGTAAACTCATGTTCAATTAAAATGTTTTGTTAACTGAACAAAGTTGAAAATGAAATATAAATATTACAAGAAAAACTGTAAGAATGTTAGAAATCTTTTGGTAATTAACTGAAATAGATTTAATGTGAAGCTCTAAAATTACTAACTGGAAATGTATTGAAACTCAAACATAGCTAAAATAAAAAGAACAGTTGTATTAAAAAAAGAACGAATAAAAGAACTGATAAAAATGACAAAATGTTACCAAATAATAAGGCCTGAATGTATGGTTTGTTAGGATATGAAATTATTCGGCTGAGATACAACTATTTGATCATCTAGAATCTGAGGGTGCAACAAAATCACATTTAAAGTTGTCCAAATGAATTTCAATACATAATACTAATCAAAAATTATGTTTTTATATATTTACAGTAGGACATTTACAAAATATCTTCATGGAACATGATCTTTACTTGATATCCTAATGATTTTTGGCATAAAAGAAAAATTGATCATTTTGACCCATACAATGTATTTCTGGCTATTGCTACAAATATACCCACGCTTCTTAAGATTGGTTTTGTGGTCCAGGGTCACAAATGACTAAAAATGAAAGTAAATTTGAAATACAAACGGAAAATATAAAAATAAAAGCTAATTAAATATATTAATAAAACTTCAATAGTGTGTAAAAAATTATAAAATTATATCAGTACTGTCACCTTTTCACAATTATGAAGCATCATGAAATACTATCAAATGTCACTGATGCCACTGCACTTAAAAAAGGCAAAAAGAAGTCAAAAGTTTGGCCTGGTCATGTGATCTCAATGTGGCCACCATTCTATGCATCAATATTTTCCAAGATATACTTTTTGAACATTTTAAAGCATATGCTAGATATTATAAAAAAGTGATATTACTCAGAATGTGTTTATTAGTCAGAATAAATAATTAAAGATAGCATACTGGTCTGTCAGCTTATCGATGAACAGCTTAGTGAAGGTCTTGATCTGGTCGATATAAAACTCTGGAGGGTTTGCTCTGAGGGCCACACTTTCAGATGTGTCCAAAACAAAGAACAAGTCCACAGGACACTCTGCAGGAAAAAGAGAAGGAGAATCACAAAATGATCTATTTTTTATGCATCTAATCTATCAGGTTTACACACTTCAGGTACAACATCAGCAAGAAAAAACTTTAAACGCGAGTTCGCAAACAATAGAAATACATTCTCGTGTTCATAACGCTACATAAATATTAACTTTAAGCGTTCACTAACTTTAATCCCACTTCCTAATCATGATAATTAGTTAGAAAAAAAGAGCGCCTCCTATTGGTGGATGATAAAGTTGTTGCTCCATTATCAATCTAAGAAACTAGCATCACCTGACCTCAACCCTACAGTCATGTGACATTATAGGTATTTTGAATACTGTATTAAAGTGTACTAGATACTGTACACAGGTATGTACAGATGTACCCAGATGTCAAATATAAAAGAAAGTGCCCCAATGTCATAAACAGTTAACCTAATCAAAAAAACTTCAAAATCTTTCTTTTTGGACAGTCAAATCAGATTTAATATATTAATATAATTACTTTATCTAACTTAAACACAGATTATACAAAACACTCCATAAATGTGGCCCAAACCAAGGCCTTTCTTGCAAAGAGGGACAAGGGTTCACCACAAACATTAGTTGCATCCAAACAAAACATTAATTCCAGATCATCTGTTGAATTATAAATCTCTACCCATAATTTAGTTTATTTTTGATGCACTGACGAAGAATCTCCTGCATATACTTTGAAACAAGCAGCAACACATTAACATCAGTTATCAACATGGATGGATGGATGAAAATGACATTTTGCACTGGATCAAATAATTTGATTCATTCTCTGAGTAATGTATACTACAGCTATACTACTGTTAATCATTAGTCTACCACACTATATACTACCATCCTAGTCTATACCTTTCTATGATTGCATGATATAACTCTCGACTATTGTACACAATACCACATACTGTAATTCAAAAACCTCTATACAACTTATTGTAGCATTTCTGTTTATTACAACAAAAAAGCAAACGGTAAATGCACTAAAAAATATCCCCTTCCAGTGCATAATATTGTATGTCGATCGTTTATTCGCTGCTGCGTTTAATATCTGTCTAATGTAACTTCTAACCGACTTTTACGCACATAAACAGCAATAATACCAAACATGCAAAACTTCTTTATCCATTACAAATAGGAAAATCAACGCAACATGAACGAAAAAATATATATAAGTACCTTTGAAGGAGGGTCTTTGGTCATTCTGAGCGAAGATCCCTGCCCAAAGTGCGCACAGAGCGGTCAATATATATCCATTAAGCGCCATAGATCCTGATGTTATTGCACGTTAACCGTGCAAACTGAGGTTGAGGGACACACAGGAGAGATGGAGTGATATGATTGCAGATGAAATATGAAAACAGGTTTGGATGTGATGAAGTAGCGGACAGTGGCACGGTGGCGCGTCCGCTCAGAGCGCACAGGAGAATGAAACGCCTTACAGCGGGAGGGAGGAGGAGGAGGAGTTCGGTCCACTCGTGTCTACTTCAGGGATGTATCTGTGCTGTTGCACAGTAATGTTAGGCCCTGAAACACATGAACATATGAGGTTTATGCATAATAACATAATAAAAATACGTGCTTGATGAACACGGCTATGGTTAATATGCGTAACTCACCATATTTCAGTTTGAAGACGCTTTGCTCCTCAATGACGCCATTGTTATACAAAAGTATGAAAATAAGCAAAAATATGCACTGCATTCTATGCATAATATCGGCCCATAACAACATATATTACGTTTAATATGAATATAGAATTTTTATTTTATTATAGAATTTAACAAGCATTATTACAAGAATAACATTTCATACATAGTACTTTTAAGCATCATGAAACTTTAATTAATGTCTTCATATATATTTATAAGGGCTATATAGAATTATTGCTACTATTATAAAAACATAATACATTTAATTTGGGAGAAAATACATCGTCAGAGATCAAATTTCTAACACCAAGCAACCAGTTTTATTCCAGCAACCGTAGTTTGTTGTTGTTTTTCCAGCAAGTTTTGGATACCTTTGGAAGCTAAATGAGTAACATTCTGGTGTGTGTGTGTGTGTGTGTGTGTGTGTGTGTGTGTGTGTGTGTGTGAATGTGCATGTGACTTGGAGCACTGCGGTTTGGATGGGCAGAAGCAGAAAGATGCTCTGTGTGGAGTTGTACCGTGGGAGAGAACGAGCCATCCTGATGCGGTTATGCAGAAAGAGCCGTGTTTTATAGGAGTGGTTTGATGTGTGATGAAGTCTTTGTAATGAAATGTGTGTATGAGAGGTTGTGCACTCAAACATACACAATTGTCAAGAGCTGAGGGGTGAAGAGTTTGAGAGTTTGAGAGTTTGAGAGAGAGAAAGAGAGAGAGTACCGAATAAACGAGACTATGTCTTTTTTCTCCCAAGAGGGGGAGGGTAAAGGTCTTTCCACATCTGCATCTCGTCTACATGTAGACCAATTGATGAGGAGAAAAGGAGAGAAAGAAAGAATGAAGAAGAACAGACGAGCGGCGAAAATAATGCCACTCCCTCGTTCACGCTCGTTTTTGAAAGAGAAACAGCGCCACCCATGTGCGGGTTTTAATATGTCCGTCTGAGTGAATTATGAACACGAGACCAAGCTTTGCTCAATTTTGTCTCACTCATCTTAAATATGAGTTAATTCATGAGTTTACATACTTCTGTGCAACTGAATGTTTCCTTTTACTCCATTCTACAAAATAGATGGCAGTTATGTGGCTCATTTTCGCCTAACTTACATCCCGTAGAACGGGCGCGGCCATTTGTAAATTTTATGCCGGCTTCCGGGTCTCATCCGTGTTCAGGTATTTTTAGCTGTACAACAGCACGTTTTGCTGCTTGATATTGCAAACTGTGTGTCTTACTATGTTATTTTAATGTATTATCTTAATTAAACACACTGATTTGCAGTGCAAACTGTTACTGCACGTTATTCTTCTCTACAGAAGGTTTGCATTTATGGCACGATTTGGTCAGTTACCCGGATGCACGGCCATATTGGCGATTTTCGGATGTAAACAACAGCATGGATTGCATGTTAATACCTTGTTCTGCTAATTTATGCTGTCCAAACCACTGAAAAAAAAATGTGGAAGTTGTTAAATCATATAGAGATGCAATTAGTATGCAGGAAAGGGTGCAAAATTAAAGCTAGCAGGTGGAAAAAATATGAACGAGCAGTATTAAATTAAGATACTAGCCTAATACTTCACCTGCCTGACGAAATTATAAGAACAAACACAAATGTTGTTCAGTTTGGCCAACCACAGATGCCTTTTGTTCCACAGTTTGTTTTTTTTTCTTTATAACTTTTGTCAGTATGTTGAACTCCAAATGTTTTTCTCGGTCTGACCGATTAGTACAGCTGAAATAATCAGCAAAATATGCAAGTTTTGTTAGGTTCAGTGGCACTGAATATGTTCCATGCCATCAATATGGCCGCTTGATGACGTGTTGTGAAAAACTTTATAGCGGATAATGAACCAGAAGTCGCACCCATAGGCTTACTTCCACGTTGAAGAAAAAGGTGGATCTTCTGCCATTTTGAAATAAACAAAGGTGGTATTACTTAAACAATTACAAAACTTAAAATGCTGGGTGAGATCTTGGTTTGAGATGATGTCATCAATTCAGAAAAATAATGATATATAAAATTTGTCTTCATATCTTTCTAGATTGATGACAGTGGAGCAGTATTTCACTTGGGACGGTGAATATCTGGAGTTAATGAACGATGCTTTGTGTCTGGTTAAATGTCTCCCATTAGCACTACAGTAAATTCAAGATGACACTCTGGAACATTATAATTACAACATTGTGAGTGAAGAAGGACATCATTATTCATTCGCGTACTCAACGACAGACTCGCATACACGCATGTGAGAGGGTGGGAAAACATCTTAACTGCTTTGAGAGAGTCCAAGTAAGAGCAGCTAGCTACGTTATAAAAACTGGGAAAGAGTGATGGGAAAGTGGGTAAAGTGAAAACACTACATTCATTGTACATCTAGCAGTGTTGCGCAAAATAGAGGAGGGGAAAAAAGCAGTATGGTTCACCAATAGAGGAATATTTTTTTCCTCTTTCGGTCTGTAATGAACACGGCATGAGTTGGAACATCACAGAGAGGGATATCAGGGTGGTCCCTGGGTAAACCTAGTCATGGTGGTGGTATCATGGTGCTGAATTAAGTTTACATGGTTAGCTAAGGTACTACGTGCAAAAAATGTGGTAATATCATGATTATGCTTCACAGTGGGAGCATGAGATTGTAAAATGGGATGTTTACTCTATGTTTTGGATCAAAATAGTTGCCTGGTGGCAACTGAAGGGAAATGGGTGTGTTTTTCCCCCCTCAAGAACGGATTCATTTTTGCTTGAAAACTCTATTAGGAGTCCAATGTTTGGCCAGAGCTCAGCTCAGCTTTTTCCACTGATCTCATTCTCCATGAAAGAAAGAAAGAAAAAAATCATTTTGTACCCTAAGACTGGGAGGAAAAAGGGGGGAAAACCATCTGGCAGTAATCAGGATTTAATAGTGGAGGCTTACAGTAAATCTGTGAAGAATCTGACAGCTGCACTGGTTCATTCGGCCTGGGCAGCAGGAAGGGACTTCATCGAGGTGAATGACATCAGGATTCCTCGCCATTATGTGCGAGAGAGAAAAGCATACTGTAAGGCAGAGGAAAAACCAGCAGAAATGTAAGACCTTTAGAAGATAGTTCAAAGTTAAAGGCAGATGGAGAGGTCAAAGTGCACGGCCTTTAAAATGAATGTTATTCTGACATGTCAAATGGGGGTTAAGCTTGACCTTTGGTTGTCCAGGGAGCCTCAAGGGTTTAGATTACAATCGCAAAACAGCAGGTAACATAAACGCCCCAAACTCTAAGCACTCTCTGGAAATGTATCGTTCAAACGTTTGGGGTCGGTAAGTTTTTTGTTTTTGAAAAAAGTGCTGAGGCTGCATTTAAAAACAGTAATATTATAAAATACTTGTATAATTATATGTTTGATGATTATATAAACTCTTTTAATATATTTGAAAATGTAATTTTTCAACTACAATTATCAGCATCATTACTCCAGTTTTAAGTGTCACATGATACCTCAGAAATCATTCTAATATGCTGATTTGCTGCTCAAGAAATATAGGGTATTTAGGTTTAATTTTATTTATTTATTCAAAGTTAACAAAATAAACAAACAAAATAACATTTTTAAAGCTCAAATTCAGTTTTACTTTTTACCATTAGTTTTCTGGATTCTATTTAATAGTTTATTTATTTATTTATTTTTCCAAAAATGCTGTGTTGTGTATTTACATTTTTTTCTATTAAATAAATTCTGGTAAATATTTTTTCTTGTAAATATTTACAAAAAAAAATAATGTTTTAATAATTTTATTAGTAATAGCACTATCATTACATTATTTATATGACATCATTTTTCCAGCTCTACAGCTGTGGTGAGATGGACACTGGAATTCTGGGAGGTTTTGTCTAAAGTAAGCGAGAGACAGAAGAAAGCATTGATCAGCAAAAAACAATAATCCATGTGTTCTGACCTTGTTAAAAATTCATCAGTCATATATTTTGTTGGAGCATTGGTAAACATCCCAACTTTTCACCAAATGAATACCCTTGCCTTCCTTTCCAGATCTGGATCCAAATAGGAAAGCCTGTGAGATTTCCATGGGATGAGATCATAAGCTTTTGAAAACTGCCCCAAGCACATTTGAATATAGATGGCAATTTTACTAGAATTATGAAAACTTTTATAGCACGTGCATGAAACTGAATGACAGAGTTGCGTTGCAATATAAACCAAAGTAATCTATCTGGATAAGATCATTATTTATATTGCACAAGAGTAATTCTGCCCCATTTCCTCTAGCGATTTAAGACTTTGAGATGGTGAACAGATGTTGTCACATGGTTTTGCAGACATTAGATCACTACACATGTTGTAGGAACATGAAAGGTTTAATTCAGGTGATATGTGGCCATGTTAATGAGAAAACAAACTGATCCCAGACTGCACAGATGCACATTAGTGTCATCTCCTGTTTTATGCTTCAGCAAAACCATGATGCAACCTTTTTCAGCTTTTCCAAATCATGTGATCATGTGACAGATGGAGACAGGCACATCAGCACTGTAAAGTCTGGAAAACACATTATTGCAAAAACACCTGTTCGAAGAGGAGAAGCAAATCACACAAACACAAAGAACAAGTTTAAATAAACTGCAATTACTATTACTGAGACACGGGGATGAACCCTAAACGCTACCTCTTCCTTTTGTTTGTGCTCTGGATGACAGCTCAAATGTTAATGAGGATGAGGAGGTGTGCTATTACTAATCAATAATACTTGGTATGTGAACAATAAAATGGGTGGGAAAACAGACTTACTTTATAGAAGAGACCAGAGCAATATCAGAATATTGTAGTAACTTGGAGGACTTCAACTTCTTTAGGCTAGTGAGCAATGCCCTAGCAAACACAAAAAGTTAAAAACGCTTGGGTAAAACATATAGCAAAACAGCACTGCAACATCTATGTGATCTGATTTTTCACATACACAGCACCCATTTAACGCTTGAAATACGCATTAAATATGCATATTTTTAAGTGTTGGTGTGCTAAAATTCATGGTTTTTGAACCATTTGGCCTTCCATGCATGTAAAGCCTGTCTAAATATTTGTATTTGTACGTGTTGTTGACGTGTTAAAATTCATGTGTTTTTGAACCATTTGACCTTGTAAAGTCTGTCTACACTGGACCTGACAAATACGAGTGTAATACGCATTAAATACCTATTTTGACGTAAAATTCATTTTTTTTTTTTTAACCATTTGTCCTTCTATACATCTAACGTCTACACTGGACATGACAAAAAGCGATCTTTGCAAAGCATTTGAACTTTGTGTCAGTAGGCTACGTCATAAATTTAAGTGATGTCGCGTCGCGCATCTAGTGTAGAAAACAACACTGATTATAATGAGAAGATTGTCTGTATCCGAAATCGCCCCTATACCCTCAGATAGGGCACTATTTGAGGGGACAAATAGTTTTTAGAGATATTTAGTGGCGTCCGAAACCATAGTGGACGTTCTCGAGTGCACTCATTCAATCCCACAATGCACCGCAAAAACGAGTGTACAACCGATGTACCCTCACTGGCTAGAGAATACCCATAACTCACTGTAGGCGCGTTTCCATTACCCTTCAAAATGCACGAATTGAAAATACGCCTAATGGAAACGCGTCAAATTCGCAAAAACACCCATAGGCTATATCGCAAAAAAGTTTTTACACTCGCATGAGGTGGTTTTTCAGACAATGCGAAAAACGAATAATTCGCAAAACGGCAATGAAAAAGTTTTTTCGCATTTCCAGATCACGTGATATACGTGAACAGTCATATGATCATTCTTTATTGTTTATTTGTGGAAACTGGCACTCTTGGGCATGATGCTGCAGGTGCTACAAGAGGCCCTATTGCACTGCACAGCTCAAAAATAGTGGATGCGTTCATCCGGAAATTCTGAATCCACAGTTCCTCCGTGAAATCGCGCTCTATTACTTCCCAGAACAAGCGCATACGTGGCCGCTCCCAAAGGGGGCTTGCCTTGTCATTACTGCTTGTATAACGAGCCTACGGCTCCGATTAAAAATAAAAACGGCTAGAGCGTTTTGAATGACTTATCGCGAGAGGACGAGTTTTAGTCGCATGATATGGTTAATGGAAACACCGTCATTTCGCAACAGTTTTTTATCGACATTTAGAAAATATCGCAAAAGTTTCGCGCAAATTTGTAATGGAAACGCGCCTAGTGAGAGTTGCGTGCCGAATTAATTCCCGCTTCTCGCCGAAAGAGGGCACTCGCAGCCAAATCATCCATTCATTAATTTTACAATGTGCTCGTCCACGGTATACAAGCTCAATCCAACAGAGGTAGCCTATAGCCTAATTAATTGTAAATTGATTATTTAATTGTTTAACTAGGGTTTATAATTTCCTTGGCAGCGTTCAAGATAAATCCTTTAATCTTAATACTGGAGCTGTCCATTTGCCAGTTTCAAATGATTATTATAAACAGCAAGCGCAAACTATGCAAGCGGCAGTCCTTCCGGTGCACTCAGTGTCCGAATTCACTCACTCGTTTTCATTCACTTCTACTACATGAGCGGACTAATGTAAGGAATCGTGAATGAGGGTGATTTCGGATACAGCCTTGTCTTTTGTCACATAAGTAAATGTGACTTCAGTGTTGAATTTCAGTCGAAATGAATCAGAATTCACTTATCCACCTTTTTCCTCAACGCAGAAGTAATGGGTGAGACTTCCGGTTCATTATCTGCTATAGGGAACAAGAATAATAACAATGCACAGTAAATGGTAAAACTGTTTGCTCTATAAACCAGTGTGCTCATAATTAAGATAATACATTAAAATAATATGGTAAGACACACTAATTCGCAATATCAAGCAGCAAAACCAGCTGTTTTGTACAGATAAAAATAGCTGGACTCAGATGAGATTGGAAGTCATACCCATACAAAAGGTGGATAAGATTTGATTTTTCTAGAGTAAACAACGTGTTTAACGCGTCAAATACACGTATAAGTCACCTGTTTTTGAACCATTTGGATTTCCATACATCTGAAGTATACACTGGACGCGACAAAACGATCGCTGCAAATCATTTGAAGTTGAACTTTATGTCAGTACGTCATAAACAGAACGAGTTTACTGTCGGGGATTCGTCGTGACGTGATAGTGGGTTGGAATCTTTTATTTGCTGCTCAAGAAAATTTTACCATTATTATCAATATTGAAAACAGTTGTGCAGTTTATTATTCTTGTGGAAACGGTGATGTTTTTGTTGATGAATACGTGAAATACGTCCAAACGAACTGCATTTATTTAAATCAGATTTTTTTTCAATCAGTCTTTAATGTCTTTTTGATCAGTTTTATGCATTCTTGCTGAACTGAAGTACTTTCTTTTAAAAAACTTACGCCAAACATTTGAACAGTAGTGTATTGTACTATACAGACTAGTATATTTTCTGCTTTAAAGCAATGTCTATTGTAAAAAGCGCTTCATGAATATGACTTAAAGATTTACATTATTTGTATATATTTAAAAATTAAGCATATTTTTTTATTTCTAGTTAATATCCTGTTTCCTTTCAAATGTAAAACAGGCTTACCGAAAATAGAGAAATGCATCAAAATAGTGGAATGTACACGTTCAATGTTGAATTTCATTTTGGTATATATTCTTAATATCAAAGGTTCACACATTCTATTTTGTTTCACTGTTTATTTGTTTATTATAATGTTTATTTTTTTATATTTAAATTATTTAGATCTTCTCATAGTTATTATTATGTTCCTCCACATATATTCAAAGCTTTGGAAATATTTTTTATACAGTCATGCCAATAAAGCAATTTTTGAATTTATTTTTCTTATAGAAAGAGAAGAAAAAAACACAGTAACATGGTGAACGGGAACTTGGATACCAGCTGCTCTCAGTGCCCAATCTGTGAGTGTGGTAAGGTGTGATGCCTTCACAAGTGTGTCATGGAAAAATTAACAGTGCTTAGCTGAAGCTGCACTTAATTAAATCACCTCCTGAGGGTGTAAT
This sequence comes from Cirrhinus molitorella, assembly GCA_033026305.1. NCBI lineage: Eukaryota > Metazoa > Chordata > Actinopteri > Cypriniformes > Cyprinidae > Cirrhinus > Cirrhinus molitorella. Next base: position 4,040,004 of record CM065137.1, on the reverse strand, counting down.
GAGACTATTAGAGCAAAACACTGCAGAAAACGGCATTCTAACTACAAAAGTCTGATCACTCTACAAATACCTCTCAGAGAATCAATTTAGAGCAGTCATCAAGGCCTTGCGCTTATTAAACACAGACCTGAGTTGCACTCAAACGGCTGCAAGCGCAGTGACACTTCCATTAATCTTGAAGTGCAGTCTGCCAACCAGATGGAGAAAGCCAGTGGAGTAACTTTGCTCTCTCCCGAAAATTTCAATCCGAGAGGGGCTGCATTGACAACAAAAACAGCATCTAATGAGACTTCCACAGAAACAGCAGAATCACATCTGCTTTTCCAGAGAAAGACACTGGACTGCCAATATATTACAAAAAACAATAAATATAAAACAGAAAACATCGCAAATTGGTTCCCACAGAGACATTTATAGTTCACTAGAAACATTCTGACAGGAAAAGCTAGTTCATGTTGAATTACATTGGCAATGAGCAGGTTTTCTTAACTTGTCGCTCTGTATGTATTTGTTTCCCTGCCTCAGTGGTCCCGCTCCTTGTCGACAACTTTTGATTGGAGATAACTGCAGGAAATGCTTGAAGAAGGGGGAACAATCAACTGTGATACTAAGGGGACTAATTGGATCCCTCAAAGGAGACAGATTTCCTGAGTTGGAGTCCAACCTAGTGAAAATATGTCCAGCAAAACACTGGTCGATCCTTACATCCTTCTAAGTTTTACGTTTTACACTGTTTCCTACTCATTATAGCCAGCCAGGCACGTATTGTGATTTAAAAGTTTGTTTTCTTTCACCAAAGCTTACAACAGAAGATGAAAGTACACCATGAAACAAGGTTTTTTTTTTCTTGATTGTCATATGACGCTTCCGTGGCCAGAACAACCTCTTCATGTACTGCTGGATACACTCTGCCCTCTAGTGGACAGAGTCCATAGATCTATCTATCTTCCCGTCTTATCATCTGTATCTATCTATCTATCATCTGTCTATGTCTGTCTATCTGCCTGTGTGTGTGTGTGTGTGTGTGTGTGTGTGTGTGTGTGTGTGTGTGTGTGTGTGTGTGTGTGTGTCTGTCTATCTATCTATATGTCTGTCTATCTGTCTGTCTGTCTGTCTGTCTGTCTATCTATCTATTATCTATCTATCTATCTATCTATCTATATGTCTGTCTATCTATCATCTATATCTGTCATCTGTCTGTCTGTCTGTCTGTCTGTCTGTCTGTCTGTCTATCTATCTATATGTCTGTCTGTCTATCATCTATATCTGTCATCTGTCTGTCTGTCTGTCTGTCTGTCTATCTATCTATCTATCTATATGTCTGTCTGTCTATCATCTATATCTGTCATCTGTCTATGTCTATCTATATGTCTATCATCTATGTCTGTCATCTGTCTGTCTGTCTATCTGTCTATCTATCTATCTATCTATCTATCTATCTATCTATCTATCTATCATCTGTCTATGTCTGTCTATCTGTGTCTATCTGCCTGTGTCTATCTGCCTGTGTGTGTGTGTGTGTGTGTGTGTGTGTGTGTGTGTGTGTGTGTGTGTGTGTGTGTGTGTCTGTCTATCTATCTATATGTCTGTCTGTCTGTCTGTCTGTCTGTCTGTCTATCTATCTATATGTCTGTCTGTCTGTCTATCTATCATCTATATCTGTCATCTGTCTGTCTGTCTGTCTGTCTGTCTGTCTGTCTGTCTGTCTGTCTGTCTATCTATCTATCTATCTATATGTCTGTCTGTCTGTCTATCATCTATATCTGTCATCTGTCTGTCTATCTATATGTCTATCATCTATGTCTGTCATCTGTCTGTCTGTCTGTCTGTCTGTCTGTCTGTGTCTGTCTATCTGTGTCTATCTGCCTGTCTGTCTGTCTATCTATCTATCTATCTATCTATCTATCTATCTATCTATCTATCTATATGTCTGTCTGTCTGTCTGTCTGTCTGTCTGTCTATCTATCTATCTATCTATATGTCTGTCTGTCTGTCTATCTATCATCTATATCTGTCATCTGTCTGTCTGTCTGTCTGTCTGTCTGTCTGTCATCTGTCTGTCTGTCTGTCTATCTATCTATCTATCATCTGTCTATGTATGTCTATCTGCCTGTGTGTGTGTGTGTGTGTGTGTGTGTGTGTGTGTGTGTGTGTGTGTGTGTCTGTCTGTCTGTCTGTCTATCTATCTATCTATATGTCTGTCTGTCTGTCTATCTATCTATCTATCTATCATCTATATATGTCTGTCTGTCTGTCTGTCTGTCTGTCTGAATAATGGTGTTCATAGATTATGTGTAATTATGTATGAAAATTACTTTCTAAATAAACTAATCAAATGTATAGAGTAAAGTAATTATCTACTACACTGTGTATATATGAATCGTTCAGTGCAAACTCCAGCTCTTACTTTTTTTTTTTGTCAGGCCCAATGACTGTGCATTTGTTATTTTCTATGTAAACACTCCCTCAGCAGGTTCATGTCCTCTGTAAATGTGATTGTGGACAGTGCAGTTAATTTTTTAACAGAACTCACATGTTGTTTCCCTACATATTACACCAACCACTGTGTGCTGATACTGACCATACAACTCTCACAAGCTTGTAGAGAGACAAAGTATACTACAGGTTAACTAAATGATCTTGGAAATATGTGAAAACTCTAAAGAAGACATGAAAAATAAAGAGCATAAATATCTGGTCATGGCTTGAGATGATTTAAGAAAATAATTCATAACATGCATAATCTCATACATATGCAAAAAAAGATGGCGTCAATAAAATGTGTTTTGCATGAAAATAGTTGTCAAAAACTAGATAGTATGTACTATTTGTAAAATACTGTGACATACTTTTAAAAAGCTGTTTTGTAAAATATCTATCGCTGTAATATTTAAAAGGATTTACAGACATGTCTTTGTCTTAGATGACAAGGTAGACATGTATGAGAGCAGTATTAATCAAACTAAACCAATCAAAGCAGAGCAGGATCAGGGTCGTAGTGTTTGTCATGAGAGTGAAAAAAATTTAAAGTGAGGTGGGTCTCAACTTTATATATGCTTTCCAACTTACACAAGTTGGAAGCGATTTGTTGAATTTGTTTACTATAAACCAGTTTCTTTTTTTTATAAGAAACAGGATGACATTTTGCAACAAACCCTCCTCATTTGTTAACATTAGTTAATGGTTTATGTAAAATGAACTAACAACAAGGCATTTTTTATCATGTTAGTTCACAGTGAAGTAACTACTGTTAACAGATAAAATTTTTGATTTTAAAATAATGTATTAGTAAATATATTCATATTAATTTCATATTATATATATATATATATATATATATATATATATATATTGTAAAGTGTCACCAAAAATTCTTAGGGTGCACAATAAGAAAAAAAAAAGAAACAAAATACATCTATTTTCCCTGATTTGGAGCAGTTCATTTGTTTACTTTACTTTGAAAAAGGCAAAGTGGCCTTAAATTCAAAACAAACACTAGATCATCTGGGAGTGACAGCGGTCAAACAAATATTTACCAACCGAACGCAGTGAACTTGAGGAAAATTCTGGAAAGAACTTTGTTTTTACAAGTAGCGTAAGGGAAAAAAAGCTTTGCTTATTAATGTGGTGCACAGTATTGTTAACTTACAACTTCAGCCTAAAATTAGCATATCAACTGTATATAGTCCAAATTACATTTTATATACCGTTGGTAATGTACAGCTTACAAAAATATATATCATATATTTACAAATGATCTGACAAATCTATGTGCTTCATTCAAAAAAATCTTTTTAGTGGTAAAAAACAGACATTTTTACATAAATGTTTAAAATATATGTATATAGTAATCTTGTATACAGTATGTACAAGTATTTACAAGATTTCTTGATTTTTTTTCTCAGCATATACAAAATTACTTCATCATTAAACTTTTTTTTACATCTACGTTATCTTGAGAGAAGATTCTAGTTCTTCAGTATCTCATCAAATCAATCAAACAAACATATAAATGGAACAAAAACACAAACTTTGACTGATCAATACTACTTGGCATTATTCCTGAGTTCTCACAGACAAACAAGTCTGTTTTTTCTAATCAGAGTCCTCACTGCTGTATGAATTGTACGAGCTGTCGTAACACTCAGCCATGTAGGGAAACTTATGGACGTTTGGGTTCAGTTTGGGCATCCAGGCATGAGGTACCAGGAAAGTTGCGAGGTTGAACAAATCCACAAACACTTTATAACGGTCACTGAAAGATGAGAGAATGAGGCATCGCTGATTTATGGAAAAACCTTCATGCTGTGGTCAATATTTAGCACTTTTCAGAGGTTAAAGTGTTAGTTTATGACAGACTTTTATCACAGTGTGAAACTCCCATAAACGTGAAGCCTTGTAAACCTTATCAGTGGTGATAAGTGTGCATTAAGGATCATAACTTGAAATAATTATGAGTAAACGAGCTGTCGAAACAACAAACCTCAAGTGTAGTTTAGTATTTCAGATTGGCACAAAAAAATCATCTTTCTCAGTTTACAAACCTGACAGTGGAGCGTAGGTAATGGTAGCCTGAAGATCCACCTGTCCCTGCCTTACTGCCAATCATTCTGTGCACCATACAGACATGGTTATCTGGAGGGAAAGGTTTGTGATGTTAGTGTGGGATATGGATGTATATGTGGAGATCCCAGAATCAAAGACTTACATCTCCACTTGGTCATGAGCATATCGATCTCCATCAGTGCAGTTAAAAGCTGGAAGGGCACCTGGAATCGAGGCTCTTCCCTGGAAGAGGAAAAAGTAAGCATGAAGATCTCCATTGGAAAAATACCCCAATTTAAATTGTACAAAAATAACATTTGGACGAATATAGTGGATATCTGACAAAATGTAATCATACATACCTATAGAAATTAATCATGAGTGCTCCCTGAAGGGCCTTGTAAGAAAGTCGCCGTTCACCTTTTGGGAAAAAATGGAAATTCTGATAAAAATGCAAATTACCCCATGATTTGGATGCACTTTATTTGAATTCAAAATCTCAACAGCCATTCACTGGCATTATAAATCTTGAAAGAGCCAGGACATTTTTTTAATGTAACTCTTACTGTATTCATCTGAAAGACATACTACACCAAGGATGGCTTGAGGGTGACTACATTTTTTAATTTGATGGTAAACTGTTACTTTAAAGGGGGTGTCCAATGCTGTCTCATGCAAGTTAAGTCATTTACACTCTTAAAAAGTTGGATTCTCATGCTGAACATGGGAGTTTTGACGTATAACAGAGTATTTCTGAGCCAAATACACACTTCCTGGTTTCTTACAAGTTTCGGAAAGTTTTTTTTTCAATCATGGATCATGACATTCTGAAGGATGGAACCAGAGCGACTGCAAAAGTGCGCCCATCACCGTGCTTCGTTCGGCTGCACTGCTGCGCGGGACTCACTCGGGAGTCAGGAAGAATGTCTCTGAAGAAGTTTGGTTTTGGTTGTAAGGCAAAGATAAACTTGCTCAGATTCCAAGCATTACGTAAACTGCGGATGCAGTTTGTTTTTCCGCGTCAGAAATGGAGATTTGCAAGTGTGTTTGTTGACGAACGTTTTATAAATGAGGCCCAGTTCGACACTGGATTTACACATTGTTTGATACTGAAAGATGGAGCTATAAAAGATCCCGCTCATGATTCAGAACTGAGATTGGGTGAAAGTGTGTCTGTTATGCCCCCTTTAATTCAATGCTTTAGTTTTCATTTCACTGTAATTATTTGTCACATTTACTAGAAATGTCTGAGGGAAAATAGTTCAAAAGTAAACACCATATTTTCAGTGTAGTATTAAAATGGTTATTATAAGTCTTGGTAGTGTCCAAAACCAGCATTTTACCGTTATATTAGGTGAATGGGTCCATAGGCCCTGACTTAAATTGCACCCAATTTCTTATTCATATTTTCTGAATTGTTAATTATTTTATGCATTTATTTGTTTTTTATTTTCAGCTTTCATCTGAATTTACTTTAATTTTTACCAAATTTTATGCATATTTGCCATTTTTATTTGATTTTTAAATATTATTGTTTGGGTTTAATTCTGTTATTTTTTCTGTTTTAGTTTTTATTTATTTCCAGTTAGTATAAAACAACAGTCCTCCTTATAATCTACACTACACTAGTACTTGCAAAGCATTGTGGGCCAATCCTCACCTTTGCTTAAAAGATGCTCATGGCGTTTTGGATCGAACAGGGCAGTGAAGATCTCAATCTGTTTGTTTAGATCTGCCAGAAGGTCCTGCTTCACTTCAGAATCTTCCATTTGCTGTAAGTCAAAGCAACGAGTTAGGCTTTAGCACAGAAGTATTACTGAAAAAAGGAAATTGTAATCGGAAAACAAAGCAGAACGAACTTCCAGTTTGTGCTTCTCCATTTTGAGACCTTCTTCGATGTTGGCTTGTAGTTTTCCCCAAAAATTAAATCCATCCTTTTCCAGTCCAGGGGTCCTCTCCAGCCATTGCTACAACATACATAATATAAAACTGAAATAGCATACTAATTTTGCTAGAAAGAGAGACAAAATATATTTCTTTTCAGAAAATCCTAGATTTTTTTAAAGATTTTACCTCCACCAGTTGAAGGAGAGTGGGTTCCTGCTCTGTGCTCAGTAGCGTCTCACTTTCTTGTCCATGGAAGTTATCTTTGTAGTGTTGTCGGTTGTAAGGGACTCTCAAATGATCTGCCACACCAATCTTAGCCTCTAGAAGGCGGAACTGAAGACTCTGGAAGCCAGATGCTGATGACAGATACTCCCTACAACATATAAACATCTCGATTCACTGAAAAGATTCAACTCATTCATTTACTTGTTAATTTTTTTATGTCAGTGCAAAATGTAAACTATATTGTTGCCCAGCAAATGTAAGGCATGAAGATTTTAGGGTATTGTAAAAATTAACCATGTGACTTTCTGTTTTTTTTTTTTTAGAAAAATCCTTCAGGTCTGACAAATTATTTGTTTTTTCAGCATTTTTGTGTATTTGAACCCTTTCCAGCAATGACTGTATGATTTTGAGATCCATCTTTTCACACTGAGGACAACTGAAGGACTCATATGTAACTAGGAAGGAGAAGGAACTCAGAAGGAAAAAGTATGCATTAAGAGCTGGGGGAAAACTTTTGAACAAAATGAGGTAGTGTACATTTTACTTATTTTGCCTAAACATCGTATTGTTTTCATTTAGTACTGCCCTTCAGAGGCTACAGAAGATGCATACATGTTCTCCTGAAGAAAAAAGAACTTAAAATTGACCCTGATCCCTGACTCATGCATTGTTTCTCCTTCTGGAGCATCAGTGAGCATTTGAGCCTTCTGCAATAGCTGTATATGAGTCCCTCAGTTGTCCTCAGTATGAAAAGATGGATCTCAATATCACACCAAGTCATTGTTGGAAAGGGTTCAAATACAAATTAAAAAATGCTGAAAAAACAAAGTATTTGTGGGACATGAAGGATTTTTCTGAAGAACAGCTGTTTAGGACAAACAAGAGACTCATGAACAGCTAACACTAAATAAAATAAGCACAGATGTGGATCATTCAAGTAACAACATGGTATTAAGTAAACTTTTGGACAGGGCCATTTTTATAAATTCAACTAATATTTTCTCTTGTGGACTATATGCAAACATATTTTATTTGAAATATCTTAGCCAGGTCAGTACTAAATAAAAAATAACATGCATTTTGTATGATCCCTCTTAATTTTGTAAAAGAATTAACATTTTGCATTCTGCAAGGTGTATGTAAACTTTTGACTGCAACTGTTCATATTTTATGATGTAGCAATTTTGTATAAATTAGTATGATGTAGTTAATACAGAAACATACAACTTTTAAAGAAGAACATGAAGGTCCATGCCTAAACCTAACCTAACTGTCAGTGGGGCATAAGTAGATACGCAAACATATGAAGGTGATTGTATTAATTCATACAAATTACTCACCACCAATTTGCCAAAATGTAAAATACTTATGAGTTGGCAGGAGAGTGTGTTGACTGAGGATGTTACCTGAATTCAAAGAAGTCCAGGGCAGTCATGGTCTCCAGGACAACAAACTGCTCCACCAGCAGTTTGAAGATCATGGTGATCCTGTGGATCCTGCTCACCACCTTTAGCATGTTTCTCTCATCCCGAACCTGTGAACAAAGTCCATAAAAGCACATTTAATCATTTTTACAAAAAAAAAAACAAGGGTGTTTTCACAGTGATACCATGGAAATGCCATTTCAGTGTTCAGTTCTTAAAAGAACTTAAAATAACAAATTTTAAACTACAAAAGAACCTTTTGTAAAATTGAGAAGTTTTAACATAAATGTTAAAGGTTCTTTATGGAACCTTTGTTGTTTAAGTTATAAAGCTTTGAGGAACAATCAACTCCTCTTCTTTTTAAAAGCAATTCTAGGTGGTGCCCTGTCCACAACTCAATATTCATTTAATTAGTTCAACTCACATGTTTTTTAATGAACAGGTGCCGAACTGAATCAAGCTCCCACAATATCTGCTTAAACCACAATTCATAAGCTAAAAGAAAAAAACACAGGACAACGGTCAGGATTTGTGAAAATGGCAGAATGTTTTCATATATTATGAATACTCAAAAAAAAAAACTTACCTTGGTGGGTAACAATAAAGAGATGCTCATCATGGATTTTGTTACCTTTCTGTTGACTCTGCAAAACTTGAGCGTTCAGCACCTTGTCAAGCTAACCGTGAACGGGGTGAAATGATTACATTTTAATGCATTTCAGCTTTTCTTAGATATGAATAATTCATCTTTGGATCACTACAGATGTCTGTAAAAGCTGATGGCTTGTTACCTGTAGGTATTCTCCATAGACGATTCCTCCTTTAGTGGCTTTGTTGATGCCCTTTTGGGATTCATCCTCTTCTTCTGCCTGGCTAGGCTTACTGGTAAACAATCTAATTTTCAGACAGAAAAATATTTAATTTTAAAATGGTCTACAGGCAAAAAATAAAAACACAATTCGATTTGATTTTGCAAGAAATGAAAACAAAAAAATCAGTTAAAAACTAATCCTGAAAACATACGGATACTTTCTTCCCAAAAAAGGACATCCACTCATGTTTTTTTCTTAAAATGTCCCAAAGAAATTGATCTTATCTATGTTTACTGAAGGTTACCACAAGGTTCTGGGTGCTTCGTTGCAAAGTGAGGCATTTAAAGATTTGCAGTGTCCAATCAAATGCTGGATAGCCAAACACTGCCTATCAAAGCAGACACACAGGATACACGTGAGTGTACGTTTGCGTACAGTTTACAGTTGTGATTTATATATATATTTTTTTTTCATGTAGACCAGGGTTGTTTGATATTACTTAGCAAATAAAACCATTTTTGTTATTTGAAATGAAAAAAGGTCAACTAAAATAAAACAAAATAAATATTCCAGCTAGTTGCCTAAGTAACATTTCTTTTTCATTTAATTTAGCTTGATATATTAAAATGACTGAAACTTACATTTTTAATGAACAGCATTTATCTGAAATTGAAATCTTTTTTAACATTATAAATGTGTTTATCATCACTTGATCAATGTAAAGCATATATATATATATATATATATATACACACATATATATACATATACATATATATATATAGCGTACAATGTTTTTATTTCAGATAAATGCCAATCTTTTGATCTTTCTTTCATCAAAGAATCCTGAAAAATGTACTTGACTGTTTAAGTATGGATAATAAGAATAATAAATGTTTTTGAGCATCATAATATTAGAATGATTTCTGAAGGATCATGTGACTGTTTTATTATTATTATTATTATTATTTACATTTATTCAAATAGAAAACAGTTATTTTAAATAGTAAAAATATTTCAAAATGTTACTATATTTGCTGTACTTTGGATTAAACACATGCATGTTTGGTGAGCAGTATATACTTATCTATAGACAAAATATTGACTGATAGTATATATATACACATATACATATATACTAAAACTAAAACAAAACAAAAAAAAAAAGTTCACTAAAATTAAAATAAAAATGGAAAATACAAAAGTAACATTATTAAAATACCACCGATTAAGAGCATTTAAAAAATTGTTATCTCTAACTGAATCATGTGACCCACCATGCTGCTCTTGGATGGTTTGAAATCCTGTCTTAAAAAAATTAACATTGCATTATTGACCTCTCTCAATAAGATTTAGAGACTTGGAGGTTTTAATTATGGCTAAAAAAAAATATTTAATTGTCTTGCGCTTGTGGAGAATTTCATTTGGGTTCGAGTAACTATTGACTATGTAATGCTGTCTTGAAAATAAGTAGGGCTGTGCAAAAATATCGATACATTTAACTATCGCGATAATTTCTTTCACGATAGTGTTTCGATAGTTCAACTTCAAGTATCGATCCAAGTCGTGCCAAACGACCTCCTCCTCCGCTCCAGTAGATGTCGCTAACTCGCCATCAACAAAGCTAACCACGCAAAGCAGAACGGTGTTCGAAGTAAGCAAGAGTGAGCATGGCGGAAAATATAAAAGCTTTCAGAGCTGTGGCTGCACTTTTGTTTTAACAGTATACCAGGGAGTACTGCATTAGACAAAACAAATGCCGTTGTGGTTGAAACGCAGGGTATTAAAATTGCTTCTGAATGCGCGTGCGCCTTTACTTTCGGTTTCATTTTAACTGTCGCGTGAAACTCTCGGCGGTACTGAACGTGCATTCTACATACGCGTCTACAGGCTTTGTTATAATGACAGGATTAAATAGCTTGCAAGACTCAGAACTGAACAAAAAGTCCGGCGTTTTGAGTGGTGAGTGGATTCTGATAAATGCAAACACAAATATGCACTGGAGTCTGGCGTGAGGCGGCTGCCGCCGCTTACTTTCATTTTGTTTATTTTGTTATTAAAGTGACGTTTTCCCGCATCCTTCTCCCTGAGTCTTGAACTTTGTTACATACATATTAGGGCTGTACTAGAATAGTCGAATATTCGAATATTCGTTCGGTGGGTTGGCATTCGATTTTCAATTCTGAGATTCGAATATACTTTTTTTTTCAACACGTGACTTCCCCCGCAAACAGTTCTCATTCGCGCTTGAATGGCCCATTAGTGAACGGGAGGGGGAGAGCTGACAGCAAGCCGCGGAGAAAAGACTGTACTATAGTGTCACTATAGTTTGCAACCTGGTTGTGATTTATTTTAAAGTTTGAAATATAAAGAAATATTTTTGTTCATTGAAATGTGAGCAATCTAGCCAGCCTAACAGAGCATGTGAGCGGAGATGCATACCGTTTTCCACCGAAGCCTCTGAGACACACTGCCTGCGTGGCGGACGTGGAGCAGGTTTGTTACGTGACTGCTGCGGAAAAAATCCGCTTCACTTCTATTCTGTCGCGGGGTCGCGGTTGCGGTGTGGTTGGACCACACCTGATATAAGCGCGTATTCCGCAGACAGTGTGGCTGCTCTAATCTGTTAACATAGGCACAGAAAGAAAAATAAACACGCAGCAAATCCGCGACGTGTCCGCCACTCAGCCTATATCCTATAAAGAACTCACAGCAACAGTTATAAAGCCTAGATATATTATATAGCCTAATTTGCGCGCATGACATCGCTCTATAGTATTATAATTGCTTTTGAATGTGCGTGCGCGTTTTAATTTCGGTTTCTTTTTAAGGATCGCGTAAAACTCTTGGCGGCATGAACGTGCATTCTAAGCGCGTCTACAGGCTTTGTTATAATGAGAGGATTAATTAGCTTGCAGAATTTAGGACTGAACAAAAAATCCAGCGTTTTGAGCGGTGAGTGGATTCTGACTGATCAACGCAAACACAGATGGAGTCTGGCGTGAAGCGGCTGCCGTTTACTTTCGTTTTGTTAAAGTTTATTTTGTTATTAAAGTACGTTTGCAGTTTCCCGCATCCTTCCCAGAGTCTTGAACTTCCTTACATACACATCTTCCGGAAATCATCCTGGCGACCTATTTTTAAAGTCGGTTCGACTACCCCCACCCGATGGTCGCGACCCAGGGTTTTAAAACCACTGCCCTAGACTCGTTGTGTGAGCATATTGGAGCTGAATTCCCAGCCCTTAGCCCCTCCCACCGAAGCTTCGAATATTCCATATTGATTACCACCGAAGCTTCAAAGCGCAAAAAATGGTATTCGAACCAGCCCTAATACATATACATCTTCCTTAAATCATCCTGGCGACCCAATTTTTAAGTTCCTCGACTGAATTGTTTATTTAATTTATATGTGACTTTAGTGGCATATACATTTTAGTTAAGTGTTCAACAATATGCACTTAATACATGCACTGAGTTCTCTGTTCAGTGACACTGTGCAGTTGTAATAAATTGGAATGGATGGCAAATAAATTGGAATTGGAATTTTTATTTGTCTACGGACTTAAGTTAGCAATATAATGTGATACACATACTAATACAAACTATTGCAATATATCACAATATTTATTGTATCGTGATTTATTGTATCGTGACCCGTGTATCGTGATATGTATCGTATCGTGAGGCCTTTGCCAATACACAGCCCTAAAAATAAGGATTATTTACTTACACTTTTTTTTCAAATTAGCTTTTATACTAACAGCAGGTAAACATTTACTAGTCTGTATGGTCTTACTCTTGTAAAATTCAACAAAAACAGCCAATGGCAACAAAGGATGGTTAGGGGCCTTATTATGGTCAAGGACATGTGGCGTTAACGGAGTACATTTCAGTGTAGAAGCTAATGTAGAAAATAAAAAATCAAACAAATAAATAAAAAATTTGAAATGAGATGAACCATAAAGCACAATCACACTATTAATATGTAACCTTTTAAATATTTTAAGACTACATTACTTGGTCAAAAGTAACTGAACATCAAATTAAATACTCCACAAGAACATATAGCTGTGGTATCCACTTTTTGGTAGCTTTGAAAAGAATTTATATCCATAATCAATCTCTCCAAGTCACTAAGAGCTTTGGTTTGGGGATCATAAGATTGGTTGTTACATAAGGGCAGACATTTGTGGATGCATATCTTCCTGTTGGGCCAGTATCCTCAAACAGAACATCAGCTGGAACCTGACCAGAAACCTGACCTAAAAACTAAACAAATCGATATTTCAGAGACACAGCTTGGTGTTAAAGGTTGTCGTATTTTGAATGGGACTAAAGTCAGGTTAATGAACAAATATATAGGTAAACACTAGTAAAAGCAAATCACATGGTCTGTAGCACTTAAGCAGTAATGACGTAAGGAAGAGTTCACAGAATAAATAAACTGACCTTGACACATGGACAGGTCACATGATGTTTTCTTCTTTTGAACCATGACATAGGATTTTTCCAGCACAATAAATGAGTTGGACATACAAGAAACGTTAGCCAACAATGAGACCCAGCAGGTGAAGAAATATCCTACCGGCCATATGACAATATTGTTACAGTGGAAGATCCTGGTATAGGTGATATTATGAAATAATTGCTCACCCTCATTGAAAATTGTGTCTATTTTTCCTGTGGTCAGCATTTTTTCTAGAAGCGTTCTGTGCTGTCGGCTCTACAAACTACTGCTGCTTTCTGTATCACACACTGAAAGCCAAAAGAACTTAGATTAAGCCATTAAAAAATTAAAAGCAACGCGATGCAAAATATGGCAAGTGGTATCACAGAATCCAATCATAAAAATTGGAATTCACCGTATAAAGCGGAATCTCACGGAATTTGCCCAATTTGAGACAAATGAATCAAGTAGGAGAGTACAATTAAATCAAACGCGGTGCAGACTGGTGTCTGTGAGAGTATTAAGCCGCATAAATACTGTGTGAGTGAATGACGCAGATGCCAGGTTTCGTTTATAATAACGTTACACTACACATATTGTGTGACACTAGCTGTGTTTCATAAGTACATGGAAACAGACACAATCTCTAGAACTACTCTCAGAGTCACTTCGTCAGCATTTTACCTTTTCTGTTGAGAAAAAACTATCTTCATATCATCATATCTTCACAGCCCCTGTCAAAATAAAAGTTCGGTTTAACTATAGGCTATTACTTAATGTAATGACTATGGAAGCCAGTTTCCTCCACGTTAGAAAAAAATCATGTCTTAAAAGGTCAAAATGACATACTTAAATCAATTACAAGATAAAAAGTCAAAATGATGACTGACTTAATCAAAATTATATGGAAGCTTTAAAAAGTTGAAATTATGACATAAAAAGTCAAAATTATCACTTACTAAATCGAAATTATATGGAAGCCTTAAAAAGTTGAAATTATGATTTGCTAAAGCTAAATTATAACTTTAAAAGTCTTAAGTGATAAAAAGTTAAAATTATTACTTCAAAATTGACTTACGTAAATCATAATTACAAGATTATAAAGTCAAAATTATGTCCTAAAAAGTCGTAATTACGAGATAAAAAGTCAAAATTATGGCTTAAAGTCATAATGACCTACAAAGTCGAAATTATGACTTACAGTAAGTCATAATTATCAGATAAAAAGTCAAAATTATGACTTTAAAAAATCGTAATTACGATATAAAGTCGAAATTATGATTTATAAAGTCAAAATTATGACTTAAAAAAAAATCTAAATTATAACATTGTCCAAATTTTATGATCATAATCATAAAAGTGATCAGAAAGTCATAATTACGAAATTATGAAATCGTAATTAAAAGATAAAGTCAAAATTATGACCTAAAATGTCGTAATTACGAGATAAAGTCAAAATCATGAATTATCACTTAAAAGGAATTAAAAGAAAAAGTCAAAATTATGATTTATAAAGTAAAAATTTACTTACGCAAGTCATAATTATGAGATAAAGACAAAATTATGACCTAAAAAGCCATAATTACGAGATAAAGTCGAAACTTAATAAAAATCTAAATTATGACATGGTCAAAATTTTATGACTTAAGTCATAATTACGAAATTATGACATTGTAATTACAAGATAGTCAAAATTATGACTTATAAAGTCAAAAATTACTTACGCAAGTCATAATTATGAGATAAAGACAAAATTATGACCTAAAGTCATAATTACGAGATATAGTTTATGACTTAAAAAGTTGTAATTCAAGTCGAAATTATGATTTATAAAGTCGAAATTATGAATTCAGTCATAATTACAAGATAAAAAGTCTAAATTATGACAAGCCATAATTACGAGATAAAGTCTAAATGATTTATAAGTCAGAATTATGACTTAAAAAGTTGTAATTAAAGTCAAAATTCTGATTTATAAAGTCGAAATTATTACTTAAAAAGTTGTAATTACAAGATAAAGTCAAAATTATGAATTCAGTCATAATTACAAGATAAAAAGTCAAAATTATGGTAAGTCGAAATTATGACAATCTAAATTACGACGTCATTTTATGACAAGTCAATTACAAGAAACTTAAATCGTAATTACAAGATGAAAAGTTTAAAATCAAAATGATGAGTCATTATGACATTTATTAGAGAGCATAAAAGGGGGGGGGGGGATGTTGATGTTCTTTTTACAAAAATAAAAAGAACATTACCAAGAACACTGACCCACATGACTGTTTCCATACATATTTATTTAGCATTGATCATTACAAATACACACATTTCCCTGAGGAAATTCACCACTCCAGCTTTGAAAGAACCAGTGGCTGAACTTTTGCTCATGTTTGATAACACCGTTCTCAAACGAAAATGAACACGACATACGGTACAAGATGAATAAGCAAAAGTAAGGAGTAATGCTGTGTACTGAACAACCTCCAGTAATCAAACAAACACTTATTCCTGTCTGTTCGGTTCCTAGAGAACTGCAGATATGACATACAGATGGCCCCACTTATGGAAAAGTAATTTTTCAGAACATAAATGATTGCTATGGAACACAAAGTATGACACGACGCACATCTCAGCGTGCATCCGGAGCTGTGAAAGTGAACAAAACCAATAGAAATGTGCATAAGGTGCAGGTCTGTTATTGTGACAGAGGATTGAATGATGTTCTCCAAAACCTAGCAGCAACCCACTGCCTCCTAGAGGAAGAGAAACTGATTGCCACACCACACAGTTCAGATCCAGACAAACTAAACTATTTAAATAAAAAAAAAAAAAATAAAAAAAAAAAACTCAAAATAAAATATAGACAAGGACAATAATTAAAAAAGAAAATAATTTAACATTCCCCAATCCCAAAAGCATTCAGCGTTGCATTCACATTAATTAACGACATACAAAAAGCAAAAAATAAAACAAAAATAAAAAAAGATTGTTGTGTTTGTTTATCCATCCGGGCTCAGTAGATGGTGCGAGCAGGTGCTTTGAGGTGGTAGTTTATGAACTACTACATCGTATAATTGATCGTGTCACTCAGGTGACTTTTTTGTTGCCTCTTTCAAGGAATGCCCAGCAAACACACTTTTATGATATAAACATACGGATACAATATTGGACAAATACGGTTGAAAAGAACACATTGCAATCACTGCAGATGATCAATACCATTTCAAAAAAAATCAAACAGTACCAAAGTATTGCAGAAATGGAGCAATAAAAAGAGATTCAGCCCTTTTTCAGAATAAACTGAAGAATTAAAAATGCCCCACACAGCAAAACAAATTATAAATTTGAAGAGCAAACAATAAATAAAATGCAAACATGGAAGAAAATCTGTCATCAGATTGTAAGATTTACCATATGAACTTTAACTTTACAGTTCTTTTTTAAAAATTTGTACATTCCTGTTTTCAAAGAGCATTTTAAAATGTATGTAGAACATCTACACATTTATAAAATTGGATATTATTTATTAAATGAATTGCTGTCCAATAGACATGCAATTCGTGTTTTTTTAAATAGTAAAATTTTACTATTCCGTTTGAGACTTTGAGTTAAAATGTATCCAATAGGTCAAAAGTTTACATACACCTTACAGAATCTGCAAAATGTTCATTATTTTACCAAAATAAGAGGGATCATTCAAAATGCATGTTACTTTTTATTTAGCACTGAACTGAAGATGAAATTTCACATAGAAGATCTTTACATACAGTCCATAATAGAGAAAATAATAGTTCAAAAGTTTACATATATTAGATTCTTAATACTTAATAATTTTTTAAAACCACAAATTCTTTGGCTTTTCAGCATTTTTGTGTATTTGAACCCTTTCCAACAATGACTGTATGATTTTGAGGACAAATGAGGGACTCATGCAACTATTACAGAAGGTTCAAACGCTCAGTGACAAAAGTATCTTCTAAAGGGCAGTACTAAATGAAACAAATATGATATTCAGCCAAAAGAAGAAAAATCTTTATTCTGTTCAAAAGTTTTCACCCCCTGGCTCTTAATGCATCTTTTTTCCTTCTGGAGCATCAGTGAATGTTTGAACCTTCTGTAATAAGTGCATACGAGTCCCTCAGCTGTCCTCAGTGTGAAAAGATGCATCTCAAAACCATACAGTCATTGTTGGAAATGGTTCAAATACACAAAAATGCTGAAACACCATTTCTGTTAAATGATTAAACGGTTCAGGACAAACATGAAAAACTATCACTAAAAAAACAAACAAACAACAACAAAAAAAGTAAATATGTAAATGTCTTTTTTTTTTGCGAAATATCTTATTCAGGTCAGTACTAAAAAAAAAATAACATGCATTTTGTATGATTGCTCTTATTTTGGTAAAATAATTATTTCTTCAACTGTATATAATAAAAAAATAAAGACACAGACCTCAGTGAAATGACTGACCAAAACTCTTCACCTGCACTATCAATCGCTTGGATTTTCAGATAAGCGACAATACAAACTGTGAGAGAAAAAAAACAAAGGTGATCACCTGATATTGCTTAGTGGTTCATTTCACAAACACCACATGTGGTTTTTTTTTTCTTGCAAGTTGAGAATAGTTGAACTGCAATGCATAAATTATGCAAATAAATCATCCGGAAGGAGGGGAGAGATCATCTGCAACATTTCGAACCTTCAGTTTTTTTGTTTAGGATAAAAAAAAAGATTAGCAGCAGAACTGTTAATAATTCATGCACAAATAATACTGTTAACTGGCCAATTCTGAGAGATTTCATTGGCAGCCTGATTTGATTTGGATTATCATACAATTTTCCGATACAGAAGAGTCCCCACCTCCAGTTTCAAAGCCTTATCTGTAGTTTTTGCTTATGAATGTGCCCTCTGAATGAGCAATCAATGCAGCCCTTCCTACCAATCCCAAACACAATTCTTACAAACGTGTCATTGTAATAAACCAGGACTTGTCTTGACATTTTTCAGACACTGTAAAAAGGTAAAAGGTTTCAGGATGGGCCAAAACCTAATCGCCAGATACTGCGCCAGGAGAAGTGAACAAAACACAAACGACTTTCACAATGTTTGGCCTTCCACAATTGAATCCCACCTCGATTCTTCCATGGGAAGAGATATGAAAAGTAAAGATCATGTTTAATTATATCTACGTCGATATATTTGTAAAAACGAGCTGGCTGTAAATTAAGCTGGATCTTGGATTCGTGAGCCACTAGAGTTTGGTTTGGTTTGTTCAGCATGCAGCGATGGTTTCCAAAGCTTTAGCATGCAGCCCCTGCCGCACAGCCTGTAGAGATGACGCGCTACTGACTACAATCCAGTGAAGAGCCTCTGTGATATCCGTAGGAGAGACACCAGGTCCATTAAATCATGGAGGTGGTGATCTAAAGAGACACATTTGGTAATGAGTTCAATCACTTTGCGGTCTACATAATGTCTTAAGGGAATATCGGTGATTAACCGCATGCCCGTGTGGGCGGAGCTTCCACAGTTCCCAGCCTGTGTACCCCGGCCATTTAAAAAAAAAAAAAATCTTGAGCAGCAGGAAAAAAAAAAAAAAAAAGACGATGAATGAATCACCTCAAGATATCTTGGAGGTGTTATTAAAAACTCTCCTTTTGTTTTTTGGTGTTTTTTTGTTTTAAACAAAATCGTAAAATTCGACAGTGTTTCAAGGAATCCCTGGATGCGCATTACGGAGTGTGTTGGTGGAAATGCTAGGAAACGGCCTCGATCTGGTAGGAGCAGTCGTCTGGATGCGGGGCGGGTTTGGCTTCAGTAGTGCTCTTGGGTTTGGGAGGCCAGTCGGGATCCACGCTCAGCTCTTGGGCCAGGTGCATGTACCGAGCCTTGGGCACTTTTCTCCGCCGGCAGCAGAGCCAGGAGAGGCCTTTCGTTCCAAACATGTCAATTCCTCCCTATAGATACACACAGACACACATCGGCCGGGGGGGGGGACACAGGGGGAAGTAGAGAAGAGAAGATAACAAGAAGTCTGTTTTATCATTTCCTTCAAAAGACAAGAATTTAGCCCTGTAATGGAAACACTAAACTATAAAAAAAAATATTTATATATGAAATGAGAAACTCATATTCATCTGCAGAAACAAAGTCAGAGCCTTTGGTTTGTCTGTACAGAATGTCATGCCTCTGAGCACATGCAAGGGTAATGACTCTTTATGCTTATTCAAGTTAAAACCAAGATTCAAAAGAAATATAAATGCTACTTTTTAAGCTCAAATGAGATTAAAAAGAATGTTCCGGGTTCAAATCCAGAGCATGCTGTCAGCTACCACAGAAAACAATTTTGACTTGTCACAAGTTGTTAAAAACAAGCAAAAGTTGTGTGTAACGTAATGCACTTATATATGGAGTAGACATCACCTGGGATAAATGTTAAAAAATACTAAAATACTCATAGCATAATGACTGTTAAAATGGAACTAGTGTGAATGAAGTTACAATCAAACCAAAAATTTAGACACCAGATATATATTTTTTAATGTTTTTACTAGTGGGTGCTGGAGACTAGTTCATTTATGTAGGTGAGGACAGGACATATGTGACCCTGGACCACAAAACCAGTCTTAAGTCGCTGGGGTATATTTGGAGCAATAGCCAAAAATACATTGTATGGGTCAAAATGATTGATTTTTCTTTTATGGCAAAATCATTAGGATATCAAGTAAAGATCATGTTCCATGAAGATATTTTGTACATTTCATACTGTAAATATATCAAAACTTATTTTTTGATAAGTAATATGCATTGCTAAGAACTTAATCTGGACAACTTTAAAGGTGATTTTTTAGAAAAAATGACACTTATGACTGGTTTTGTGGTCCAGGGTCACATATTATACCTAAAAATTCTTTATAAAATGGACTACCAGTATAATGGATCAAATTTGATTTGATACTTTGACCTGACCATGTATTGTTACATATCTTTCTCTAAAGGGTTACTTCACCCCAAAGTGAAAATGTTGTCATTAATAATAATAATAATAATAATAAACAACAACAAAAACAATAACACTGTCAAGAGCCAGAAAAGTATGAAAGATGTCCTCAAAATAGTCCATCTGCCATCAGTGGTCCAACCATAATTTTACAAAGCTACGAGAATACTTTTTGTACGCAAAGAAAACAAAAATAATGACTTTATTCAGCAATGTGTATCCACTGATGACCGCAGATGGACTATTTTGTTGACGTCTTTAATACTTTTCTGGGCCTTGACAGTGTTATTTACTTGTCAGTCAATGGGACAGCCACAAAGCTCCCGGTTTTCATCCAAAATGAAGACGAACAAAGCTTTTACAGGTTTGAAACGACATGGGGGTAAGTGATTAATGAGAACATTTTCATTTTGGGGTGGAGTAACCCTTTAAAGTTAGCTGACATTATCAGGACATTATCAGTTTAACTCCAGAGTTCTTGCCATATTTTATTACCATTTTCTAAACTGTGATCATTTGTAAAAATGATGAAGGAGTTCAGTTTTGGTTTGACTGTATATCCAAATTTTAACTCTCTATATTTTGGAAGCATTAATATAAGAGCTTTAACAAAACTGAGTGCTGCTTTTAATTTTCTAAACCATTCTAGAGGTCCTGCTTCATGGACTTTTTTTTTTTTTTTTTATTGTAATTGCATTTCTGTAAACCATTTTTGCTTGTTTTTACAATTTCATCAAAATTATTTTTGGTGGTAATCAAAGGCAGGCAACAGATACTGTCAATGGTGCTCGTTTTAAACCCGGAACATTCCTTTAAAGGAATATTCCAGGTTATTTGCATGTTATAGCTATTATAAAATAATGAAAAGCTAGTTAGTTTCACAGTATTGGTGTTGTTATTGTTAACTAAAATAATTAAATATTTTATAAAATTGCTAAATAAAAACAAATAAAAAAGCACAATTAAAATTAGGAACTGAATATATATATATATATATATATATATATATATATATATATATATATATATATATATATATATATATATATATATATGCTAAAATTGAAAATAAATAAATATGTAAATAATTATTTGTATATATAAGACGACACCAGAAAGATACATCATGCATCTATCTGTAAAACATCTTTTACAATGTACAATTGCTTTTACAATTTACAATTGCTAACTTGTAACCAGAAGTAGAAAAGTAGTCCCACTTTGAAAGGATGATTCAAGCAAGTAAAAATGACTGCCTGTGATGAGCAACAGCAGCCCACAGACTCATTTTGAACCCTGAACATTCCTGTAAAGGAAAATTCAAAGTTATTTACACTTTAATGTCTATGAGAAGTTAAATATACACTAGCGTTCACAAGTTGGGGATTGATAAGATTTAAACAGTTTTCCAAGAAACATCTCATGCTCACCAATGCTGTATTTGTTTGATTTTTTTTTTTTTTAATGTACAAAATATTAGTGTTTTTACAGAAATTATTAAATAAAATGATCATTTTAAATAATTATAATTTTAAAAAGTTTTCAAAAGCACAAATTTCCAAATCAATAAATATAAAATGAAATAAATATATACACACATATACAAGTGGTGTCAGTCAATTAAAAAAATATGAAATCACACATTTTTCCTGAAATTAATCATGATTAATCCTAAAGGCAAGTATCACTGATGTCTCTATGATTTTTTTTCTTAATCTCTAACTTGAAACAATCTTCACATAAATCCATTATAATAAGTGTCATATAGGCTAGCTACCTGTGCCCTTCATCAAGAAAATATAGCCTAAAGTTATCAAATCACTAAATTATATAAAATTTCAAATTTTATAAAGATAAAAGCTTAAAACTTTATAGAAGTTGTTAATTTCCTCTTTTTAGTTTTGTTCTTTGATTAACAGACATCACAGCAGGTTATTAGGATATTTTGGCTGCTGTTACTTCAAAAGCTGCCTCTGCTGAAGTAAATGCGGATCTGATGCTGCTTTAAATGCGACTCATAAATACGAATACTTGCACAGTTTTAAGGCATTTCTTTGAAAATGTTAAATATTTTTAACACGTTAATATGAAAAAAACATACTGCCTGCATTAATGTGCTAATTTTGACACCACTAGTTGAGAGGGAGATAAATAGATACCTTTTTATTTATCTTACTGACCCCAAACTTTTGAACATTAGTGTATTGTCAAAAAAAACTAAACCCAGATGCTTCGATACCAAAAATAAGATTTTCACAAAAACCTAATTACAAGGTGCTGCAAATTCTATATTAGTTATGCAAAACCAGTAGTTCCTCCATAGAAACAAATTCTTCCCACAGACATCAAGTTGCAAACAACCCGGAATGTTCCTTAAACCAAACCTGATGCTTAAAATCAACACACAAAACACAATGTATCAGAACATTAGTGCAAGTTTTGCGATTGACTGTGTTAGACGTTAAACATTGCTCTGTTTGGCACATACCTGCACCGTCACTGCAAACACGCGGTTTGAACAGACGCATAGCTTACACACGTATGCAGTAGTTGCCACTACAGAAGAGCATTAGAGGAAGATGTGGGGAAGTGGGGTAATCGTAAGCCCCCGGAGCATGACACAACAAGAGTCCCAACAGGGGGCACTAGAGAGCGTTCAGAAAAATCATGTGGGCGCATGCAAGGCCAAATGTTAAAACAGGGTGCTGGGTGAGGGGGGAGGAGGATAGGATAGGAGGAGGAAGGAGAAGGGGAAAGAGTGAAAGTAGGAAAGTGGACACCAGGAAGTGAAAAGGCAACGGTGAACAGAAGTGTCAGATTTTTCCCAACCTGTGGTGTCGGGCCTGCAGGGGAGACGCCATAGCTTCCCTGCTTGTCTCTGCTGAACACATGCTTCCATAAGATGACGTCAAGCACGACGGTCTAAAGAATATCGCAGTAGGGCGGAAAGAATGAAGAGAGCTACGGATCACATGGCTAGCAAAAGATTTATGGTCATCATTTGTTTCTGCTTTTTCCTTGTCAAGAGCAAAAACTGAATACATTTCTTGAAAAGGCAGTGATTTTTTTTTTTTTTGGATTGTGTGTTAGTTATAGAAAAACAGAGGAGGCAAGAGAATTTTGTTATTCTGCACTAAAAGTCATCCGTTCATTGGCAAAACAGCGAGATCTTGTTCTATGATTGACAGGTGAGAGAGAACGGCTGAAAAGGGGCGTGACTTGTAGTTAGCATAAGGAAGTAGTCAGGATCTAAAAGGCGAAGCAAACAGCCACTATGCCACTAGGGTGATTGCTGGCATTTCTTAATCAGGGTGAGGAGCTTTTGCCCAAAGAGGACAAGAATAATTTGACCTTTTGTTTTGGATTTGGAGGCAGAAGGAGCTGCTGATGAAATCAGACATGCTGTACAACTTATAGCCTGGCTGTATAGGGTAAAATGTAAACGCGGTTTCTTTATCCTGTGAATCAGCCTCAGCAGAGCAGAATTTACTTCTGTATAGGGATGGGAATTAAAGAAATTTTGGCTTCTTAAAGGGAACCTTGGGAATCAAGACTTGCATGGCTTGATTTAACCAAAATGAGGTCTTTTACAAAAACATGTAGTAGAAAACCCATGAAAGATTTACGTTACTTAAAAATCCACATTGTTTTATATTTTATATAAAACAATCATATTTTTGACTATGGGGTTGTCATTATTTCGATGGTGTGAAATGGTTGCAACCTGTGAGCTACTGGTGCTACCTGTTGCTATTTTTATCATAATGCAACTCAGAAAGCAAAATACTGATACAATGAAAGTTTACAGGTGGCGGTGGATTTAAGTGTAGGCTTACAGTCTAAACGCCGCCAGTTATCGAGTAAAACTCCTTTAGTGCCTGCGGCGTCATGCATCGGCAGGTGTACATCCTGCCAGGATGGCATCTAGCATTTCTTGTCTCTGCTGTTTGTAAGCTCTTTCAGTAGCTGTGGTCTACTAAAAGCCTCAAAGGCACCAGGGCTAAAGTGGAAAGAACAAAGACGCAGATCTTTTAAGTTTTATTTGTCCACAGGCATTTTCCCATTCTTTTCTCCTCTTCTCCTCATATTGCTAGGAAAGCTTCTCTTGTTGCCCTTTGACTGAAAATTACAACGAAAAGCCGCACAATGTGGCATTGTATCAGTATTTTTCCCCCCAAGTTGTGTTGAAATAAAAATAGCAACAGGTAGCGCCAATCGCAGACTGAGTGCGGTAAAAACAGCAACTAGTAGCCCCAATTGCTGACTGAGTGTGGTTAAAAAAAAATAATAATACAGCAACAGGTAGCGCCAATCACTCACTGAGTGCGGTAAAAATAGCAACAGGTGGCGCCAAATCGCTCACTGAGTACGGTAAAAATAGCAACAGGTGGTGCCTATTGTTGAGTACAGTAAAAAATAGCAACAGGTGGCACCTATCGTTGAGTACGGTAAAAATAGCAACAGGTGGTGCCTATTGTTGAGTACAGTAAAAAATAGCAACAGGTGGCACCTATCGTTGAGTACGGTAAAAATAGCAACAGGTGGCGCCAATCACTCACTGAGTACGGTAAAAATAGCAACAGGTGTCGCCAATCGCTCACTGAGTATGTTAAAAAGTAGCAACAGGTGGCGCCAACTGCTCACTGAGTACGGTAAAAATAGCAACAGGTGGCACCTATCGTTGAGTGCGGTAAAAATAGCAACAGGTGGCGCCTATCGTTGAGTACGGTAAAAATAGCAACAGGTGGCACCTATCGTTGAGTGCGGTAAAAATAGCAACAGGTGGCGCCTATCGTTGAGTACGGTAAAAATAGCAACAGGTGGCGCCTATCGTTGAGTACGGTAAAAATAGCAACAGGTGGCACCTATCGTTGAGTGCGGTAAAAATAGCAACAGGTGGCGCCTATCGTTGAGTACGGTAAAAATAGCAACAGGTGGCGCCAAATCGCTCACTGAGTGCGGTAAAATAGCAACAGGTGGCACCGATCACTCACTGAGCATGGTAAAAATAGCAACAGGTGGCACCTATCGTTGAGTACGGTAAAAATAGCAACAGGTGGCACCTATCGTTGAGTACGGTAAAAATAGCAACAGGTGGCACCTATCGTTGAGTGCGGTAAAAATAGCAACAGGTGGCGCCTATCGTTGAGTACGGTAAAAATAGCAACAGGTGGCACCTATCGTTGAGTGCGGTAAAAATAGCAACAGGTGGCGCCTATCGTTGAGTACGGTAAAAATAGCAACAGGTGGCGCCTATCGTTGAGTACGGTAAAAATAGCAACAGGTGGCACCTATCGTTGAGTGCGGTAAAAAAAGCAACAGGTGGCGCCTATCGTTGAGTACGGTAAAAATAGCAACAGGTGGCGCCAAATCGCTCACTGAGTGCGGTAAAATAGCAACAGGTGGCACCGATCACTCACTGAGCATGGTAAAAATAGCAACAGGTGGCACCTATCGTTGAGTACGGTAAAAATAGCAACAGGTGGCACCTATTGTTGAGTACGGTAAAAATAGCCACAGGTGGTGCCTATCGTTGAGTACGGTAAAAATAGCAACAGGTGGCACCTATCGTTGAGTACGGTAAAAATAGCAACAGGTGGCGCCAAATCGCTCACTGAGTACGGTAAAAATAGCAACAGGTGGTGCCTATTGTTGAGTACAGTAAAAAATAGCAACAGGTGGCACCTATCGTTGAGTACGGTAAAAATAGCAACAGGTGGCGCCAATCACTCACTGAGTACGGTAAAAATAGCAACAGGTGGCGCCAATCGCTCACCGAGTATGTTAAAAAATAGCAACAGGTGGCGCCAACTGCTCACTGAGTACGGTAAAAATAGCAACAGGTGGCACCTATCGTTGAGTACGGTAAAAAGAGCCACAGGTGGCACCTATCGTTGAGTACGGTAAAAATAGCAACAGGTGGCGCCAATCGCTCACCGAGTATGTTAAAAAGTAGCAACAGGTGGCGCCAACTGCTCACTGAGTACGGTAAAAATAGCAACAGGTGGCACCTATCGTTGAGTACGGTAAAAATAGCAACAGGTGGCGCCAATCGCTCACCGAGTATGTTAAAAAGTAGCAACAGGTGGCGCCAACTGCTCACTGAGTACGGTAAAAATAGCAACAGGTGGCACCTATCGTTGAGTACGGTAAAAATAGCAACAGGTGGCACCTATCGTTGAGTACGGTAAAAATAGCAACAGGTGGCGCCAAATCGCTCACTGAGTACGGTAAAAATAGCAACAGGTGGTGCCTATTGTTGAGTACAGTAAAAAATAGCAACAGGTGGCACCTATCGTTGAGTACGGTAAAAATAGCAACAGGTGGCGCCAAATCGCTCACTGAGTACGGTAAAAATAGCAACAGGTGGTGCCTATTGTTGAGTACGGTAAAAATAGCAACAGGTGGCGCCAATCACTCACTGAGTACGGTAAAAATAGCAACAGGTGGCGCCAATCGCTCACCGAGTATGTTAAAAAGTAGCAACAGGTGGCGCCAACTGCTCACTGAGTACGGTAAAAATAGCAACAGGTGGCGCCAATCGCTCACAGAGTATGTTAAAAAGTAGCAACAGGTGGCGCCAACTGCTCACTGAGTACGGTAAAAATAGCAACAGGTGGCGCCTATCGTTGAGTACGGTAAAAATAGCAACAGGTGGCGCCTATCGTTGAGTACGGTAAAAATAGCAACAGGTGGTGCCTATCGTTGAGTACAGTAAAAATAGCAACAGGTGGCGCCTATTCATCACTGAGTACGGTAAAAATAGCAACAGGTGGCGCCTATCGTTGAGTACGTTAAAAATAGCAACAGGTGGCGCCTATCGTTGAGTACGGTAAAAAGAGCCACAGGTGGCGCCTATCGTTGAGTACGGTAAAAATAGCAACAGGTGGCACCTATCGTTGAGTACGGTAAAAATAGCAACAGGTGGCGCCTATCGTTGAGTACGGTAAAAATAGCAACAGGTGGTGCCTATCGTTGAGTACAGTAAAAATAGCAACAGGTGGTGCCTATTCATCACTGAGTACAGTAAAAATAGCAACAGGTGGCGCCTATCGTTGAGTACGGTAAAAAAAGCAACAGGTGGCGCCAATCTCTCACTGAGTACGGTAAAAATAGCAACAGGTGGCGCCTATCGTTGAGTACGGTAAAAATAGCAACAGGTGGCGCCTATCGTTGAGTACGGTAAAAATAGCAACAGGTGGCGCCTATTCATCACTGAGTACGGTAAAAATAGCAACAGGTGGCGCCTATCGCTCACTGAGTACAGTAAAATTAGCAACAGGTGGCGCCTATCGTTGAGTACAGTAAAAATAGCAACAGGTGGCGCCAATCGCTCACTGAGTACAGTAAAAATAGCAACAGGTAGCGCCAATCACTCTCCAAGTGTGGTAAAAATAACAACAGGCGGTGCCTGGGTTTTCCACTACATACATTTCAGTAAGAGACATTATTGATCTTATATTAAGCCATACAAGTCTTAATACATGCGGTTCCCTTTCATTTCATTAATGATTATCTCACCCTCTCTGTCAGTGGAATCAGTTCTAAATAAGAACTAGCTTTTGATTCCCATCCTTATCAAATACACTTGAGTTTTAATTGGGTTACAGCAAGAGCAGTAGGTTATGACCCTGGCTGAAGGGTCCACTACATCTGACAGTCACTTCCTATAAGAAAAAGTATTATCCATAATATAGTACTGTAATATAGTACTTTCCCAAATATATATATATATATATATATATATATATATATATATATATATATATATATATATATATATATATATATATATATATAGAGAGTTAGCAATACAACTACATAATTATATAATAAAACCATTTTGAAACCATTTTTGACCATTTTGAAAGTTTATTATGTACTTTATTATGCACAAATAATGTGGCAGATGTAACAGTCTGATGTCCCCACTTACCTCGAAGGCGGCAGACATTATGGTGTTGCCCAGCACAATGACCACCATAGCCACACGCCAGCTTAGAGGAACACATACGAGCTAAAGAGAATGTAGACAAATGTAATGAACATCTTAAAACATACAACTAGCGTTTAAAAGTCATTACGATTTTTTTTTATTCATCATTCCAAGATGATTGTCTTTTTCTTTTTTCAGTCAAAAAGAAATTAAGGTTTTTGAGGAAAACATTCCAGAATTTTTCTCTATATAATAGACTTCTATAGGGATCAACGGGTTGAAGGGCCAATTCACAGTTTCAATGGAGCTTCAAAGGGCTCTACATGATCCCAGCTGGGGAAGAAGGGTCTTATCTAGTGAGTCAGTCATTTTCTAAACAATATACAAATTTGTATACTTTTTTACCACAAATGCTTGTGTTTGTCTGTGTACTTCAGCTCTAAAAGGTAGGGTAGGGCGAAAAACTCCATCTCATTTTCTCCTCCAGCTTCAAAATTGTCTGACGTTGTTTTAGCCTTTTTTGTAAAGGGTGTTAATTTTTTTTGCATGTCTTTTGTGGTAAAAAAGTATTTTTTTTTATTTTTTAGAAAATGGCTGATCGTTTCACACCATAAGACACTTATTCCTCAGCTGAGACCATGTAGAGCCCTTTGAAGCTGCACTGAAACTGCAGTTTGGACCTCTAACCCGTTGGGCACCACTGAAGTCCACTATATGGAGAAAAATCCTGGAATGTTTTTCTCAAAACCTTCTTTGCGACTGAAGAAAAAAAGACATGAACACCTTGGATAACAGAGTGAGTAAATTATCAGGACATTCTTAGCAGTAAATTAACTAATCCTTTAATGAATAACGATTTCTATTTCAAAAAAACGTTTCTTGAGCAGCAAATCAGCATATTAGAATGATTTCTGAAGGATCATGTGTGACTGAAGACAGGAGTAATAATGCTGAAAATTCAGCTTTGACATCACAAGAATAAATTCCATTTTAATATACATTCAAGGTATTCTAAATTGCAATAATGTTACTGTAACAGTTTTTACTGTATATTCATCATGTACTTGCAGCTATACTTTCAAAAACCATATAAACTCTTGGTAAAACTTTTGAACTGTAGTTTAGGTGTTTCATAAAGGCATGAGTTATAATTACTTAAGCTGTAGGCCATATTATCTAAAATAATCAACTGTTAGGAAACAAACATACCTCTAAAAATTTATAGATTCCAGCAATTGGGACAAACATGATGAAGAATAGGAAAATGATGAGAATTAAAACAGAGATGACAAATGGCCCTGAAAGCAAGAGAAAAGAGACAAGAAACAATCAATGAAGAGTAACACTAGATTTGCATTGTTTTTTGCAAAGTTAATTTTCAATAAGCACATCTTACAATGACATCAATTGGGAAAAACATCCAATAGGAAATGTTCGAAATGTACTCTTAAATTTCAATGCATTAAATTGACAGAAAAAGAATATAAAAAGTGTGAGGGACGTTAAAACACTGTTGCTTTCTGAGTTGTTTGTCACACTGTACTGTGAAGGCATCAAGCTAAAAAAAAGGTTCATCCTTACAGTTCTTGTAGCTGGGCTGGCGGAAAGGTTTTCCTTTGGAGAAGACAATGGCAACAATGAGGTACTGAAAAGAGGAGACGAAGAAGAGTGTGGTATTCACGTCGTTCGTGATACTTTCTTCAGCCTCCTCTTCAGTGGAGTTCATGGAGCTCTCCATGTGATAGGGAACAGAGCAGTTGTAGATTGGACTGTGAATTGAAGAACAAGAAAAAAAAGTGACTAGAGCTGAAATGCAACTAAGGTAATTAAAGAATAAAACGGTATTAAGTGTTGCAGTACCACTAATGCAGGGAGCAGTGCTCCGTACTCACTCTGGCTTGGAGTACCAGTCCAATTTTTGGATCATAAGGAAGGCCATGATCTGGAAACCCAGGCAAATAAGAATCTGGGTCAGAACTGAGAAAAGAAGAGGTCCTGAGACGAGACCGGAGGGAGGTCTTCGGGCGACAAGCTCCTTCCATGCGGAGTTCAAACTCACTAGGAGTGTGTGGGAAAGCGAATGAGAGAAATTACAGAAAACAAATCAATAACGTAGGCACCATTAAGATCAATTTAAGCTGAACAAGAAAGACAGATCATACTCACTGGTGAAGACGATTAGAAGAATGATGGCAATGTCGATGAAGAGAAACTGGAAGTCGCCTAGATTACTGCCAATCTGAAATGCATCATTAATGGATCAGGGTTAAATAAGCAATCTCAGCCTGAACTAATGACCTTCTGTTACTCACAAGCACAGAAACGTGTGTAATAACTAACTATGTAATAAATATTTCAGTCATATTAGTAATCCTGACAGGGGAACTTACGGAGTAGAGAAGGGCGACACTGAGGCATTGAATAATACTGTATAGAGCCATGAACTTGAACACACAGAAGGAGGTGATGAGAGCTGCTCTGCCCTCCCTGTGGAGAAACACCACATGTGAGACTGTGTTTGTGCAAAGAACATTTGTCATTGGGAAATTAAAGACAAAAACACTTTATTTACTTGCAATTTTAATCAAACCCAACATTAAAAATACCAAACATCAAGAAACAGAATAACTGTGGCAATGTCTCCAAGATGCTTCACGAAACCTACAGTGCCTTACGAAAGTATTCATACCCCTTCATTTTTTTTTTTTTCTTCACAGTCTGTTATGTTGCCATCTTAAACTGCTGAAAATTACTTTTTTCCCCACAACAATCTCCACTCCATACACCATAAAACCATTTTTGCCAATAACATCTTTGTAAATGAATTAAAAATAAACAAACTTAAATGATTCCATTGCATAAGTATACATCTGGGACAGCTGGAATTTAGCTCAGCAGCATTCATATTGCTTGTAGATGTTACTACACTTCGAGTGAAGTTAACCTGTGTTAAATTCAATTGAAAGGGTATGATTTGGAAAGGCACACACGTCTTAATGAAAGGTCTAACAGCTGAAAATGCATATCACAGCAAAAGCCAACCCCTGAGAAGAAGAATGGCAGATTTGAGGCATTAAAGGTGCTTCAGCTAAGTACTGAATTAAGGGTATGAATACTTATGCAAGTACTCATTTCAGGTTTTTTATTTTTAAGAAATTCTGTTTTTACTCTGTTAGTATGGAGTGTAGGTTGATGTAGGGAAAAAAGGTAATTTAAAGCAGATAAGATGGCAACAAAACGTGAAAAATACGAAGGAGTATGATTACTTTCGCAAGGCAATGTACCTACAAAGCCACAGTACTGTTAGTTTTAGGCACTTGTGTAAAAATGCTGTAAAATTATGATGCTGTCAAAAAACAATTATTTTCTTTATCAATTAACTTCTATTAACTAAATGAAATCAACATTTGGTGTCAACATCCTTTGCGTTTCAAGTAGGTTTTGCCCTAGTGCGCATAGTTTTTCAGGTAGTTTTGCTGGTAGGTTTCTTGAAGCATGTTGCCACAATTCTTCTGGATTTAGTCTCAGTTTATTCTGTGTCTTCATGTCATCCACATTTAGCTGGATAAAATTCTAGTGGCCTAAGACTATTGCACAGCACTGTAAATGTGTTTTGGGGATTCTGATCCTCAAATGTTTGTCATTTTAATAAATGATTTTTTGGACCGGAGATGTTACTGTACGTAGCAGTGCAGTGGATTCTCTTAAAAAGAAAAGATTATGAATTTTTGGTTTCTCTTCACAGCACTCCTTTAAAACACAGCTGTGGTGCAGTTAGGACACCTGATCAGATTGGGCACGCAGGTGATGCTGGGAGTTGTGGAGGTGAAGGGAGAAGCAACTGAAGCCTCCAGCTCTGACAGGGAAATCCCAGCATGAGCTCTCTTCAGTGCCTGAGGATGAAACAGACAGACATCAGCTACACAAGACACCTTCAGAACAAATGATAAGCATAAAATACTCATACAGTTGAGGTCATTCATTCATTCATTCATTTATTATTTATTGCCATATCAGCTGCAATGGCTATCTCATGGCAAAACAGATAACAATTTTAAAAATAATTAATAAATAACATATTTATATAAAACACTTACATAAATAAAAACATCAATAACAACAAAAATATAGAATATAAAATGCTAAATTACATCAAAGAAGGTTTTTTTAAATTCACTTTAGTTAAAAACTCTAATATTTTTAAAGGGTTCACATTTAAAAACAAATCCTTCAAGGTTTTTTCCATTAAAAAACGTTGTCTCATAACATTAAAAATCGAACATATCAAAGTATGCGTTTTACATTTAGTGCACAATTACAATATTGACATTTTGGTGCATCTTCTCCTTTTAATAAATGTCCATGTGTAAGTCTGGTGTCAGCTGAGGTCAAGAATCTGCAAAATGTTAATTATTTTACCAAAATATCAGCATTTTTGTGTTTTTGAACCCTTTCCATCAATGACTGTATGATTTTGAGATCCATCTTCTCACACTGAGGACAACTGAGAGACTCATATGCAAACTATTACAAAAGGTTCGAACGCTCACTGATGCTCCTGAAGGAAAAACAATGCATTAAGAGCCTGAGAACTTTTTCATCTAAAGCTCAGGGTAAATGTAACTTATTTTGTCTTCTGGGAAACAAGCAAGCAAGTATTCTTTGTAGCTTTTGAAGGGCAGTACTAAATGAAAACAACAACAACAAACACAATATTTAGGCAAAATAAGAAAAATGTACACATCTTCATTCCGTTCAAAAGTTTTCACCCCCGACTCTTAATGCATCATGTTTTTTTCTGGAGCATCAATGAGCATTTGAACCTTCTGTAATAGTTGCATATGAGTCCCTCAGTTGTCCTTGGGAAGGCTTCAATTACACAAAAATGCTGAAAAACAAAACATTTGTGGGGCCTAAAAGAATTTTCTGAAGAACAGCAGGCAGTTTAATTGTTCAGGACACATGAACAACAGTCACTAAAAAAAGCTGCTGAGGATCATTCATGAATACAGAATACGGTAATTTTATAAATTCATCTATTACTTTCTCTTGTGCAATATATGTAAACGTCTTATGTGAAATATTTATTCAGGTCAGTACTAAATAAAAAAACAACATGCATTTTGTATGACCCCCTATTATTTTGGTAAAATAATTGACACTTTGCATATTCTGCTATGTGTATGTAAACATTTGACTTGAACTGTATAACCTTCAGAAAATACTTTAAAAGAGATTTTAAAGTTTCTCACCCCACAGTCGTTTGCTCCATCTCCACACATTCCTACAAAATAGCTGGAGAAGACAGGAAAAAAACGTTGATGAGAAAATGTGGCACTTTGCAAAACCCAAATATACACAACTAAACAGACATGAGTGCTAAATAGATGAGCTCTCATGGAGCTTGTGTAATACTCACTCTACACTTTCTAATGTCTCAACAAGCTGAGTCTTCTGGTCTGGTGCCATCCTTGCAAATACTGTTCCATGAAGCACCAGCTACACCAACAACCATTAAAATAAATAAATACCATATACAATATAACCAATGTTTGTACAAATATAGCATTATATATATATATATATATATATATATATATATATATATATATATATATATATTATATGCTGACCTTCTGTAGCAAGTCCTGGAAATGCTCAGTAATTACAGCAAAAGATTTGCCGCTCATGGCAAAGTGATACTGTTCCTGCATTCTCATCTCATCCACAGAATGCCCATCTTCCATAATAATCTCCATCTCCTGTCATGAGAGAACACAAGTACAGAGAGATGCTAAAGATAATGCTTTTTGCCTTATCGATAACATTTGTAGTGCTGATAACCATATTGTATGGCCACTGTAGGTGTCTTACTGTAACAGTGATTTTGCTAAGTGTATTTGAAAACCGACAACATGCCACAAATACTGGCGATTGATCTCAAACCATATTAACCTAACTTCCATAAAGCGGCTGTGACTGGGTCTGGCCAGTAGATGGCGCACTGACCTCTAGTTTGGTGGGCTTGTTCAAGTGTTTGCTGGGTTTGTCTGCATAGTGCCAGTTAATCTTGGCAGCCTGGCCGTCTTTAGGGGGCAGAGCGTCGGCAATAATGACTCTGTCTTGTGGCTGAATCATGCCGCAGTCTCGTGCCACAGAGATGGCTGTCAGCATGTTGTCACCTACGTAAGAGACAGAGAAAGAGGAAAAGATGTAGAAAACATTTACAAAAACTTATTTTAGTAGTCATTTGTAATCCCACTCAGAGACTTTTGGACCATCTAATAGACAGGTACAAAGGTATAGCATTTTTTTTTGTTTTTGTCAGGGGTATAGCATTTTTTTTTTTTTTGTCAGGGGTCAGAGATGATGTCTGGCATCTGGCAATGACCCAGCGATCCTTGTGATTGTATGAGTGAGTCATGTACAAACTCAATCTGCTTAAGTTCACAATGCTGCATTTAGCCTCGTCTGAACTTTGGAGAGCTTGCCTGGTAATCTGGAGACCTGAGAACCTTATTAGACGAGATTCCAAGAATACCTAATGAATTAAGCTTCAAAGCTCCCAGACTCCCGTCTGCCTGAAGCTAGTCACCCTAAACTCTCTTCCATCTTCAAATAACATGGTCATATCTAACTCCTGTTAAGCTTACCAGGACACCTTTAAAATTTCTCACATTATTACAATATTCGCTATGGTCTAGAAAAAGGTAATAAAATATGACAAGAACTCAAAGAATTAAACTGTGTCAGAACAAATTAATCTTGATAATAACAAATTATAGTCAAAACAAAATGTACTCGGACACATTATTTGCTATAGTTTAGAAAATGGTAATAAAACATGACAAGAATTGTCAATAAACATTAATCTTGATAATGTCTGATAACTTTGATAGAAAAGTATGTAACAAAACATGGCCAGGTCAAAGTGTCAAATACATTTTTTGGTCCTAAATTTGTATCAGTTTTACTGGTCAACTGTAGGAAGAATTTTTAGTTATCATGTGTCACTGTTTACTTTATTTTTATTTTTATAGTGTCCAACTATAGTGCCCTGCACCCACTAGTAAAAAATATCAAAAATTATCTCTGATGTCTGAGTAATTTTTGGTTTGCTGTATATAACTATAGAACACAAATAAGGTATGCAGTGAGTAACTGAACCAGGTCTGCTGGACAAAGATCAAACATATTGGGTCAGGAAAACCTACCTAGAAATTAATACTTCTGTTCAGCAAGTACACAATAAATTGATCAAAAGTGACAGTAAGACTTTTATAATGTTATGTAAGATTTGTATTTTAAATAAACACTATTCTTTTGATATTTTTTATCAAATAATCTTAAAACAAATTAAATAACACCACAAAATTAGCATATTCCAATGATTTCGGAAAGAACATGTGACACTGAAGATTGGAGTAACGATGTTGAAAGTGTAGAAGCACTTTTTTTTTTATGTAAAATAGAAAATTTTAATGATAATATTAACAATATAACAGTTGTTGACAGTAATGACAAGAAGCAAAGGGGAAGGGAGATTTTTCATTTTTTTCCGAACGTCGATAAATCGATAACGATAATTATTGCGCTATATGAATTTCCTCGTTAAATGATAACAAGAGTTCGATATATGTTCGATATAATGTTTATATCAAAGGCGGAAGAAAAAAGCGCTAGTCAAAGTGCGCCACTTGGACCGTTTATCCGCTCGGATCAAGGATCAAAGTTCAAACGGTAGCACAGTAGGAACTACTAGAGAAGATGCTTTCACTCGCTGATGAGTCTCGGTCACTAAACAGTGCAAGAACCAATTGGATTCAGTGAAAAACACAAATAACTCTGTTTATAGCAAGATGAAACAATGCTGACAAACAAGAGAAACACTGTACTCATTGATACAATCAGAAGGCTTTTTAATCTACAAATTGCCATAATTTACCATAGATTTACTGTAGTAGCACTAACTGCACAGTGGTATTGTGTCAGAAATATGGGTATATTTGTGCCGAATTTTATTATATTATTAATGTAGACATGTAGGAGGAGTAATGGAATATAACTGCAGTATTTTTTGTGATTAAGCTATAGCATTTATGCCTTTATACCATGACACTGAGGTGCTATATTTGTGGTTTTAACTGTTATTATCATGATACTGTGGAAGAGCAATGGTGTAAAAAACCCTACATCAAACAGTCAGAATAATTACATTTCACAATATAAGAATGAAATTGCTACAATATTTTACAGATATTACTGATTTTGATAATGAACATAAATCTACATCTGCATTCTAAATCAAGCTACTACCAAATGTGTATTTCTAAGATACCAATTTATTTTTAAATATTATTATTTTTATTAATATTATCAGATAACACACACACACACACACACACACACACACACACACACTTCTTGATTTGAAACAATATTACTCATTAAAACATGCAGAACTAAGAAATATTTTTTTTCTGTTAAGATATTCGTTTAAATGACTGGGAAAAAGTGTTAAGAATTCAAAAAACATTCATTCATGTTTTGACCATAAAGAATATTTTAAAGCCACATTTAACTGTCTGTTTTTTTATAACTTTTACATTGTAGCAAATGTAAAATAAAATGTAAAAAATGTAAAATGAATAAAAATCTGACATTTATTTTGATAATTATCAATATTGACTGATATAAAAAAAAAAATTGTAATAATGTGATAATTTTTTGGCTATATTGCCCAGCCCTACCTGTGACCATAACAATGCGTATGCTGGCGCGTCGTAGATCTTCCAGTACGCCAGGAGTTTCCGTTTTCAGCTTGTTCTGCATGATGATCAAACCCAGAAAATCCATATTTTTCTCAATTTGATCCCTGCAGAGGAAGAGAAACCAAATATAGTGCGAAATTAAACCAGAGCACAACATGATGAAAGTTACAAAATAATTTAGAGTTATGCTGTAAAAGACCTTTGCTTTGACTTGGAAAGTGTTAGGAAAGAGCTCAGTGGAGTTTAAACTTTACCGGTTAATGTTCTGCACTTTGTGAAACGTAAGTTTGGATTCCAGCCGTCTGTGTGCCAGCGCGATGACCCGGAAGCCCTGTTTGGTGTAGTCCTCCAGAACGTCAGCAAAATCCTCTGGTACTGTGGTGCATTATGCGAAAAAAAACTTAAAGCAACACTGAATTTAAAAAGATTAGATGTTAAAGGGATAGTTCACACTGTCACGAAAATTACCCCATGATTTACTCACCCTCAAGCCATCCTAGGTGTATATGCCTTTTTCCTTTCTGATGAAAACAATCAGAGTTATATTAAAAAATAATCTGGCAAAATAAAGTGCATCAATCCATCATAAAAAGTACTCCACATGGCTCGGGGGGGTTAATAAAGACCTTCTGAAGTGATTTGATGTGTGTGTGTGCAAAAAATATCCATATTTATAAATTTATAAGACGTAATCTCTATCTTTAGTAGGGCTGTGCCAATATTCTGACAAATTAGAAGTACAAGACGAGGATTTGTGAAGAAAAATGTAGGAGGATTTCGATATAAGCCAAGATGAGACTGGTTTTCCTTTGGTGTGAGACTTGATTCTTGCGAGACAGTTAACAGAAGCTAGACAGTATGGTTTATAAAGTATTAAATATGGATATTTTCTTACACAAACGCATCAATTCACCCCCTGGAGCCATGTGGAGCATTTTTTATGATGGATGGATGCACTTTATAGGACTTCAACACCCATTCCAGCATTATAAAGTGTTGGAAGAGAAAGCGTTTTTAAAATAACCCTGACTGTATTCATCTGAAAGAAGAAAGCTATATACATCTGAGAAGGCTTGAGGGTGAGTAAATCATGGGGTAATTTTCAATTTTTGGGTGAACTATCCCTTTAATAACAGATGGATCTTTCACTGACCTGTTTCTTTCTTACACAAGCTTGCCACAACCTCCGGTGCTCCTTTCAGATAGGCGTCCATGCGTCTCTCTCCAATCTGCCGAACAACCACGCTCATTCTCTGCAGGGCAGAGGAGAAGGAGAACTGCCGCACAATACCGATCATATATGATGCCTGCAGTATGAAAAACAACAGAAGTATGAGACACCCTTTAGTGTTCATAACGGCATTCATGAATGCATAAAATAATAGCTATTGTACATACCGAGAGCTCATAAAGTTCAGACAGTTCCTGAAGAAAAAAAAAAATGCAAGATATTAGAATGTCTTAAATACAAATTATTTAAATGATAATAAAAAAAAAAATGCTCACCATGTCCTGTTCAGGTGATATTACTGGTGGAGGCAGAAGCTGATTGGGTGGTTTTACGTAAGTGAGTTCAATGCGGTCGTGGTGAGCTGTCTCCTCTTCTGTAGCCTCCACCAATATCTGAAGGGAACAGATAGACAGAGTGACACCAAAATAAATAATAAGTACAACTTGTTCCAAAACTTGAATGAGAATATTTGAAAATGTTCTCCAGTCACAGCAGACACTGACCCAGCCTGTGGCCTCAAACATCTTGAGGTCTAGTGGATCTCCAGAGAGCTGACCCTCGATCTTGGTGAGGGAGTGACAGGTGGCCATGCAGGACACAAACTTGGTTGTAACCAAGCTCTTATCATCTGCTTTTTCTTCTGAATGCTGGAATCTAGGGAACAGAGATTCTTTGGTCAGAAACGTAATTAGTCCACAAAGATTTACTTCATCTTTATTGTATAAATAGGATCATACCTGCCATCTTCTGCTCTCTGAATTCCCCACATGTCCAAGCCATCTTCTGTAAGGGTGCCTGTCTGAAATGATGCAGAAAAAAAAAATAATGAAAAAAATTACTAAAAGCAACTTACAAACTTAGTGTTTTGTATAATAATAATAATAATAATACAATCTATTTTATTATATTAATATTATTAGCATAATTCGTTATTATTAGTAGTAATTATTATTATATAATTATTCATTATTAATAGTAGTAGTAATTAAATAATAAATTTTATTAATATCATTACCAATAATAGAAATGACAGAAATAAAAATAAATACAGTTTAATAACTAAATATTAAATAATTATGAAACAAAAAAAACAAGTACTTAATAAAACATATGACAAATAAAATCATTGCTAATGATGCAGAATAATAAATGTTTTTTAAATGTTATAAGTAAGACATAATTGTTTGTATGGTGATAACAACAACAACAACAACACAATCTATTTTATTATATTAATATTATTAGTAAAATAAATAAATAGTAGTAGTAGTAGTAGTAATAAACAGTTCATCAAATAATCAATTTATTAATATTATTACCAATAATAGCAATGTTATAATACAATATTAATAAATGTAATAAATGAACAAAACAATAAAGAAATAATACATTGTTTGATAACTGGATATTAAATAATTACACAAAAAACAAATATTAAATAATATAATGATAATAATCACAACACAATCCATTTTATTCTATTAATATTAATATTATTATTATTATTATTATTATTATTATTATTATTATTAGTAGTAGTAGTAGTAGTAGTAGTAGTAGTAGTACTAATAAACAGTTTATGAAATTATCAATTGTATTAATATTATCACCAATAGGCGTTATAATACAATAATAATAATAATAATAATAATAATAATAATAATACACAAATAAAATAAATAAATACTACATTGTTTATTAACTAAATATTAAATAATTATTAAACAAAAAATACATATTAAATCATACAAATGATATAAACAAGCATTACCTAAATATTAATATAATACTATATAACACTATTAGACAATGAGGAGCCAGAATGTCTCAATTTATCTGAATTCACCTTAATAAACCAGATTAAATGTTAACTTGTGGCATGCTGAAGCAAAGCGGTTTTTAATCGCATCGATAATATTTGACTCGTTTAATTAAGGACTAATTCAGGTTTCACCTGAAGAAAATGACGAAAGTTTCCCATATTTACCTTGTCAAAGCACACCAGGTTCAGCTGCCCACAGATGTTGATTCTTTGTGGGCTGATGGAGAATATCCCAACTTTCTTGAGACGCCGCTGAGCATAGACGATGCCTGCTGTCATGGCTGCCGGCAGCGCAGGGGGCACCGTAATAGTAATTATGTCCAGAGACTTGACGATGATTTCCTTAACTGGTTCCTGCAGGACACACATCATACCAATGAAGTGAGCATTTTCCATACTATATTACTAAACCGATTCATTGAACAGGTCACATTTTCCTAGAATTTACATTTAAAATTCTGCTCAAACCTACATCCTATATACATACAAATTGCTATTTAACCTACAACTAAACGGGACCGACAAATACTGTTAATTTATTGTTAAAGACAATAAAGATAGATACAAACCTGATTTATGATTTTCATGACCAAAGAATAGAGAAAGACGACACTGGCAACGGCCACCAGGCACAGCAGGAACATGTAGGCGTCCCGGTACAGTTTAAAGTCTGTGGGTTTGGGGTACAGGATAGAGCGGATGAGCTGCCCTTTAGAGGTGCTGAAACCTGCAAAACAAAACAACATAATGAAACTGCAAGCACAAACAGTCATGGCCAAAAATATTGGCACCCTTGCAATTCTGTCAGAAAATGCAACACTTTCAGAAAATTGTTCCAGTTGCAAATATTTTGATATTCACATATTCACACTGAAACAACACATACAAAAAAGGAAAAGTCAAACTTGATCAAATTTCACACAGAACTAAAAAATGGACTAGACAAAATTATTGGCACCTTGTCAAAATTGTAAGAAATAATTGCTTTTTAAGCATGTGATGCTTCTGTAATTTGTATTTAGTAATCACACTTGCAACCAGATAAAATGGAGAAAAGCTGACTTTGTAAAGAAGTGTAAAGAGTTGCATTGGAGAGAAAAAGTTGTGGAAAAACAGAATCTCATGGCTACAAGTACATCTCCAGAGCTCTTAATGTTCCTGTGTTCACTGTGTGCAATATCATCAAGAGGTTTACAGCCCATGGCAC
This sequence comes from Cirrhinus molitorella, assembly GCA_033026305.1. NCBI lineage: Eukaryota > Metazoa > Chordata > Actinopteri > Cypriniformes > Cyprinidae > Cirrhinus > Cirrhinus molitorella. Next base: position 3,998,686 of record CM065137.1, on the reverse strand, counting down.
TGTAGCTAACCTCCCTGGACGTGGATGGAAGAGCAAAATTAATGAAAAATTACAAAGGATTGTTTGAATGGTGGATAAAGAACCCAGATTAACTTCAAAACAAACTCAAGCTGATCTGCAGACACAGGGTACAACAGTGTCAGCTTGCACTATCCGTCGCCATCTGAATGAAAAGGGATGCTATGGTAGGACACCACTGCAGACACAAAGGCATAAAAAAAGGAAGTCTGGAGTTTGCCAAAACTTGTGTGACAAAACCACAATCCTTCTGGGAGAATGTAATGTGGACAGATGAGACAAAAGTAGAGCTTTTTGGTACATCATGGCACAGAAAAAGAAATGAGGCCTTTAAAGAAAAGAACAACGTCCCTACAGTCAAACATGGTTTTGGGGTTGCTTTGCTGCTTCTGGCATTGGATGCCTTGACTGTGTGAACAGCATCATGAAATCTGATGATTACCAAAGAATTTTGGGGCGCAATGCAGTGGCCAGTGTCAGAAAGCTGTGTCTCCACCAGAGGTCATGGGTCTTCCAGCAGGACAATGACCCCAAACACACTTCAAAAAGCACTCAGAAATGGTTACAAAACAAAGCGCTGGAGAGTTCAGAAATGGCCAGCAATGAGTCCAGATCTGAATCCCATAGAACACTGTTGAAGAGATCTCAAAACAGCAGTTGGGAGAAGGGATCCTTCAAATCTGAATGACCTGGAGCAGTTTGCAAAAGAAGAGTGGTCCAAAATTCCAGTATAGAAATGTAAGAAACGCATTCGCGGTTACAGGAATCAATTGATTTCAGTTATTTTTTCCAAAGGGGGTACTACCAAATATTAATTTTAGGGTGCCATTAATTCTGTCCAGTGCATTTTTTGGGGATCTGTGTGAAATTGTATCAGATTTGACTTGTCTTTTATTCTTTTTTGTGTTGCTCCAATGCAAACTAAAAAAATAAACATGTGAGTACCAAAACATTTGCAACTGCAACAATTTTTTGAGAGAAGGGTGACAGAATTGCAAGGGTGCCAATATTTTTGGCCATCACTGTATATACACAGGCTCTGTTGCAAAACCTAGTCAGCTGCTTACGGAGACATTTTTTTTAAAGCATTAGCCAGGCAGCATGATTATGCTGTCTACTAAGGTAGCTTTTTCTGGCTGAAGACAGCATCAGTTGATTCCCATAATACATTGCAATACAAATTAGGTGACAAAAAAAAATCTAAAATAACAGGCGAAGTATGAGAAATGTTGCTTATAAAGTAGTTCAGGTAGCCTTCTAACCTGTCCGGACCACCACAGCTTTGACCATTTCTCCTGTGTAGTAGCGGGTCTGTATGACATTTGTGCCGCAGAAGAGAGTATGTCTTTTGTGTTCCTCTGTGCTGTAGATCATGTCTCCATCTCCACCCTTCTTATCCAGCTGTGGGTTCGGAAGGTCAGTCTTTGTGACTGGAACACTTTCACCTGAATGTAGGAAATGAGAGATTAGAACACAGAAACATAATTTCTGTCATAATTACTCACCTTCATGTCGTTCCAATCCTGTAGGACCTTTGTTCACCTTCAGAACACAAATTAAGATTGTTTTTAAAGAAATCCAAGAGCTTTCTGACCCTGCATAGACAGCAACGCAACTGACACATTTAAGGCCCACAAATGTAGTAAGGACATCATTAAAAAAAGTAATTGTGACATCAGTGGTTCAATCTTAATTTTATGAAGCTACAGGACCACTTTGTGCACAAAGTAAACAAAAAGAACTTTATTCAACAATTTCTTCTCTTCCATGTTCCCTTTAATGCGTGCGTTCATGAGAGTACCACAACAAGTAATGAACACTGACAGAGAAGAGAAGAAATTGTTAAATAAAGTCGTTATTTTAGTTTTCTATGTCTATGCAGGGTCAGAAAGCTCTTGGATTTCATCAAAAATAACTTAAATTTGTGTTCCAAAGATGAACGAAGCTCTTATGGGTTTGAAACGACATGGAGGTGAGTAATTATTAACAATTTTAGTTTTTGGGTGAACTATCCCTTTAACAATGACAATACTTGCCATTAATAATCACAAAGCACAAAATAAACATGTCATCTGTAACATTAATCAAAAATAATTAGCATGATGCTCATGATTTTTATTAGCACATAAAATAATTTTTCAGAGAGGAAAGCTAAAGTGAAAAAAATTCTTACAATTATTTATTATTACATTCATTAACAATATATATTTAAATGCTAAAACACACATAGGGAATAAAACTTTGTCAATATTTTGAAAGACTCATTTTGACTGGAGTTTGTATGGAGTAACATTAAAGTGTCAAAAACAACTGTACAAAAAAGTACATTCGTTAATGCCAAATACATACATTAGTGCCAAATAAAACTTTTGTAAAATATATTATTTGTAAAATTCTCCATATCTTACACACTTTTGCAATTTTTTTTTTGAGAATAGTATAAATGTTGCTTAACAAAAATAAAATAAAATATATAAGTTTGCACTATTTTTGAGCTATCCTGAGTTATAAATTCAAAGGAATATACAGTTGAAGTCAAAAGTTTACATACACCTGGCAGAATTTTACCATAGTAATGTTTTTTTTTATTATTTTATTTTAGTACTAACCTGAATAAGATATGAAAAAAAAAAGAAAATAATAGTTGAATTTATAAAAATGACCCTGTCCAAAAGTTTACATATGCTTGATTTCTAATACTGTGCTGTTATTGAAATGATCCACAGCTGTGTTATTTTTGTTTTGTTTTGTTTTGTTTTGTTTTGTTTTGTTTAGTGGTAGTTGTTCACGAGTCCCTTGTTTGTCCTAAACAGTTAAACTGCCAGCTGTTCTTCAGAATAAATCCTTCAGGACCCACACATTCTTTGTTTTTAGCATTTCTGTGTATTTGAACTCTTTCCAGCAATGACTATGATTTTGAAATCCATTTTTTCACACTGAGGACAACTGACGTACACATCTTCATTCTGTTCAAAAGTTTCCACCCCCAACTCTTAATGCATTGTGTCTTCTTCTGGAGCATCAGTGAGCGTTTGAACCTTTTGTAATAGTTGCATACGAGTCCCTCAGTTGTCCTCAGTGTGAAAAGATGGATCTCAAAATCAGTCAGTCTGAATTTGTGGGACCTAAAGGATTTTTATGAAAAATAGCAGGCAGCTCAGGACAAACAAGGGACTCATGAACAACTATCACTAAACAAAAAAACACAGCTGTGGATCATTCAGTTAACAACACAGTATTAAGAATCAAATGTATGTAAACTTTTGAACGGGGTCATTTTTATAAATGCAACTATTATTTTCTCTTGTGGACTATATGTAAACGTCTTTTAAGTGAAACATCTTATTCAGGCCAGTACTAAATAAAAAATAACATGCATTTTGTATGATCCCTCTTATTTTGCTAAAATAATGAACATTTTGCAGATTCTGCAAGGTGTATGTAAACTTTTGACCTTTTCCCCCTAATCGATTTCTATTGACATTGCATTTGCACGCAAATAATCACCTGTGAGCATGCTCTCATTAACAATGCAGGTTCCGCAGATGAGCACCGCATCACAGGGCATGATGGTCCCGTTGCTGGGGATGACAATGACGTCGCCGGGGACCAAGTCTGTGGACAGGGCTTCTTCCGTTTCTGTACAGCAAAAACAGAAGACAGAGAGAGGGGGAGGGATGAGTGAGCAGTGAAATAAAACCTGTGTCTCAGCAGATCACTTATTACCCATGCTTCCTTGCACAGGAGCCAGAGTGCTGACTCATCGTGACTTTGGCCACTGCGCCAGGCTCCCTGATGCAGGTAATCCAGGCTTGCAGCAGCGCCCGTCATTACAAATATACTTGGAGTAAGAAAAAAAAAAAAAAGCTTTTTCAGTACAGTACATCTGAGCCATACCGTTTTCACCCCTGTAGACCGTAACTCGAACAGTACTGTGTGCTGCCACCATGTCGTGCAGCATTACATATTGCTGTAAAACAATAAAAAAAAAAAAAAAAAAAGTTAATGTGAAACACAAATAAACATTCTTCTGACCAGGCAGCACAGACAATTTAACAGGCATATAAAAATACACACATTAACTGATAACAGATCTCCGATAACGTAATCGGAAAATTAGCATCAACTAACCTTGGATATTTCCCGTGACTAACACCTGTCCTTGATAATAACTTATCAGTAATAAAACTTTACACTGATGTAGTAGTAAAAACATTGAAATCAAAAAGGTTACAATGTTACAATCTTTTTTTATGCATGAGTCATCAGTATTTGTTATTCTAAAACAAGAAAATTACAATAAAATAAAAAAATGCTTTGAAAATGTATTTATTTATAGGGAGACTTTAATCTTTAACAAAATAGTTTATTACTATATTAATTGTATTAATTATTGTGATATTATATTTATTATAGTTTATTCATTCATTTTCCCAGTCTCATTAATAAAATACTATTTAAATATTTAATCATATTATTGGAGTTAATACAGGTAATTTAATGTAATAATAGGTCATTTTAATACTTAATAATATTACATTTCAAATAGTATAGAATACATTTATATTATGTATAGTAGTAATTATCCTGTATATAATACAAAACAGAACAGAACTTTAATGTTGGCTAGTTATTAGTTAAGAAATGTCCAAACTGTAATTGTATTTACTTTAATAATATTAACATCTCAACATCTCACAAACCTATGAAAGCCCATTTCCGCCACTGAAAAAAAAGGTCTGAATAAAAAAAAATTAATAATAATAATTAAAAAAGGTTATTGCGACTTTTGTCTCACAATTATGTCCATTTCTCACGATTGTGAGTTTATCACATAATTCTGAGGGAAAAAAAGTCAAAACTCTGAGTTTAAATCTTGCAATTCTGACTTTATTTCTCACTATTATGAGTTTATATCTCAAAATTCTGGCTTTATAACATGCAATTGCGAACTATTAAGTTAGACTTGTAAGATATAAACTGACACTCAGAATGGTGGGATATAAACGCTATTCTTTCTGTAAAAATGGAGTTTATAAATTGCAATTGTGAGTTTATCAAAAAAAAAAAAATTACAGAATTACAAGTTTTTATCTTGCAATTCTGACTATTTCTCGCAATTGTGAGTTTATATCACATAATTCTGAGGAAAAAAAAAAAAAGTCACATTTGTGAGTTTACATCTGCGAGTTTAAATTCTGACTCTTTTTCCTTGCAATTGCGAGTTTACATCTTTTTTTTCTCAGAATTGAGAGGTATAAACTTGCAATTGCAAGTTAAAAAGTCAGAATTGCAATAAACTTGCCAAAAGTCAGAATTGCTAAATATGAACTGACTTTTTTTTCTCAGAATCACCAGTTTATATCTTACAATTCTAGCTTTATAACATGCAATTGCAAGTTATTAAGTCAGACTTGTAAAGATATAAACTCAGAATTGAGATATAGATGCAATTTTCTCCTCTTAATTGGAGTTTATAAATCACAATTGTGAGTTTATATCTCACAATCATGAGAAAAAAAGTCAGAATTGCGTAAAAGGTCAGAATTTTGATATATAAACACGTTTTCTAGAAAAAAAGTCAGAATTATTGTATGCATTACGCAATTGAGAAAAAAGTCAGAATTGTGAGATAAAAAGTCGCAATAGAATAGCCTTTATTTTTTATTCAGTTGCAGCAACAGGCTTCCATATAAACCAGTCATCTTGAAATTTAAAACTCAAATTGTGCCCTATATTACTCACTATTTTATTTAATCAGTATGGAAATAAAATGTTTTGCAAATTGTTGCTGCTTACCTTTTTAATAGTGTAGAGAGAGGTAGCTATTGATATGACTGACATGACTACTATGGCCATTGCGTAGTAATAGTATTCATCAGTACACCACAGGATAACACTGAAGAGCTGGAAGATGTAGAAAGGATTGAGGACCTGAGAAAGAGAGAGAGAAAGAGAGGGAGAGAGAGAAAGAGAGATGGAGACGAAGTATCAGTTCCTTAATTTCAAGTTCCTGAGAAGACAGATTCACAGTGTCATGCTGTTCTCTGGCCGAGGTCAGTTTCACATTTCCCTCGTACCTCCTTAATTAGCAGCTTGAAAAGAGAAGGCACTTTCACGTCTATTTCATTCAGTCCGTAAAAAAATCTCCTAAAATAAAGAAGAAAAAAAAAAAAAACAAGTTCATTTTCAACATATACACACACTGACCAACAAGTCTAACAACTTTATTCTTGAGCACAACAATCAACATTCACCTGTATGTACAGCATCAGCTAAAAATGACAAATTCAAGCAAAGAAAGGGTTTACTTGTATTCCTGCTGGTTTTTGTTGAGCCCAGCACTGTGCTTTGAGTGAATGGATGAGCAGGTAATGCTCAGATCTTCCAGGCCTCTGCAAAACAGTGAAGACAACAGTTTTAGGGATTCAGAGAGTGGAATTTACACAAATCATCAGATTCAGGGACTATAAACAGATGTTTTCCCTTACTTCAATACTTCAAAGTTCTGGATGTTGTCGTTCCAAAAGTATTTAGTGCTGTGGAGGGTAAAATAACGTTTCTGTGATACAAAAAAAGAAAGAAAAAGTTACATCATTTAGTTTTTAAATACTAGAATTAGTGGAAATGCTTTTTGGATGAGAGATTTTATGCAGATGATACCGGTACACGCTGGTCTCCTGGATTCAAGGTGATTTTCCCAGGAGTGGAGTCAGAGGGGTTTTGGACATGATCATTTGCCTGAGGGGAGGCGGTCTGAGAGGCCAGGTTGTCATAAGGGTCCTTCCCAGGGGCCAGCATTATCCGAATCCTCGCTCGAAACCAGCGTTTGAACTCATCCTATAAACAAACACACACACACAACCAAAACAAGACTTTATCCACTTCAAATAGGAAATAACTAAAACAACTTGTGATATTAATGAAAAATAAATAAATAAATAAATAATGTTGTAGGAAAATTTGAAAACTTTGCATTGTAATTGTAACAATAAGCTACACCCCCACATTAAAGAGATAGTTCACCCAAAAATAAAAATTACCCCATGAATTACTCGCCCTCTAGCCATTCTTGGTGTATATTACTTTCTTTTTTCAAATGAATACAATCAGAGTTATATTTAAAAATGTCCTGGCTCTTCCAAGCTTTATAATGGCAATGAATGGGTGTTAAGATTTTGAAGTTCAATAAAGTGCATCCATCCATCATAAAAATGCTCCACATGGCTCCAGGGGGTTAATAAAGGCCTTCTGAAGTGAATCGATGTGTTTGTGTAAGAAAATATCCATTTTAAAACTTTATAAACCATAATATCTAGCTTTCGCTAACTGTTGTACACGTGTTGTTTTACTCTCTTCTCTTCGTCCATGTTCCACATCATCCGCTAGAACACCGCTCTCATGTACATTTAGCAGAAGCTAGAGATTACGGTCTTTATTAACCCCCCTTAACTGTGTTGAGCTCTTTTTATGATGGATAGACACACTTCATTTGGCTTTAAAATCTCAACACCCATTCACTGCCATTATAACGCTTTAAAGAGACAGGGCATTTTTAATATAACACCAGTTGTATTCGTCTGAAAGTCATATAAACCCAGGGTGAGTAAATCATGGGGTAATTTTCATTTTTGGGTGAACTATCCCTTTAAAGAATTCCAAGATGAGAAAAAAAAAAAAAAAAAGTCATTTGCCAGCATTCATGTTTCAACACATAGATTTACAGCATACCACTGAACTATAATTATGACCGGCAGCCATTTACTAATTATCTACCTCAGAGTTGAGGGTTATCTACTGCTAAACATCATGACGTCTAAAGCATTATATAATTCACAGTTATCTTAAAGACTATCAAGGCGAAGCATGTGAAATATTTAGTGCTCCTAACCTCTCCTACATAAAATCATGCAGAAAGATGCGCACCGTCGTTTATTATGGATAATTTATTAGTGCCAATTTATTTACTGATTGACTGTCTGATCAATTGTTTAGAGACCATCTTTTTAACACAACAATAATATAAAAAAATATATATTTATTTAATATTTATTTTTAGTATAGAACGCAAAAAAAAAAAAAAAAAAGGATAGTGTGTATTATATATAAAAATTTATATACATATATATATATTAGGACTCAAAAAAAGGTCCAAAATTTTTTTTTTGACTTTTCAGAAAAATTAAGATGCCCTATTACGGTTTTAAAAAAGGACCCTATATACAAAAATAAAGAATAGGTTTAAAATATAAGCATTTGTATTAAAACTATATTCACTGAATGTAATTAAAACAAAAGAGAGAGAGAAAATCAAAAGCTTGCGAATCGAAATTGAATTGGGGCATCTGAATTGATACCCAGCCCTAAATTATATGATTGAACATATATTTTTAACAATAATATTGAAAAAAAAAAAGTTTAATAATATTTATTTGTAGTATAGAACACAAATAAAACTGTGTATTAATTAATAAATATCTGGTATATTATACAAAATAGTATGGAATTTTAAAATTGGCCATTTATCCGTTTTACCATTTAACCGCCAAAATGTAAAAAATTATTATAGATTATTGCTGAATATCTATGCATACCCAGCTACAAAAGAGATGTTAATGTGAGGTGTGAGTGTGTTTCCTTGAGGTTTACTACATACAGTGCTTCGTAAAAGGGCGACATCCGCGTCTCTGACAGCGGCCCGTGTGCAGGTGGCCTTCACACACCATTCTGGCATCCAATAAAGCAGCAGGAAGAGAAAACCACCCGTACAGAGACCACCCAAACCCACCAGCACCAGCTTCCACCGGCACAGCCGATACCCGCTCAGCTCCTGGACAGAAAGAAAATGAGCTCATATGCTTCATAATACCAAAAAAATTAAAAATAAATAGAAGACATAATAAAAATGCACACCATCTCATCCTCCAAACCCTTGTTGACAATCTTCAGATCTTCCTTCTCCATCCTGATCTTAAGTCCTGGCTGGATAACTGCTGCTCTCCTGCACACACATGCAGAGATCACACGCTAAGTGTGTGTTTGTGTAAGTGTGTAGTACAGTGAGGATTGTGTGAGGCCCAACAACAGCTGTTATACCATCAGATTGTATTGACAACCAGCTGACCTGAGATGACACATAATCAAGTGCACACGTAAACACAAACACTCTGAGAAGAACTTCCTGTGAGTCACGATCATGAACGCTACAGCTGAAAGCCACGCTGAGTGTTCTCAGATGCATACGAGAGCCAAGACAACAGCTGGAAAACCAGTGAACCAATTTGACAATCAAACATGATCAAAAAGATGCCTCTCTATACAGAAGGAGATTTATTCACACTGAGGGTTCAAAATGAATTTTTACCTACCAAGGATGGGTGAATTGACAAAATTTCTCAGTCATAAATTATTTCTGTTTCCTTATTTGTTTCATATTAGATTTTAAAAATGTATTTAAATTGTATCTTTTTTTATAAAAAAAAAAAACATTATTTGAATGGGGTTACTTGGGTATTTTTCATAAATAATGAATAAATTTAAGCGAAGGCTATATTCAAGGCAAAATAAAATAAAAATCATAATAAAAAAATAAATAAAACCACAATGTGAGAATGGCAAAATCTAGAAATTTATTTGCTCACCAAAGTGCCTTTTTAATTTACGTTTGGTGCTGATGGGTGTTCATTTGGGACCTTGGATGCAAAGATTGAGGATGAGAGAGATTAATGGTTAAATATTGCATGACTCTGCAAGTGCAGTTGTCTTGAAGACTGACAGGAATGTACAGCGAGCTGTGTGAAATGTGTGTGTAACCGAAGCTCTCTGCAGAGGAAAGAGCAGGGGATCGAAGAAAAACACTGCGCTCAGTCATTCAAAAGGCTCTTTCCAGTTCGCATAATCATTAGACAAACTTGGCCATAAATTACAGCTTTTTTGCCCTCCCTGTGTTATAAAATAATTCTCTGACCTCTTTAAAGGATTACTCCACTTCCAGAATAAAAAATTCCTGATAATTTACTCACCTCCGTGTCGTCCAAGATATTTAGGTCTTTCTTTCTTCAGCAAACAAATTACGTTTTTTGAGGAAAACATTCCAGGATTTTTCTCCATAGAGTGGACTTCAATGGTGCTCAACGGACTGAAGGTTAAAATGCAGTTTCAATGCAGCTTCAAAGGGCTCTAAACGATCCCAGCCGAGGAATACGTGTATTATCTAGTGAATCGATCAATCATTTACTTAAAATTAATATGTACACACTTTTTAAAATCACAAATGCTCGTCTTATCTAGCTTTGCAACATGCATTTGTACTCTGTGCACTCCGGTTCAAAAGACTTAGGGTATGCTGAAAAATCCCCAAACCCTTTTTTTTCTCTTCTCCAACTTCAAAATTGCCCTACATCGCTGTTTTACCTTTTTTAGTAAAGGGGGTTTGACCTTCTTTGTACATCTGCAGCGATGTAGGATGAAAGATGACTTTGAAGTTGGAGAAAATGAGATGGAAATTAGTTTTTCAACCTACACTAACTGTTTTGAACCGGAGTGCGCGTCGCAGAGCTAGACAAGATGAGCATTTGAAGTTAAAAAGTATATAAATTGTACTTTTTTTTCCTGTTTTTCCCCATTGAAGTCCACTATATGGAGAGAAATCCTGGAATGATTTCCTCAAAAAACGTAATTTTGAACAACTGAAGAAGGAAAGACATAAAAATCTTGGATAACATGGGGGTGAGTAAATTATCAGGATTTTTTTTATTTCGGAAGTGGGGTAATTATTTAAAGATTTATTCACAATTTAGAATATTTACACTTTTTATTTACTATTATAATCTTGATTTTTGTAAGGTTTAATCTAACGAGGCTTGTCAAGATCGTCACCATAAAACAAAAATAAAGTCTATTTTAGCACTTTTTTTTTTTTGCTTCATGACATTATTTTCAGAATATGTACCCCCAAATTCTTAATAAAAATTGGGTAAAACTGTTTTGAAAAAATATTTATTAAGTCATTTGATTCACTGCTCTTTTAAGAAAGAAAAGTGCCGTTTTTTTATTGCATATTACAATAATTAAATATAATAATTATTTCCACTTTATTTCTGCAGAAAAACAATGTTTTTTGTTTCTTCTCTTTTTTTTAATCAAATTTGGGGTGAAATATGATCTACACATTCTACATTTCAAAAAAGAACATTGTTTATTTAAAGGTTTAAAGAATGTACAGTTGCTGCCTACTGAGAGCGTTCCAAATCAGTTCATTTGAGATTTCGAATGGTTCCTTAGAAGGCAGCGAACTAGGTTTTGTAAGCACAGCTCCAGCGTGTTGCTCAGAGGGGACAGCAGGGAGGAAACCAGCGCTGTTCTGGTGTAGTCACCTCAACAATAGGGCAGCAGGGAGGCATCATTGCAGAAAACAGGGAAAGTGTGTGAGTGTGTGTTAAGCAGACGGGTGTCAGTGTTCCCTGCCCTCTGCCACAGGCCCTGATCTTATCAGGCCCCCACACCCGTACAGCACACCACGGAAAGGGGAAACCCAATTCAGGACCGACCCTTCCTACCATTTTCCCTTTCGGGAGCAGCTGTTACATGGCCACATTTTGCTCTCGGCTACAATTTATACGCAAATCGCGAATGAAACATGCGGCACTTTTTTTTTTTTTTTTTTTAACTTCCTCTACAGCAGACTGTACGATGAATGCAAGGAAATACTGCAATCATAAACCTGACAGGCCTATTTACCCAACCCATGTCAATGTGTCATAAGTACGCAAGCAGTCATTTAGAAGTTTTTTTTTTTTTTTTGGTTACCAACTGACAGCAAAAACACCATCTTTAAACCAATTAATAACAGCATGAGCCGCAGACGAAGACTGTGTTTCGCAGACCAAATCCAGTCATAAAAGTGGAATTTACTGTGTAACGCGGAATGTCACAAAATTTTGGATGAATAAATCAAAAGTAGGTCAGTGCACTTAAATCAAAATGTGATATGGACTAGTGTCTAAATATTAAGCCGCAAAAATATTACAGAATTATGAATCCTGCATGTTCTGTCTCTGTGTGAATGAATTACACAGACGTATGTCTTTGTTTACTACACATACTGAAGCACATGTGAGGCTTGCAGTGTTTTCGCCGCTTTTTAAATAAGTAATCATCACATTTTAATTTTTTCCAGTAAATCAGTAAACCTCTATTGTGCAGCACTTTCTTTGCCAAAAATTAAAAGGGTTTCATTTTCATTTAATCAGGATAAATTAAATTAATTTTATGCCTACTTTTCTGATTACCAGAAAAATTAATACGTACATTTTATAGAGCCTTATTATTGATTTATATTGTTTTATATTATTGTTGTACAGGACCCTATACAAAAAAAAAAAAAAAAGGTTTAAAATATAAGCCATAGAACTATATTCAAAGAATGTAATAAAAAAAAATATTCAAGAATCAAATCGAAAGCTTGTGAGTCAAAATCAAATCAATATATCTTAATCAATACCCAGCCTGGCAAATTGCATAGTGTGGATTATCAAAAAAGAAGAAGGGAAAAAAAAAAAAACATAGCAGGGATGCATCCTATTGGAATTTTGAGATTTGACTATGATTTCCAAAGAAAAACAACAAAAACGATTAAAAATTACTATTTAAATTAAAATATTTGCATGGATAAATGGCATGCAATGAAAATGTAAATGAGCCATAAAATGCATTTACAAATTAGACATGGTGAATTTATTTCATGCTGACTTAATTACGATAATTATTTTCATGTAATGCAATTATTTAAGTTTTTAAATAAATTACTTGTCTAAAAATTAGTTGTTTTTTCAATATAAATGAAAATAAAACACTAATTCATAGCTGGAAATTGTTGGAACTGAATTGAGTTATCACAACATTATAGTGTACTGTATTAAAAAAGGATTTTCTTTTTTTAGTGTTTTTTTTAAGTGTTTTTTTTTTTAAGATATGATAAAGATTGCATTTAAGTGTTACTATTTTGGTCTTTACAGATTAGGTAACGTTTACGTGATATAAATGTAAAATAGGTGTGAAATAAGTAGTAATGAGCATCCACAATTAAACTCAATTGATATACATACAACATTAGGCAATATTTATGTATTAAAAAAACAAAACAAAACAATCAAAAAAACAAAACGCACAAATCCCAGCAGATCAGCAATATAGCAAGGGTCTATGGAAGCCCGTTTCCCAAGATATGAACTTGAAATTCTGAGAAATGAAGTCAGAACTGTGAAATAGAAACTTGAAATTGCGAGACAGAATTACATGATATAAACTCGCAATTGCAAGTTATGAAGTCAGATGTCTTATGAGTTTTTTTCCCCCTCCTCACAGCTGCAAGTTTATATCACAAATGGTGAAAAATTCAGAATTGTGAGATGCAGCTGCAATTTTTGGGTCCCATTGACATCCACTATATGGAGAAAAATTATGTAATGTTTTCCTCAAGAACCTTAATTTCTTTTCGACTGAAGAAAAAAGAAATCAACATCTTGGATGACACGGGGGTGAGTCAATTTTCAGGAAATATTTAAAGAATTCAGATGCAAAACCCCCTAAAAGCCATCTCGGTCAAAAATGAGATAATGATACTGAGTGAATGCTCTTGAAACATATTATACTTCCATCAAATACTTTTACTTCAAACTCGCAGAAGTACCACTACTTGCATAGAAACCTATACATCAGAGCCTGATAAAAAAGCATTTTTTGAAGGAAGACTTCAGATGGATTTAGAGGTTTTTGCATCTGAACTCTTCATTTATTCTGGAAATTACCTAATTTTTTAAGTTTCTAAGTCATATGCAGAGTCAATTTTTGTCCTACATTTGAGAGTTCAAACTACTTTTAAAACATTTATCTAAAAAAAAAAAGAAAAAGAAAAAAAAAGAAAAATATGGAAGAACTTTTTGTTTTTCATTACAGTATGTCCAAATTAGTAGAGATCGCATAACACACAAGCCTCACCAACCATCTTTTAAGGGCCTTTTTTGTAACTTGACAGCTCCAGGTTACTATTATATGCATTTGTTGTGTAGGAAAGAAGCAGCAAAAAAAGTAATCAAAGGAACGTGATTTACCTTACCTTCAGATTCTGGGCACTGTGGCCCTGGGCAATCCCTTCACCTATAAAGAGGCCTCTCTCTTTTACGCTCTCTCACCGCAGACCTGGACTCCTGAGAGAAAACAAACGAGGAAATCTTAATTAAAGTCCATGAATCACACAGCATTCTGTCTTTTAAATGGAAGCATTCTGCAGTTCTCTCAAATGAGAGCGTTTTCAAAGATTTACAGAGCCTTTATAAGCAACTCGCAGTGAGAGAAGACATTAAAGCGAACAGCGGTTCAAGGTTTCCAAGTGAAAGAAATGAAATAGAAAAGGGCTCTGTACATTAACAAAACAAACAGTGTCTGGCTGGTATACTGGGAACTCGGAAAATATAAATAAGCCACAACACCACCGACAGCGCAGCATAAAGCCCACAGGAAATTTATATCATGAGTCTGTTATTCAAAACATCTGACTCTGTATTCATAAAAAAAGACTGAATAAAATAAAGATCAGAGAGGTTACCATGCCATCCTGTGCTATGGGGGTTGGCGCTTTAAATGATAAGACTTCACCTGATTGGTTGGACAGTGTTTTGTGATGTGTTTACATGACAAAGTTTTCAAGTAAAACAAGTGACAGTTGTTTTCATGGATCCAAATTTTCATTTTTTATGCAATCGTCGTTGTCAAAAAACACCCTCAGATGGCGCTTTTATACTAAGTGATTTACAATACACTTTTCAATTACACTTACTATAAATATAACGTCTTGGTTACGTATGGTAACCCTCGTTCCCTGATGGAGGGAACGGAGACGTTGTGTCGAAGTGACGACTAGGGGTCGCTCTTGAGAGCCCGAACACCTCTGACAGCTTCGAGAAAAGGCCAATGAAATTGGTACGCAGTATTTGCATAGCCCGCTCCGCCCCGGAGATCCGGGCATAAGAGGGTTGGGCTAGGCAACACTCATTGTTCTGATCCGAGGAGCCGAAGCACCCGGCTACACTCAGAGGCGGTCCGAGGTTGTGGCAAGGGGGACACAACGTCTCCGTTCCCTCCATCAGGGAACGAGGGTTACCATACGTAACCAAGACGTTCCCCGTCTGTCGTTCACGTTCGACGTTGTGTCGAAGTGACGACTAGGGGTCCCAGTTGAAAACGCCACAACCAGCGGACCGCGTCACGAGTGCATGGAGTGCAAATATTAACAGGTCTTGCGTGTTAGATAAATGTCACTCACCTCTACGTGACCTTCCAATGCCCAAGAGCTTCAGCCAGTCTTTCCTCACCTTTGGTTGAACATCTTGGAGAACATTGGGCCAGTGTCCGTCCTCCCCGGGGGGGGATGGGCACTACGGAGACCACACCCTGCCCGGAGGGAGGTATTCGTGTGGAGAATACACTTGAGGGCTCGCACTAGGGGAGCACAACAAGGGGATGATCCTGAGGCAGGCTCCGCATGAGGAGAGACTGCTGAGCTCAGGGTCGGAGACAAGTTTTGTCTTAAGGGAAACACCGCATCTCTGGGAGTATAGGTGGAGATACACACATGGGGCCGCATTAGGAGCCACTACATGTGGGGCACCAACCTAATATGAGAGTTCACAAGAGGCAACCTAACCTCATATTAGATTCTGATAGCTAGTTCCTCCGCTGAACATAGCTACGTTGCGGGTGCAACATGATGGAAATTGTCGTTCAGGGTTCGCGCCAGGAAACTTACTGAACTGGGGAAGCGTCATCACCCGTGGGGAACGACACTTCAGCAAGCTTCTACACCGTGTCAGCTTCAGGAGTTACTGGGCTTGCGTTCAGGACTCCCGAAGAGACTGGTTCTACACGCAGATTGTAGAACCTGGCAAACGTGTTAGGTGTAGCCCAACCTGCAGCTCTGCAAATGTCTGTTAAAGAGATCCCGTTCGCCAGCGCAACCGACGCTGCGACGCCCCTGGTGGAGTGGGCGTGCACCCCCAGCGGGCAGGGCACCCCTGTGGCCTGGTAGGCCAAACGAATCGCATCCACAATCCAGTGGGAAATTCTTTGTTTGGAGACAGCTTTCCCCTTCTGCTGTCCTCCAAAACAGACAAAGAGCTGACTCGACCGTCTGAAACTTTCAGTACGTTCCAAGTAAATGCTCAGGGCACGGACTGGGCATAACAAGGAGAGGTTGGGGTCGCCTTCCTGAGAAGGGGTAGCTTGCAGAGTGACCACCTGGTCCCTGAAGGGAGTGGTGGGCACTTTGGGCACATAACCGGGCCGGGGTCTCAGGATAACGTGAGAGTTAGCCGGCCCGAATTCGAGGCACGAGTCACTGACGGAGAGGGCTTGGAGGTCTCCCACTCTTTTGATCGATGTGAGCGCAGTCAGGAGAGCCGTCTTTTGGGAGAGAGCACTGAGTTCGACTGACTGGAGCGGCTCAAAGGGATCTGACTGTAGGCCCCGGAGGACCACAGACAGATCCCAAGAGGGGACAAGGCGCGGTCTGACAGGGTTCAGCCTGCGTGCACCTTTAAGGAATCGTATAACCAAATTGTGCTTCCCAACCGATCTACCTTCCACCAGGTCGTGGTTAGCGGCAAAAGCGGCTACCTGGACCTTAAGTGTTGAAGCAGAAAGGTGTCTATCCAGTCCTCCTTGGAGGAAGGAAAGCACCGTTTGGATGCCACATCTCCGTGGGTTCTCCCCCTGGGAGGAACACCAGTTTGTGAATTTGCGTCATCTGAGGTCGTACAGCCGCCTCGTGGAGGGAGCTCTCGACTGCAACAGAGTGTTTACCACTGCCAGTGGGAGATCTCTGAAATCCTCCTGGTCGCATCCAGGGACCACGCGTGGAGGTTCCAGAGATCTGGCGCGGGTGCCATATTGTGCCCTTCCCCTGTGAAAGGAGGTCCTTCCTCAGGGGAATGCGCCAGGGAGGAACGGGGGAGAGGAGCACCAGCTCTGAGAACCAAACCCTGTTGGGCCAGTAGGGGGCCACCAGCAGGATCTGTTCTCTGTCCTCCCTGACTTTGCACAGGGTCTGTGCAATTAGGCTCACTGGTGGAAACGCATACTTGAGGAGGCCCTGAGGCCAGCTGTGTGCCAGTGCATCTGTGCCGAGGGGCGCCTCGGACAGACCGTACCACAACTGGCAGTGAGTGTTCTCTATCGAGGCAAACAGGTCGACCTGGGCCTGACCGAAAAGACTCCAGATCAGCTGAACCGTCTGAGGGTGAAGTCTCCACTCGCCCCGAAGCGAAGTCTGTCGGGAGAGCGCGTCTGCTACCCAGTTGAGTTCGCCCGGTATGTGGGTAGCTCGTAGAGACTTGACATTGTTTCGACACCAAAGGAGGAGATGGCGGGCTAGCTGTGACATGCGAAAGGAGCGTACACCGCCCTGGTGATTGATGTAGGCTACAGTCGCAGTGCTGTCTGTGCGGACCAGCACGTGTTTGCCCTGAACCAAAGGTCGGAACCTCTTCAGGGCCAAAAACACTGTCAGCAGCTCGAGGCAATTGATATGCCAATGCAGCCAAGGGCCCGACCAGAGCCCTGCAGCTGCTTGCCCATTGCATACGGCGCCCCAGCCTGTGTTGGATGCATCTGTCGTAACCAAAATGCGCCTGGACACTTGTTCTAAGGGCACCCCGGCCCGTAGGAACAAAATGTCTTTCCAAGGACCGAGGGTTTTTAGACATACGGGTGTGACGTGCACCCGGTATGAACCCTGGCGCCATGCCCATCTCGGGACTCGGGAACGCAGCCAGTGTTGTAACGGTCTCATGTGCATCAGGCCCAGCGGCGTGACGGCGGTTGAGGATGCCATGTGACCCAGGAGCCTCTGAAATTGTTTGAGGGGGACCGTCGGCCTGCGTGAGAGCTTCTGGATGCAGCTCAGCACTGACATTCATGGCAATCGAGTCTAGTTGTATACCGAGAAAAGAGATGCTCCGTACCGGGGCGAGCTTGCTCTTTTCCCAGTTGACCCGAAACCCCAGATGGGCCAGATGGTTGAGAACCACATCCCTGTGTTTGCATACCAACTCCTGAGAGTGTGCTATGACCAGCCAGTCGTCGAGGTAATTGAGAATGCGGATGCCCCTCTCCCGGAGAGGGGCAAGGGCTGCTTCTGCGACTTTCGTAAAGACGCGGGGAGACAGGGAGAGCCCAAATGGAAGGACTTTGTACTGAAATGCTCGACCTTCGAAGGCAAACCGCAGGAAGGGCCTGTGTCTTGGAAGAATCGAGACATGAAAGTACGCGTCTTTCAGGTCTATCGCCACAAACCAATCCTGGAATCTGATACACATGAGAATGCGTTTGAGCGTTAGCATTCTGAAGGGGAGCTTGTGAAGGGCCCGATTCAGAATCCTCAGATCCAGGATTGGTCTTAAACCGCCACCTTTCTTGGGTACAATGAAGTAGGGGCTGTAGAACCCTTTCTTCATGTCGGCCGAGGGGACCGCTCTATCGCGTCCTTCGCCAGAAGGGTCGCGATCTCCGCCCGAAGAACCGCAGCATTCTCGTCCCGAACCGCGGTAGAGAAGATGCCGCTGAACTAGGGCGGGTTGCGTGCGAATTGGATAGCATAGCCGAGTCGGATGGTTCTGAGAAGCCAGCGAGAGAAGTTGGGTATCTCGAGCCAAGCTGTAAAACTCTCTGCTAACGGTCTCGGGGGGGATCACCGACGTACCTCGGGTGGGTACAGTGTGACTGAGTTGCGGTGAAAGCCCTTTGTTCGGGGGCGTGCTGTCCCGGAGGACACAAGGCCATAACCGACATACAAGGATCCGTGAGAAGATCGCCTGAGCTCAGGGGATCGACTGACGGATGTGTTTGTTTCTCTGTCAAAGTATGCAGAAGTGCAAGTTTTGCGGTTGAGCATGCTTTGATGTGTTTTGGTGGCTGGGTACCCCGGAGGGACCCAGCCATGGGAGGATCGACCATCGGAATCGACAGACAAGGATCCATCAGAAGATCGCCTGAGCTCAGGGGATCAACTGATTGATGCGCTTGATTGGTCAAAGCATGCAGAAGCGTAGGTTTTGCGGTTGAGCATGCCTTGATGTGTTTTGGTGGCTGGGTACCCCGGAGGGACCCAACCATGGTGGGTGTACCGATCATCGTAACCGACAAGGATCCAACGGAGGACCGCCTGAGTTCAGGGGGTCGACTGAAGGATGCACTTGGTTTGTCAAAGCATGCAGAAGCGCCTGAGATGCGGTCGAGCATGCTTTGACGTGCTTCAGTGGCTGGGTACCCCGGATGGACGCAGTCGCACTGGTTTTTACGCCCAGAGAAGAAAGAAATTGCTCTTAAATTGACCATGTGGTGGCTGTCCGCCGTGAGGCAGACAGCCAGGATGGAGCCGAAGCCCACACTCGTCCCCTCGCCGAGTGTGGATCTAGACAGGTCAGCAGATCTCTCTCCCCTGGGCGGCTCACTTCAGGAGCGCTTCGAAGCCTGATGAGGGTTCCTAGCGGCCTGAAAATGAGCTAACGGCGCCACCTTCTTGCGAGAACTCGACGGCAAGGCTGGTTTGGGTGCAGGACCAGCCTGAGGCGGGCCCTGAACCAGTCTGGAGAAATGGGGGCGTCAAGAAAGCGAACTTTCTCAGTGTCCTTCATTTCCGCCAGATTTAGCCAAAGGTGGCGCTCCTGGACCACCGTAGTGGACATCGCTCTACCCAGAGCCTGCGTTGCGACATTTGATGCTCGGAAGCATACACAGAACTGAACGCAGTTCCTGCGACACTCTGAGGCGAGATCTCCCTCGTGCAGATCTTATAACACTTTGCCTGGCAGCCAGCAGGATGGCAAAAGTGTGCATGGTGGACACAGCCTGTCCAGAAGACGTGAACCCCTTCACGCTCTGGACGAGAGCCTACGTGGTCCCACCAGGGGGCAGGGCATCAGATATGCAGGCGCTGTACTGAAGCGCCCACCCGCCTGGAGAATCCACGAAGCCTCTCGCGCTGGACCACCATCGAGGGAAATGAGGGAGGAGGACCTGATATATCGTGTTTCAGCCGAAAAAAAGGCCTATCACGATATAGTCAATCTCGTACGTTACCGAAGCCATGAACACACAGGATGAGGCGGAGGGTTTTTTCTCACTCAAACCTGATGTGTTTCGGTTATCTTGTTCAAGCACGCCCACCACTTCAGCGTCTGCTCAAACTGAGACTCGCTCCCCAGCTTGCTCAGTCGAAGCATCAGCTTCCCATGGTTTAAGTCCTCCCTCCGATGCTGCAGCCAACCTCTCAACCAGCTTTTAAGGTTTTGAACAGAGTAAAGTTGTAAAAAGAACTAATAATCTGTCCAAAAACCTAAACGGGGGTCGCGAGGAACGAGCGATCCGCGGGGGGAAACCCGGCGGAACTAACTCATTTCCTATTGCTCGCCATCGACGCACATCGCAGCGGCCCTCGTACCCGGAAGTAGAAGGGCCGAACGGAAGCGGTCGCGGTGAGCCGCGGCTTCGCGGCTCGTGAGCAGCAACCCATAGTTATGTTCCCTTCCGCAAGCAGAACACAAACTATCAACGAAGCGATGTATCAGCGTGAGACTAGCTCAACCCTGAGCACAACGATCGTGCCGATTGTTATTGTTTACGAGGAAACCGCAACCAGGAAGACACGGACGGAAAGGCAAATGTAAACACAATCCATCCGTGTCGGCTCTTTCAGAGAAATTACTCCTTTTCAGGAGGAAAAGCTCTTTAGAGATCGTCGTCGAAGCACCCAGGGGTATTCTCGCTTACCAAGAGAAGGGTTAAAGGGAGAGACCGCTGCTCGTGCCATAGATCCAACGACGAAGAGGTGAGTAATGCTGTTTTCCCCTAAGAGAATACTGCATTCGGCTCCGAAGAAACAGAACAATGAGTGTTGCCTAGCCCCCCCCTCTTATGCCCGGATCTCCGGGGCGGAGCGGGCTATGCAAATACTGCGTACCAATTTCATTGGCCTTTTCTCGAAGCTGTCAGAGGTGTTCGGGCTCTCAAGAGCGACCCCTAGTCGTCACTTCGACACAACGTCGAACGTGAACGACAGACGGGGAACTACGTAGTACGTAATAAGAATGCACAATATTACTGGAACGTTATCGGAATCGGTTGATAAAGGTTTAAAATGTAAACATTGGCATTGGCATGGTATAAAAAAAAATTAGGAAGATAATGCCTTGACGATAAGACCAATAACTCACATGCTCAGGGTGTGCTAGCGATAAGATTTTGATTAATTAAAGCAGTAATTGACTTCATAAAATCACGAGCATGTTTTGATTAAAAAGGTCAAAGGCCATAGCTTAAATAAATTAAAAATAATAATAATAATAATAATAATAATAATAATAATAATAATAATAATAACAACAACAACAACAACAAACATGACACTTGTATATCAAAAAATTTTATATATCCTCCAGATTTCTTCATTAATATATTAGTAATTTGTTATTTTGTTTTTTTCTAATGAATTATGAACTTCTTTCAGAAGTCTTTCATTTCAGACCATCTACAAATGTTACATACATATACATATACATATATACATACATACATACATACACATATACACACACACACACACACACACACACACACACATATACATATATATATATATATATATATATATATATATATATAGTTTTTTTCAAGTTTTTTTTCAAAGCTTCTTATAATAAAATAACCTCATTACTGTTTTTGTTTAAAAAAAAAATCTCTGCACAGGAAAGCTTTGATGTTGTTTCCAACCAAAAGGAAATATATCTACATTGTCATTGACTAACAAAACAAAATAAATAATCTTTTAGAATCTCTGCACAGAAAAGACCTGGTATTTTAAAAGGAAATATATCGGTATCGACATCAACTATCGGCCAAAATTAGCTGAAAAATATTGGCATAATGGATATTGAAAAAAAAAAAAAAAAAAAAACAATAATGCGTATCCCTTCTACATAAATGTAAAAAAACTATTATTACTTTAATTTAAATAAATAAAATACATCTAGAATTTATTATTAAAAAATTACCTACCATTTAAATAAACTTTGAATAACTATAAATAAATAAAATACTTTTAAATTAATAATCACATTAAATAAATAATAATTAAATAAACAAAAATGAGTGATTATAAAAAAAGAGAGAATTATTAATTCTGAGTGCAATGTACTCTCATAATAAAATAACGTCATTATTTTTTTTTGTAAAAAAAAAAAAGCTTTGATGTTTCCAACCAAAAGGAAATATACCTATATCGGCATTGACTATTGACCAAAATGAGTTGAAAAATATTGGCCTAATGAATTTTGGAAAAAAATAAAAATACAATATTGTGCATCCCATACTACATAAAAATGTATTACTTTAAATAAAAAAAAAAATTATGTAGAATTAATTATTAATTAAATAAATAAAAATGTGTGATCATACATGAAAAACAAACCAATATCGGCATTGACTATTGGCCACAATGGGGGGGGGGCGGATGACAATATTGTGCAACCCTACTACATAAATAAAATATATACAAAAAAAATTATAGAAATAAATAAATAAAATTTTGAATTAATAATTCTTAAATAAATAAAAAAAGATTTATTAACTCTGAGCGCAATAAATAGGTGCATAAAAGGACAAATAAATATTCATTCATTTAAAAGTTGTTTATAAATAATTTAAATAAACAAATATTTAAATTAAATTTTAGATGCACAAAGATAATTATTATTAAAAATATATATATATTTAACTGTAGGCATAATCAAACAAACAAAAAAAGAATAAATGAAGTAAATAAAGCACAAATGTTACTCTGAGCACAAACAAATCAATAAAGCACAGATAAATATAAACAAATAAATATTTAAACTCATTGCAAAATGTCACCGTTAAACAGGCAGTCAAAATAAACTCAAATGAAACCATAAAAAAACACTACATTTCTACACAGTCTAAAAGAACACAACCAAAACCAGACTATTGTTAACTATGTATTCACACTTATGTATTAAAAAACATGACTGTGGTACAAAGTGTAACAAAAGTTAATGACATGACAATAATGGTCAAAGACATCTGTCTGAATGTGCAGCAGTGGTTCTTTAAAAGGAAAAATAAAAAACTGTCAATTGTCAGATGCCTAGCCCATTCAAGAAGCCTAACAAGAATTGTTAGCACAAAATTTATGAAAACCAACAATTATCAGTAGACCTAACAATTAGTTCTGATAGATCAAGCTCATGCGGTCAATGTGAAGTTGAATCAAGCCAACAACATAGCACAATCCTCCTTTTTCCTTCCACTCAGATTTCTTCTCAATAAAAGTGGAAAAAAGGTTCCAATCAATAAAAACAAAGAATGGAGCATTTCATTCAGAATGTGTCAGATTTCACAAGACCATCTGACAAACTCATCCTACATGCATGGCTTTCTCCAGCTGTCTGATTTATTTATTTATTTTTTTTTTTTTTTAAGTTTTCTGAGAGCACTGAAACGCTGAGTCAGCATTCTGCAGGTAGCTCCATTTGCACACAGTTTCACAACAGCGCTCGCTGGGCCGTGCATCAAAACAAGCCGTTTCAGCAGACACACACAGTCGGTTCTCGCTTTCCCGTTTCCAGAAGTGAAAACACGCCCCACCCCGTTCCAAGACAACAGCTAACAATATGCAATGACCTCCTAACGGCCCTTTATGATAATTCATGGAAGCCTTCAGAGGAAAAAGTATTCATTTGCAGTCACGTTTTGGGTTTAATGCGCTTGCTTCATTCTTTCTCAATCGTAGCGTCACCATCACGTTGACCCGAACTCTACCCCTCTTTTTGGTCAGCATGACTCCAGTATCACTGCATTCAAAATTTTAGGTGGAAAATTCTTGTGAAGAATGACAGAAAAGTCTCATGGCATATTCACTGATAAGCAGTAAGACAGATGGTAAGGGTTTAATAATTACATGGCCTGAACAATGAGTTAACCGCTGGGTTAATGTGTCACAATAAAGGTGTGTTTGGATGCATGATTTAGTATGGAATCAAAGATTAAACCAGAGCGGGAAAAACAAGATAATGGTGAGAAAAAAAGAAAACAACATATAAAGCTTTCAGACAAATACAAGACATCTAAATTAGACTTTAGAAAACTAGCTGGAAAAAAAAAAAAATAATAATAATATATATATATATATATATATATATATATATATATATATATATATCAAAACTTAAAATAAACTCATTACTTCAACATCACAACATAATTTTATAATGAGATCATTGACCTTGCTATGCGGTGACACATGTCAATTTTGTACCTTGAACCAAAACAACCTATAAAACACTTAAAAATTGAATACAACCCCATAAACATTGTGGCAGGACCATAGTACAGTGATGACACCAAATACATATCATAGTACTGAATGATTACCACAATTAGGGCTGTCACTAATGATTATACACACACACACACACACACACACACACACATTTTACCAAGGTCTAAATTATTTTTGTTAACTTGGTCCATAATCCATAATAGTCCATAATAATAATGAACTTACAAGGGTTCATACAGATACTGCTAATTTCAGTTCCAAGACTTTTAAGGACTTTTTAAGCACTGCTTTTTTGTTTTCAAGGACTTCAATCATAGATCTCACTTATCAAACAATGTCTTCCGTTTCAAATTCTAAAAAAAGAGAGAAACAGATAAATAAAAAATACACACACACACAAAAAGGCAAAAATAAAGTACATGTAAAGTATTACTTCTAAAGTCTTACAAAGCACACTACAATTTTACTATAGTAAAACCTTAAGGGATTTCTATTTGCGTTTACGTTCTTGGTTTTGTTTTTAGTACTGTACTGTCTTAATGGTTTGGTGATTTCTAATGTTTCAGACCAAAAAAACAAAAAACAAAGTTGCTGAAATCACTCTAAAACCCCAATCTGAATCAAATGCACTCTGTGCTCCAAAGTTCTGATCTAAATGAAATGATTTGATCCACAATCTGAAGTTCCAATCTAAATAATGATTTGCAAACTGAAAATCAAATCATTTGATTTGAATCATTCAATTCACAAAATAATTCCCGTTCCGAACTAAATCAAATGCTAAAGTCAACCTAAATCAAACCCGGTTTCACCCACCACTGTGCCTTTAAAAATTGTTACAAGCAATGTTAAAATTCTAAAATGAATGGCTCTTTTAATTTTGATTTGATCTTAATTTGATCTGATCTTGAAGTCACAAGTTTGAATCAATCAGAGTAGTTTGCATAAATTACTCAATTGATTCGGTTCACCTGTTCAGCCGACTACTTGCTTAGCTTGATATTAATATTGCTATTTTCAAGCGTTTTCCAGTCCTTAAATTTCAAAAAGTCAAATTCAAGCAGTAAGCACCTTGTACGAACCCCGATTTACAGAAGAACCTGTAAAAAATATCTTGGTGGTAACTATGGTATTTTGGAAGAAAATACTGGAATAAGAGCAAGTTTTGGAGCAATGGAATAAGTGCATCTGGTTTTCACTGAATCATTTCTGAAATGCTTTTTTCAGGTCCGCAATCATACATTAAACGCTAGCTTTAATATTCAGCATAATTAATAGGAAATGTGCTTTAAAATCCTATAATACGCTTACCAAATAGGCTCGGCTAACTCTAAAAACATTTGAAAAAAAAAAAAATACTGAATCTCAAACACCAACAGGGCAAAGCAGCTTGACTCTCAGCTGGACAAGCGGTTCAGTAATTCATGGGCACATTTTTGCAGTCATTCAGGATCCAGAGAACAACAAATGTGTGCTTTTCTCATGCATTTTTGAAGTGATTCTTCTGTAGTCAAGGACAGTGCAGAAAAAAAATAATCCGTCTGTGGTCAATAACTCGGGTCTGATAAAAAAGTATGATCAAAGTACTGAAAGAGAGAAAGAAAAAAAAAGGACAACCTTCTGAATCCTCAAAGCTCTTGACCATGAAATATTCTCACAGAGAATACAACTGTGATGGTCAGATGTTTAACAAATATATTTGATTATTACACTCTGAATTGTGGTATAGTGTCTACAAGTGTTAAAAAAGTTAATTCACATTAGAATATTTAAAGCTACTGCAAGATAAATAAACCCAAGCCTACCTAGGAATTCGTCTTATGGTCTCCGTGAGGAATTATCCAAAGTGCCTAGTTGATAAGTCTGTTAAATTTTCCTATCAAAATTTCAGATTTGCATGCATCCCATGACTCTTTCATGCAAGATATGAGGCTTTCATTGTACTACAATTGACTTCATAGCTGAAGAGGATGGCATAGAAAGAGTGGAGGAGAAAAAATTCCCATCAAGAAAGAAGTGGTGGTCTTGAAAACGGTGGTGGGCAGAAATAAAAACAAAAAGATCAAACGGAAAAAGAGAGCAGAGTCTGGCCACATGGTGTTGGATTAGCAACTCCCATTGTCAATGCCGGTTAGAGGAGAAACAACTATGGACTTTCAAAAGATTACGATTTTATACGTAATGCTGCCCGTTTCAAAGTACTGTAGCCTCGAGTAAATTACCCTTCATAAAAGTTTGTGATTTTAGGTGGAGTAAATAACCTTTATCAATCCGGAAATATAATAAAAAGTTAAACAAGGTCTAGCAAACACAATAGAAATCAGATAAAAAAAAATTAAAAATAAAAATCTAGCTGTCAACAATCTGTTACAATCAGACTCATCATGCATTCTGATTTAAAAAAAAAAAAAAAATAATAATAATAATAATAATAATAATAAAGAAAAATATTTTTTTTTATTCAGACTCACTTGCCTAAAGCATACTTATTGGAATAAAATATAAAGAAATTAAATTAAGTTAAATTAAAGACTTCCAAAAAGACTCTGTAATGCATTTTGTTTCAAATAAAATAAAAAAAATGAAAAAAAAAAAGTCAGATTTCTATATTCTCATAAAAAAAAAAAAAAAATTAAAATCAAGCTTTCAGACGCTCTTGCCTGAGGACTTATTCAAATCTAAATGTGACCCTGGACCACAAAACCAGTCTTAAGTCGCTGGGAAATATTTCTAGCAATAGCCAAAAATACATGGTATGGGTCAAAATTATCAAAAAATTTTTTTTGCCAAAAATCATTAGGATATTAAGTAAAGATCATGTTCCATTAAGATATTTTGTAAATTTCGTACTGTAAATGTATAAAAACGTAATTTTTGATACGTAATATGCATTGCTAAGAACTTCATTTGGACAACTTTAAAGGCAATTTTCTCAGTATTTTTATTTTTTTGCATCCTCAGATTGCAGATTTCAAATAGTTGTATCTCAGCCAAATATTGTCCGATCTCAACAAACCATACATCTATTGAAAGCTTATTTATTCAACTTTCAGAATATATATAAACCTCATTTTTGAAAAATTTACACTTAAGACTGGTTTCGTCGTCCGGGGTCACAAATAGTTAAATTAGGTTAAATTAAATTAAATATTTTACTATTTTACTTCAGGCATTCTGATTGAAATAAATAAAAAAAAAAACAAACAAACAAAAAAAAAAAGCCGAAATGCTAACTGGTTAAAACTTGAACAGTTTCTCTTGAAGTCTTGTTTCACATTTGGGCTCTTTTGGCTGTAATCAGTGGTTTTTGCTTCACACTTTGGTCCCAAATTCTACATTCGTTACTATTTTCATCCAGTGTCTTTTATAGCACCTCCCATGAACGGAGTTGTTTTTTTGTGGAACTTGTTTTAGGTAAACCGCATACGGACAGCCAGAAAGATCTCCATTTCACTGCCATCGCGAATTCTGCGAGCAAACACTCAGAAAGCTGCACAAGGGACTTGCACCATGTCACGATATGTCACACGTCGGCTCTGATTCAACACTGGCAGACTTTCTGTCATATGCTGTTGTCTTAGAGCACGTCTGCTAAAAGTATTCTGTGAGTAATTTCGGCATCACCTCAAAGCTCTTCGGGACATGACAGCAAAACCTCACAGACAAACTTTGAATTCCAGTTTGTCCATGTCACCACGTCAAAGATATATCCCTGGAATACAATGCATTTCAAGTAATTGTATGTATGCTGTCAGTCTACGCTGATTGCATCTCTGCTAAAGATTCACTAACATTTAATGCGTTTTGAGCCATGCAAATCATAATATTTACACTCCACAAAAGTGTTGCAATGTTTGAAAGCTGTTGTGAACCCTCCTGCCCCTTATAAACCTCATCTTAACAACATACATCAATGTCTGACTAGCGGCGCCCTACACTTGACCTCTGCAGTCAGATAAAAAAAAAAAAATTATTCTGTTAAATGATGAAGACCAAAGCTACATTTATTAAACAAAAAATATAGTAAAGAAAAGTCAATATTGGGAAATATTAACACATTTTAAAATAACTTTTCTATTTGAAAACACTACCAATCAAAAGCTTTTGAACAGTAAGATTTATGTTTTTAAAGTCTCTTCTGCTGACCAATCCTGCATTTATTCAAAGTACAGCAAAAACAGTAATATTCTGAAATATTTCTACTATTTAAAGTAACTGTTTTCTATTTGAATACATTTTAAAACATAATTTATTCCTGTGATCAAAGCTACATTTTCAGCATCATTACTTCAGTCAGTGTTGCAATATTATTATTATTATTATTATTATTTGAGTAATGATCCTAGAAATGTAGCTTTGATCACAGGAATAAATTACTTTTTAAAATATCTAACTTATTTTAAATAGTAAAAATATTTGACAACATTACTGCTTTTACTGTATTTTGGATCAAATAAATGCAGGCTTTTGAATTTATAAAATACAAGATCCAAATTCAATATTGTGCGTATACTGTTCTGTGTTATTATTAAGCCCCACAAAAGCACAAAAACATTACAAAGCAGCATAAAGTTTTCGTGCACTATATTTCAAGTGTTCTGAATCTGTTCCATAGATCAATGTGAGGTACAGATAGGGATGGGTACAGTAACCCGGTATTAAATCGGCCCCGGTGCTAAATTATGAAAGACTGGAGTATCAATAAGCTCAATAAGATCGCTACTGAAGAAATTAAGAAAATACACAAACATTTATTATTGGTGTATATTATATTATATTATATTATATTATATTATATTATATTATATATATATATATATATATATATATATATATATATATATATATATATATATTATACACACACATACACATATATACACGTAATTTTGCTATTCGCAATTCAGAAGAGAGATAGCGTTTACACAGAGGAGCGTGCAGTGTGCACAATAATAAAGCCCTTTTTTACTGTGATGATAGAGGACAGAACTAAACAATCAAACGTCTATGGCCGCGTACACACTGCAAGTTTCAGGAGTGACAAGTGATTTAATTGCGGGAGTGAGTCCCGTAAATTATCGTTCCATGTGTGTACGGAACAGCCACTTCTGCATTTGTAACCATAGCAACATTTTGCCGTCTTGCAGGAGTGAATAAGAATTTAGCCATTTAGTATCTGCCATTTTTTGGCTAAAGACTCTTTTTAACTAAACTACCACTGATAAACGTGCTGTGTTTTGTTTATGTTTGGGAGGCTGCTTCAGAGAGCGCTGTCTTGCAGTGTTGCCATGTCCTTGTATTTACAAGCGCTTTTAGGGATGTTAAGCACTTTATGGAGTCGATAAAGTGGTCTTTGGCGGATATGAGATATATGATTTTTTTGGTGTTATAAAACAACGCATTTGGGTGTTTTACTGTTGTTTTGTGCTTGTCCTTGTTTGTTGTTTTTTTTAATGAAGATCTGGCAACACTGACACATCACTGCAGAGCTCGTGAACACAACTGGCCTAGCCCCGTGTCCAAGCTAAGGATAAGACTTCTTTCACCATTATTTTTTTGCATCTCACATACAGATGCGCATTTAAATATGTCATTAACAACTAGTTGTTCAGTTCGGTTCCATACACACTGCATACAATTTCTGTAAATGCGGTTGTCACTACCTGTATTTTTCAGGAGTTAATGCGGTTGTGGAATGCGGTTGTCACTCCCGTATTTTAGCGAATTGTGTGTGTACAGAACGCGATTAAGGAATAAAAGGTGAACTGACAACCAGTGCTGCACGATTAATCGTATCGCAATCGCGATGTCAGCCTGTGTGATGATTTGACGGGAAAATGTTGCGATTAAATTATTTTATATTAGGCTAATTGTGTGCACTTGAGAACACATGCTTTCTGAGAACAGTTTGCCTATTTTCCGTGCTGCAAACAAAACAAAACAAAACAAAAAAGATTAAATAAAGAAATAAAATGAAAAAGAAAAAGATCTGACAGTCTCTCAGTATAGGCAGTGCACGTTCACTTGTGTGCGCAGCGCTGAGAGACCAGAACGAAGACAGGCGCTGAGGAGACTGATCTGGTAAAGTTAGACTAAAAAACTCTACCTCTGTATGACAATATTTTGGATTTGAGATTACTGACACTGCATTACTGCCATATTATAAGTCTTCGTTTAGACAAAAAGAAATTAAACTGTAGAATGCACGCTCAGCACCGCCAAGCGCTTCCCGTTAAAACGAAACCGAAAGCAAGACTCGCACATGCATTGAAAAGCAATTTTAAGAGAGACACTCCCCAATGCGCGCAAATTAGGCTAACTGTTACATGACATATCTAGGCTGTCATTAGCATGTAAGCTATAATAGGTTGTGTAGTTGTCTATAGCTCTGTATCATGCTTGAAAAAGTCTGTCTCTGATGGCACTTTGAATATTAAGAGAGTAGCCTACTTTGATTATGGCTGCATTTATTGTTTGCACTTAATAAGACTAAAACATTTTTTGGTTATTTATACTGTTTTCATTTGTTCAATTTGTGAAAAGAACTTCAGTTAAGAGGTCAAATGTTCTAGAAGCTCATAATTCATGAACCCCCATTTTGTGCCCACAATACCATTTACTATAATCGTAATCGCGTATTGCAATATTGACCTCAATAATCGCAATATGAAAATTTTCCCAAATCGTGCAGCCCTACTGACAACCGAATTTAGCTGTAGCATGTATGTGGCCTACTTACACCTTAGGACTGGCTCTGATATTCAGCCAATTTTATTGCTTGATTTTGATGTTCTAAGGATCACAAAAAAAGAAGTTATGAGGTAAAACTATTTTTTCAACTTCTTTACCTTCAACAGCACTGCACATTTATTCCTTCCTAAAACCCAAACTTACCGTTAAAACCAGCACAATCAGTGATTGTTTCAAAATGAAGTCTTTACTGTCTTTACACAATAATCCGTGCAAAAGACTAAAGATTAAATACCATTAAAGTACCGGATCGATAAGCAGTATCGGAAAGAGTAGTAATACTGTTAAAACCTTAACGATACCCATCCCTAGGTACAAATGAATATTTAAGTCCTTAATGTCCTTAATATGTTGCTCCCTTCATTACTGTGCTATACATTTAACATAAATGTCTTAGAATTTTATAGTATATAAATGTATTTACTAATACATTTATTTACTAATAGTTTTTAATGAATGTATTTTACAACAATACAAAGAGCAATGTGTAACATTTTACCAGATTTAGTCGTACACTTTTATTTGTAAATAAAAATGTTTCACTAGATTTTATAAAACTATTGTGCATGTTTGATTTTTCTAGAGTATCTTTTGTTGCTAATTTAACCTAGTTTCTAATGGTATTTTTGTTATAGATTATGATTATATATTTTCAATTTGCTATTTTTTTTTTTAAAATGAAGTTGTCTATATGTAGTAGAATGTGTTTAACACACAAAAGAGTGACGATCAGGTCAACACAGAGAAGTATAGAAATTCTACACTGACATAAAAAAACGGTATTAAACAGTATTGGCAGATACTCCGAATTTTCGGTATCGGATCGGCTCTGAAAAAATTGAAAAAAAAAACTATTAATTCCTGTCTCTGACACCAAACATCTAAACATAAATGTACTTCAGACTCATTCTGTACTCAAAACACTGATACCTTTAGCCCACCAGACCAAGCAAAAGATGTGTAAACGTCATCCACTGTGCTTAAACAAGTTTTAAACAGCAATCATAAAAAAGCCCATGCATGAACAAGACTTCACACAACAACTTCAGTCTGAGATCAACATGCAGAGACAGATTATTTGGAGAAAATCCAAAGTTCAACTAACAAAGCTACTCAACAACAAGGTGCTCAGGTGCTTCACAATGCCATAGAAGAACCTTTTTTGTCTAAATGGTTCCATAAAGAACCTTTCTGTTTCACAAAAGGTTCCTTCTGGTAAAAGAAGGTTTTTCAGATTATTAAAACGTAAAAAAGAGGCGGTTCTTTAAAGAACCTTTGACTGAATGGTTCTTTGTGGAACCAAAAATGGTTATTCTGTGGCATTGCTGAAAAGAGACTTTTGAAGCACCTTTATTTAAGATTGAACTTAAACTTTAGCTTGAAACACTTTTGAGCTTAAATCAACAAGCTGTGAATGACTGACATAGTGAGGCATATTGAGACACATCTGGCATGTGGACAGTGATGTGCATCACTTGAGAAAGATCCTAAACCTATAAGACACATAAAGAGGGCCAAAAAGTATCACCACTGAAGTTAGCCAGTCATTAAAAACACATCCTAAGAAACTTATGGAAAATGATGTATAGAACTCCTGTACTTTCAGTCTAAGTACAACAACTACAAAAGTTAAAGCTTAAAATTATTAAAAAGCAGCTGCAAAACATCAACTAGTCAGGAACTTTAAGTGTGGCTCAAGAATATAAAACATGGACCTGAACATCAAGATTTATTTTAAATTATGTAAGCACACCCTACTGTTAAAATGTTCTAGGTCAATAAGATTTTTTTATATATTTTTTATGCATTGGGCTGCATTGATTTGATTAGAAAGATACAGTAGACCAGAGCAATATTGAGCAACATATTTTTATTATTTAAAATAACTTGTTAGCATCATTACTCCAGTCTTCAGTGTCACATGATCCTTCAGAAATCATTCTAATATACTGTTTGAGTTCTCAATTTTTTTTTCTGGAAAACACAATACATTTACTTTAGGATTCTGTAATTAATAAATTTTAAAAAAGGTCAAAGGAACTGAATTTATTTAAAAAAAAAAAAAAAAGTATTTATATTTATTGATCAATTTAATGTGTCCATGCTAAATAAAAGTGTTAATTTTATATATATATATATATATATATATACACACACACACACACACACACACATACATAGTACTGATGCCAAGATTTTGAATGATAGTACACTACCAGTCAAAAGTTTTTGAACAGTAAGATTTTTATTTTTAAGGAAGTCTCACCAAGCCTGGATTTATTAGATGCAAGTACAGCAAAAAAACTTTGTGAATTGTGAAATATTTTTAAAATAACTGCATTCTATTTGAATTTATTTTAAAATGTAATTTATTTCTGTGATTTCTGTGAAAGCTGAATTTTTAGCAGCATTATTCCAGTCACATGATTCTTCAGAAATCCTTCAAAATCTCAAAAACATTTATTATTATTATAATATTGAGAACAGCAGAGTAGATTTTTTTTCAGGTTTCTTTGATGAATGGAAAGTTCAGAAGAAAAGCATTTCTCTAAAATAGAATTTTTTGCAACATTATAAATGTCTTTATCATCATTTTGATTAAATTTAAAGCACCCTCGCTAAATAAAAGCATTAATTTCTATGATTTCCTCCACCCCCCCACAAAAAAAAAAAAAATGACTCCAAGCTTTTGAAAAGTACAGTGTATAATGATACAAAAGCTGCTTATTTCAGATAAATGCTGATCGTTGGATCTTTCTATTCATCAAAGAATCCTGAAAAAAAAAACAAAATGATAAATGTTTCCTCAACAGCAAATCAGTATATTAGAATAATATCTAAACGATCATGTGAAACTAAAGACCAGAGTGTTGATGCTGAAAATTTAGCTTTGATCACAGGAATAAAATATATTTTTAAATATATTTAAATAGAAAGCAGTTATTTTAAATGGTAAAAATATTTCACAATTTTACTGCTTTTGCTGTATTTTTGATCAAACAAATGTGGCTTGGTGAGCAGAAGAGACTCATACTGCTCAAAAACATTTGACTGGTAGTGAAAAAGAACTCTGAAAGAACTCGAATGTAGTCTCAAATATTTTAAGACGTAATATCTCCTGACATGCCAGCTATCCTAACAAACATTAATATTGAGTTTAAGAGAATCATTAATTAAACATCTAATTACAAGTTCTGTCACCAGTGTGTTAGTTTGGGGTAAATAGATACAAACAAAACACCCACTTGTTCAAGAAACTGATTTCACCCAAAAAAAACAAACAAAAACAAAAACATCAGCAAAGCTCATACAAACCTAACAAATCATCCAACACAGCACAGCTTATATATTTTTTCTTTGTCACTTTGTCATAAAGCTCAAATTACACTTAAATTTTCTTCATTTGTATGACTTTTTTTTTCAGAATGACTGTTCCAGTCCCCATTCACTTTCACTATATGGCAAAACGATGCAATTCAAGTAAATGGTGACTGATGCTGTCAGTCCCTCATATTGTGAATAACATCTTCAATCGTATTAATTTGAAGAAACAATGTCATACAGGTTTAAAACGACATGAGATCTATTTTAGGTGAACTATCTTTTTAAACCGCTTGATGCAAATCATAAAACGGAGTAAAATTCAAAATATACACAGGCTAACGTTACTCCACTACGCATCACAACAGCGATACTGACTCAACCGACCAATATAAATCAATATATCAAACACTACAGTGTTATAAAACACTATCTAGGTAATTCCAGTCATTTAGTAATGAAACAAACCCCGCAGACTGACCGAGGACACACGAGGAAGAAATACAGGCAGCCATGACTTTATACTGACACATCAATGAAGAGATCCGCGCGTGTGTTTGTGTGCGCGTGTGAGCGCGAGCGCGCGCGCTCGTTTGTATATGTGTGTGTTTTAAATCGCACACTCACCCAGAACCACCGGGAACGAGGATCACCTCTGGGTCATGATGAGAGCGCTATGATCGCGGACAAAGAGACGCGGTACTCAGCTCGTGTACAACTGCTGACAGCAGATGAGTATGTGTAAATCTACCAGACTGCCCAGTTCTGCCTCAGCATGTACAGGAAGTGATGCAGAGGATATGAGGTCACCGTGGAACTGCGTCAGGTGCGTGTGAGCGCGCGCGCTACAGGCCCATCTGGCTCCAAACCAGACCGAAAGAGCATTTAATATAATTCATTTAATCGTGTCATTAAACACTTTTTGATAAGTGAAGTGACATCCTTTTTCCCTCTCTCTCTCACACACATATAGGCTATTCTACAGAACTGCTGTCCCACAACCAAATAAACACATTTAAAAATAATTTTTCATGTCACTACCGAAACAGTGTGTGTTTTAGTCCATTGGCTGAGATTTTAACTACACCCCTACATTTATGATCAGGAAATATTACTGTCACACTCTCTCATAGCCACACAGTGAGTACATAGACCCCATCATTTTTAGGTAAATGTTCAAAAGTATGAAAAATCTGTGTAACTTTAAAGAATGTCACTACCGAACACAATTAAACACTTTTTTTTAAGGAGTTATTCCATAACGTAGTTTTTATATGTGTACAACTGTTGAGAACTCTGCTAGCTAACCATGTGGATTATCATCTGTGAGCTAGGTTTAAAAGTATTTAAAATTGTCACAAACAAAATATTTGGTGGTGTTTAGGTAGTGACATCTTTGTTTTGGGTGTTATCCCATAAAATTGTCACAGCTGCAACAGGCACGACAAAAGGGAACACATAATCCTTTATTAGAGGGAAATAAACTAAATTTTAATACAGTTATGCAAATTCTTTGAATTTTAGTATTCATACCAAAGCATTACTGTCATGACCGAAACCGGATGTTTTGTCAAAAATAAAGTATACTGACTTATCAAGATAATATGACAGTTTTAGGTTCAATGAATATTCAAACTAATGAATCTTTAACTTTCAAATCAGTATGATCAACTTTTGATTCAAAATACAACAAATCTCATAAATTACAATTGGAATACTGTTAAAAATGTAATTGTTATTGATTTACCTAATAACAGGTAGATGTAAGCAAAATCATAATAGGTCAACATAACCCTTCTAATTAAATTATTATTACTGTGTTTTGGTAGTGACAAATTTGGGGAGAGGACAAATATTCCAAAACTTTCTGAAAATACAATTTAAGAATTAACTGAACAAATACTAGAGACATGTACCTTGGATATTATACAATTTGCATGAATACATTTTTTTTCCAAGACGTTTCCAACTCTGACTTGAACCAATACTGTAGAGTGGCCCATATATATATATATATATATATATAATTTTTTTAAACCTTTAATATGACACAATGTACTATTTTTTAAAATAATTTCCTCTACTAATTTTTCATATATATTTTACCGATACTGTTTTTTTTTATATATATATATATATTACATTTAGTAACATCTCAAATTCAAAAGTTAATGAAAACACACTATTCTGTTGACATGTTAAATATTCATCCACCTTCTTTCTTCCCATATGAGTGGACGTGGCCATTTACACATTTTATGGGTCTGGGTTTGCTTGATAATGCAAATTGGTGTGTCTTTCAATATTATTTTAATGTATTATCTTAATTATGCAGTTTATTATGCAAAAAAAAGTAGTTTACTACGCTGTTATTCTTCACGTTATTTCCCTATAGCAGATAACGAACCGTAAGTCTTACCTATAGGCTTACTTCCGTGTTGAAGAATAAGGTGGATACAATTTAATTACAATATTTTTGTTACCTTTTACATTTTTGCTGTTTCATTAATTGCTTTGTCTCATAATTGTTTGAATGGAGTATTTATATTTTACAGCATATTGACTTAATAAGTAGTAAAACTTGCCCCAGGTCTCCTCTGTTACATTCAGATTATTATCAATAACTTAAGAGAAGTGAGAAGATGTGAGAAGGAGATGTATTTTTAATATTTTTATATCTCTGTATACCGATCTGTTCATTTGAGGGTTAATTTGAAAGCATAATTTCAAAGTCCTCCTGAGGAATGTTGCAAGAATTCTTCTGCGGGTTCTTCTGTGTGACATTCAGGATATGATGTCACCACAGAGCCATGTGACTGCCTTGAGCTAATCCTTATTAACACTGAGAGAGAGAGTGACCCTAAGAATTATCTAATCACACATGCTATATTGCATTAACATACCATACTTACTGATAATCAGTGTTAGGGCTTTATTATATTAAGATAACAACATACAAACCCTCCTATATTTCTCTATATGTGTTCATCTCTACTCCTAAGATTAGTTTACAGTCTTTACGCCTAATTTTTTAAGAGTCACAGCAATACACTACCAGCTTTAAAATCAATATATTGTGCAATATGCGATAAGTAAAAGTGGTGAGTAAGGAAAAAGTGAAAACATGTAATGATATAAGACGCTGTATTGTTTTACTGAGGGCTTGTATTACATAAGTTATCTAGTTGTCTATTTGTCCATTCAAAGGTCAATCTAACCTGTCAGAACTGCTGTTTCAAAAGTTAAAATGACTTCTAAATTGTAGCTGCTTTTCTATAGTTTATATAAATGTGATGTGACTGACTAATGTTGGAGTTCCTGTGTGATAAAACCACGAGCGTTAAAACAGAACAATCCCCACTAAACCACACAGGAAGCTGATGAACGTGCATCATTGTGACGTTCGGAATTGTTTTTTTTTTTTTTTTGAGCGAGCAATCAGAAAGGGCCCGAGTTTACATTGGAAATTTGGTTCTGCCCCCTTGTAGCGAGTTTAAGATGACGTACGAGCCGATCCAAAAGAAAAACAGGAGTCCTCATGCATAAGCGCAGATTCAGATGTTCTAATCCGTGCTTGGAGTCAGATGTGCAAACAGAATTCCACCTATTTAAACAAAGTGGACAGCTTGCTTTCATTTCTCCAAGTTCAAGGGGGGAGAGGATTAACTACAAACTCGGGCCCCGTATAGGCAGGCCGCTCGCTGACACCCAGACCGAGTTCAATGACATCAGAGAAGAGAACTATCCATGGCATGTTACGTCAGAGGGTCTGTGAAATGATGGATCAGCAGTCTGAGTGCACATCTGTGTCAAAGAGCAAATAGTTATTAGCAAAAAGTCTACATACACCTTGCAGAATCTGCTAAATGTTAATCATTTTACCAAAATAAGAGGGATCATAGAAAATGCATGTTATTTTTTATTTCATACTGACCTGAATAAGATATTTCACAATTTTTTTGTTTCCTGAATAATCCAATGCTTTTTTTTTTTTGTTTAGTGGCAGTTGTTCATGAGTCGTTTGTTTGTCCTGAACAGTTAAACTGCCCACTGTTAAATCCTTTAGGGCTCACAAACTCTGTTTTTTCAGCATTTCTGTGTATTAAAAAAAACACTTTCCCACAATGACTATGCTTATTAGAACTGAGGGACTATTTATTTTGTCTTCTTGGGAACATTTAAGTATCTTCTGTAGCTTCTGAAGGGCAGTACTAAATGAAAAAAAAAGATATTTAGGCAAAATAAGAAAAATGTACACATCTCCATTCTATTCAAAAGTTTACACCCCCGGCTCTTAATGCATCATTTTTCCTTCAGTGGTATCAGTGAGTGTTTGTACCTTCTATAATAGTTGCATACGAGTCCCTCAGTTGTCCTCAGTGTGAAAAGATGGATCTCAAAATCATACAGTCATTGTTGGAAAGGGTCCAAATACACAAAAATGCTGAAAAACCAAAGAATTTGTGAGACCTGAAGATTATTCTGAAAAACAGCGGGCAGTTTAACTGTTCAGGACAAACAAGGAACTCCCAAACAATAAAAACAAACAAACACACAGCTGGGGATCATTCAGGTTACAACACAGTATTAAGTATCAAGTGTATGTAAACTTGAACAGAGTCATTTTTATAAACTGAGCTATTATTTTCTCTTGTGGACTACATGTAAACATTATATGAAATATTTTTGCAAGTCAGTGCTAAATAAAAAGCAACATGCATTTTGTATGATCCCATTTAATTTGGTAAAATAATTAACATTTTGCAGATTATGCAAGGTGTCTGTAAACTTTTGACTTTAATTGTACACACACACACATGAAAATCAACCACAAAAAGATAAAAGTACTAACAATAATAACAATAATAATAATAATAATAATAATAATAAGGACAACACTAGTGCTAACAGAACTTTTGCCTTACACATTATTCACGTCCCTGACGCAAAGCCACCAGGACAAGAAATGTCCTTATGTTCTTGACATACTCTAATCAACACATTGTCTTGCTATCGCGCTTTGCGGAAGTATAAAATCCATCTGTTAAACCCGACTGACTGAGATACAAAGACCATGGGAGGCAAAGTCAAGGCAGGCCAAGTCTGGATACCAGCGAAGACGCTGAAAACACCCGCGGATTCTTCTACGTCTTATCGTGGGCTGCTGGGCCGTGTCCAGTCCAGCTCAAATAAACCGGCAGAAACTATCAAAATAAAGGAAGTGGCCTCCCGACCTGGCGAGCCTGGAAAAGGGTGATATTGTTTTTATTAGGGCAGTTAATGTGACACCTCCCTTCATTTGTCAGTGTTCTGTATCGTCTATGAAAACGACAGGACCGATAAGGTTTTCAGAGCCATCCCATTAATCAACAGCATGGCTCTAGAGAGGAAAGGGAACGACAATGGAAAAAGTCATCAGTGTGAATGACAGGGAAGTGCCGGGAGCCTTAGTCGCCGTAAGAGAAGGACACAAGTGTAGATCAGCCATCTAAAGCTGGTAACAATAGGGTCTGAAGTAAAGTATGAGAATAAACTAATCGCATTATCTACCTTGCTTTGCAAGTAAACTCAAAAATGTGCCCAATCGTATAATGTCCATTTAAAAACGTGATGTCAATGATGACATCAATAGTGAACACTTAGTATATGAACATGGCATTCAGTTTCACACTGCTTTATTAAACTTCAGATAGATTCAAATCAAGGTAATGCAATCATTCAATAGAGTGGCAGCAGGTTTACTCGTCTGAAGCGAACTTCTCCGCTAGCTGTGCACGATTGCAGAAGCAGACATGAGAACCAGGCCTGCCGGTTGACTTTGAAATCGAACCTGCTGGCCACTCCTGGAGAGGGAATGCCTCTGCGTTTTGCAGATCTTCAGGAGCTTCCTCTACCGGGATCCACTGCGTTTTTGTTTCTTCGAAATCCCACTTCATAAATCGTAGAAAAAACATGCTTAATTAGAATCTGAAGATGAACTATAAGAATGAATAAATATACGTGTAACATTTATTAATGATATAAGGTTAGGATTCGGGTTTGGCTTTGGGTTACTTACATGTAATTATGCACAATGAATTGTTATTATAATTACATGTAATGTGTGTAACAAGGACAACCTAATAATTGAATAAATAAAATACATTTTATAAATAACTTAATGAATAAAATTATTTCAATTTAATACACACAAATAAATACATTTAATGAATAATTTATTTAACAAAAAATTAAATAATGCATTTAATGATTAAATCATTTAATAAAACACACGTAATAAATATATAAATCATTTAATAAACAAAATGCATTTAATGAATAATTTATTTAATAAATAAAATGCATTTCCTGACTTTAATAAAAATCCATCAAGTAATTTAATAAATAGGAATACAGCAATAATTTAAGTAACAAATAAAAAAGCATTTCATAAATACATTTCATGAATAATTAATTTAATAAATAAAATGCCTTTCATAATGTAATAAACATATTTACACAGTTCCTAAAAGTAATGTAATAAATAAAAATAAATACATTTTAATAATTAATTTTAACAAACAAGCAAATAAAACAAAGTATATATATATGTGTGTGTGTGTGTGTGTGTGTGTGTGTACACACACACACACACACACATATGTATTTAATAAAGAAAATGCACTTAATACAATTTCATTTAAGTAACTTAAATACAAATACACATTTATTAATTTAATATATGTAAAATGAACTTAATACATCTAATGAATAATGTACTTCATAAATAAATGTATAAATCATAATAAATGCAAATAAATACATGTAACTTAATGTAATGTTAATTAAATAAAATGCATTTAATACATAATTTAATAAATATATAAATCATTTAATAAAGAAAGGTTCTTTTAATTTAATAAATAGAAATAAAATAAGTTAAAAAAATTAATTTAATAAAGTAAATAAAATGCATTTAATAAATATATTTAATTAAATATATTTAATAATTAATTTAATTTAATACAAATGCATTTTTTCAATAAATATATAAATTAATTAATAAAAGCTAAATAAAATACATTTAATAAAATGCATTTCATAAATAATACATGTATAAATTATAAATATAAATCTATTAATAATATAATTAAATATATTAAATAGAAATCATAATAAATAAAATACATAATAAACAAACAACAATTAATAAAACGCACTTGATAATTTAATAAATATATAATTTAATAAATACAATTTATGTAAGTGAATAATTACACAAATGAAAAATTAATTTCATAAAAAATAATCAAATGTATTTAATAAATACATTTAATGAATAACATTTAATAAATAAAATGCCTTAAAGTAATTTAACAAATAATTATGTAATAAATAATAATGAACAATAATAAATAATAAAATAATAATACTGAATGAATGAATTTGATAAATTCTACTTCTGTGTTACACAGAACAAAGAAACTTATATGGTTTTAAAATGAGATGAGGTTGTGAACATCACGATTTGGTACATTTTTATGTACCAAATTTATGTTTAACTCCTTTACGACTCAACATCTGCACAGGAATGTATAGTTACTCTTAAGCACAGACACAAACAGCCCCTTCCTCAAAGACCAGGGTCAAGAAAACCCCTCGGCCCGTCCACTGTTCTCCACGCACCGGGCGGCGCGACAGACCTGCTCTTAAAATAGCAGAGGGCCAAATCTCCTGTAGACTGAACAAGCATTTTGTACCACTTCCGATGCAAAAAGGTCCTGCCCTGTTCCTTTATTATAGATCTTTAACAGCAGAACAATCAAGCAACAACAAGAACTTCTGGAACACCAAGCCTAGCTTTCTCTTTCACAACTGCTTGCAATTCCATTCCATTGTGTCATTTACTGTAAAAATCTCCCATTTCGACCAGTCATAGTTCTGTCCAAAAATGCCCAGAAGCTCATTCAGATACTGATGTTTTATTATTTTGTTCAACTCTCAAAGCCAGTTACACCATTTCTTATTTTACAATTCCGCCTAATGACTAAAATTAGTGGCTCCGAAATTGAACGGTTTACTTACAGTAACAGCTACCAGAAATCATACACATTCATCACTGCTCGTCATGAAGAAAGATGTCATAGTCTGAACTCTGATCTGTCCTTTATCACACACAGTGTCTGAGGAGGTTCACAGGCTTAGCTTTTTCCTGTTTAGTGAATAAAACAAAGTTCAATTGTTTTCGTCCAGGGCTATTTGCCTTTGTTTTAGATTAAATGACATCCTCAATCACTTGGCATTCTCAAAAGCCACTTAAGAGAGCCAAGAAAGAAATAGACGGCAATGCAATATTTCAGCAGTGCCATTGTACAATGTACAATTTAGATTGAGATGTTATATTATATATAGTAATTCGATAATATAGACTTTTTTTTCCAGATAAGCGAGCAAGCATTATGTTGAATACTGTAGATAAACCTTTCGAAAAACTGTCAAGACATTCAGACACATTTATTTTAAAGCTCTGCTACCATCTACCCTTAGAAAACAGTACTGCAGACACTAATTATTACATTTTATGTTCAATAGTTTTACTATATGAAAATTTTGATATTTGTGTTAGGTTAATTAATGAAAACAGTATATATACAGTACGGCTGAGGTCAAAAGTTTACATATACCTTAATTATTTAACCAAAATAAGAGGGCTAATACAAAAATGAATGTTTTTACTATTATTTAGTACTGATCCGAGTAAGATATTTCACATAAAAGATGTTTACATATAGTCCCCAAGAGAAAATAATAGCTGAATTTATAAAAATGACTGTTCAAAAGTTTACATACACTTGATTCTTAATATTGTGTGGTTACCTGAATTTTTTTAGTGATAGTTGTTCATGAGTGCCTTGTTTGTCCCGAACAGTTAAACTGCCCACTGTTCTTCAGAAAAATCCGTTGGTTTTCCAGCATTTTTGTGTAATCTGAACCCTTTCCAACAATGACTGTGTGATTTTGGGAAGGTTCAAATGCTCACTGATGCTTCAGAAAGAAACAATGCACTAAGAGCCAGGGGGTAAAAACATTTAGAATTTAAAGATCAGGGTAAATTTAAATTATTTTTGTCTTCTGGGAACATGTTAGTATATTCTGTAGCTTTTGAAGGGCAGTACAAAAGAAAAAAAAAAAAATGATATTTAAGCAAAATAAGAATAATGCACACAACTTCTGTTCAAAAGTTTTCACCCCTGGCTTCCTAATATAGTGTTTTTCCTTCAGTGGCACCAGTGAGTGTTTGAACCTTCTGTAATAGCTGCATAAGAGATGGATCTCAAAATCATACAGTCATTGTTGGAAAGGGTTCAAATACCCAAAAATACTGAAAAACAATAGAATTTTTGGGACCTGAAAGATTTTTCTGAAGAACAGCAGTTTAACTGTTCAGAATAGAACTGTCAAAGCGTCTCATTTATGGTCTACATAATGTGCAACTCTGAAAAGATAAAGAATTGGGTCCTAACCTCTAGTTCAGAGCCGAGAGAGGACGAATCAGCCGAGGTACCAGAAGAACACTGTTCATCAACCCGCACCACCCTGACAGTCCTCTTCAGAGGAAGATTCTCAGATGAGCCGTCCCGAGAGATGGTCACTTCCTTGAGACAAACCTGGAAGAGGCACCAGTCAATTATACCATGGCTTTTGATAGATAATCTGTACCATTCGTTATGGACTGTTCAACACCCTATAAAAACCCCTTAACGCATTAGTTCACTTCCAGAATAAAAAATTCTTGATAATTTACACACCCCCATGTCATTCAAGATGTTCATGTCTTTCTTTCTTCAGTTGAAAATAAATTAAGGTTTTTGAGGAAAACATTCCAGGATTTTTCTCCATATAGTGGACTTCAATGGTGGCCAAATTGCAGTTTCAATGCAGCTTTAAAGGGCTCCACACAATCCCAGACAAAAAAGGGTCTTATCTAGTAAAACAATTGGTCATTTCTTTTTTAAAAAAAAATACATTTATATACTTTTAAATTACAAATGCTCTTGCACTAGCTCGGCAATGTGCGTCCATGACTTCATTACATAATCACGTTGAAAAGGCCACGCGCACCTGGTTCTTCATCTGCGCATGTCGGTTCAAAAAGGTAGGGTGGGCCAAAAA
Source organism: Cirrhinus molitorella (assembly GCA_033026305.1). NCBI lineage: Eukaryota > Metazoa > Chordata > Actinopteri > Cypriniformes > Cyprinidae > Cirrhinus > Cirrhinus molitorella. Next base: position 3,954,036 of record CM065137.1, on the reverse strand, counting down.
ACTCCATCTCATTTTCTCCTTCAACTTCAAAATCATCCAACATCACACCTTTTTTGTAAAGGGCGTTTGAATTTCTTTGCACATTCGCTTTGTAAACCCCTGGTCAGTACTTCCGCCTATGTCACTTGTGACTTTTCCAACGTGATGCCTGAAATCAACCTAGTGCAAGACAAGCATTTGTGGTTAAAAAGTATACACGTTTTTATTTTTTTGTAGAAAATGACCAATCGTTTCACTAGATAAGACCCTTATTCCATGGCTGGGATAGTGTAGAGCCTTTTGAAGCTGCACTGAAACTGCAATTTGGACCTTAAAAGCACTGATCCCCACTGACTCCACTATATGGAGTTATATGGAGACTTAATTTCTTTGCAACTTAAGAAAGACAGACATGAACATCTTGGATGACACAGGGGTGAATGAATTATCAGGATTTTTTTATTCTGGAAATGGACTAATCCTTTAACCAAACAGAAAACAGGTGCAAACTAGGGCTGTACTAGAATAGTCGAATATTCGTTCGGTGGGTTGGCATTCGATTTTCAATTCTGAGATTCGAATATTCCTTTTTTTTTTTAAACACGTGACTTCCCCCGCAAACAGTTCTCATTCGCGCTTGAATGGCCCATTAGTGAACGGGAGGGGGAGAGCTGTCAGCGAGCCACGGAGAAAAGAGTGTACTAGTGTCACTATAGTTTGCAACCTGGTTGTAATTTATTTTAAAGTTTGAAATATAAAGAAATATTTTTGTTCATTGAAATGTGAGCTGTCTAGCTTGCCTAACAGAGCATGTGAGCGGAGCACCTAAGCCTCTGAAACACACGTGGCGGACGTGGAGCGGGTTTGTTACGTGACTGCTGCGGAAAAAATCCGCTTCACTTCTATTCTGTTGCGGTGTGGTTGGACCACACCTGATATAAGCGCGTATTCCGCAGACAGTGGCTGCTCTAATCTGTTAATATAGGCGCAGAAAGAAAAATCAACACGCAGCAAATCCGCGACGTGTCCGCCACGCAGCCTATATCCTATAAAGAACTCACAGCAACAGTTATAAAGCCTAGATGTGTTATATAACCTAAATTGCGCGCATTGGGGAATCGCTCTATAGTATTAAAATTGCTTTTGAATGCGCGTGCGCGTTTTAATTTCGGTTTCTTTTTAACTATCGCGTAAAACTCTTGGGGGCATGAACATGCATTCTAAGCGCGTCTACAGGCTTTGTTATAATGAGAGGAATAATTAGCTTGCAGAAATCAGGACTGAACAAAAAATCCGGCGTTTTGAGCGGTGAGTGGATTCTGACTGATCAACGCAAACACAGATGGAGTCTGGTGTGAGGCGGCTGCCGTTTACTTTCGTTTTGTTAATGTTTATTTTGTTATTAAAGTACATTTGCAGTTTCCCGCATCCTTCCCAGAGTCTTGAACTTCGTTACATACATGTATACATCTTCCGGAAATCATCCTGGCGACCTATTTTTTAAGTCCCTCGACCCACCCAATGGTTCCCGACATAATACAAATGCAAACAACAGAGATTTCTGCCTTTATAATATGCTTAGCCCCTCCCTCCGAAGCTTCGAATATTCGATATTGATTACCTCCGAAGCGCAAAAAAATGGTATTCGAACCAGCCCTAGTGCAAACCTTCCTCACTGGCTGTATGTTGACATCCATGTAGAGTCCCATGTCAGTCCCTTTTGGAGAGATGCCTCTTGCTGAGAAGGGCTTCTTCTTACAGCATTCAACATTGTTGTTGCACAGCTGACCTGAGACAGAAGAGTCACCTAGTAAAGATTCAGTATCTGAGTCTAAAGACCGGACAGAAGGGCGTTTATGGTTGGATCTGTAACAGATGAGGAACACAATCTGAAAAATCTAAGTTAAAGAGAAGGCTGAGAACACCGGTACATTAAATACAGTCTTTCCAGTCCCTGAGTCACTCGTAGTCTGTGTCAAAGGATACAGAAAGATCCAGAATTGCACAGCTGATAGCAGAGAGTATCCATGGCATTGCTTTGACAACAGATCTTAGCTGTGTGTCATAGAGAAGAATGGCAGAGGCATAGAGAGATTCAGCTAGTGATGACAGAACTCTAGAGGACACCTGCACAGCAGAATTCTGCTCTCCTCTGTTCTGCAAAAGACAGAAAAGACATACAATTTGTGCTAAACTATTTTCTTAAAGGAAGTTCATCCAAAAATGAAAACGTACTCACCCTCAGGCCATCCAGGAAAAAAAATGTTTCTTTCATCACTTGCTCACCAACGGATCCTCTGCAGTAAATGGGTGCCGTCCGAATGAGTCTCCAAACAGCTGATAAAAACATCACAGTAATCCACAAGCAATCCACACAACTCCAGTCCCTCATCCAAACTGCATGTCTGAAGAAAAGGTCTTAATGGACATGCAGGTTTTGGACTGGAGTGGTGTTCGTTACTTGTGGATTACTGTAATGTTTTCATCAGCTGTTTGAACTCTCATTCTGACGGCACCCATTCACTACAGATGATCCACTGGTGAGCAAGTGCAAATGGTAAATTACTTAGAAACAAACTCTTCTATATCTTAGATGGCTTAGAGAACAATTACAGCAAAAAAAATTAGGACAGACATAATTGAGAGCTCAAAATAATGATTTAGTTCACAAAAGTGCTCACAAATGCTACTCACAGCTTTCAGGACGAAGGGAAACTTAGCAGTCCAGCTGATCGCGAAGGACAGAAGACCCAGCACGTAACCAATATTCTCAGTATGGTCCTGTTACCAAAGACACATGCAAAGTCACGCTTGCTTAATACAGACCTATCAGTATTTTGCATATGGTATGAGTGTACATACACTATCAGATACGATACAGCTCCATATACAGTCTCTTTTGAGAATGATTTTACTTACATTGAGGAACATTCCGAGTGGTCTCCTCATGGTTGAAGATACCCTAATTGAACTTGAATGGACTGGTAAACCCAGGTAAATGCTGCCGCCCATTACAAACAGTAGAGACACAACTAGAAAATTCTGCCTCCTTCTCCTGGACACCATTCTCATTTTCCTTCCTTGAGAACATAAGTAATTTATTGTGACAGCTGATTGACAGCATACTAGTGAGTGATACACATACATACACTACCAGTCAAAAGTCTCTTCTGCTTACCAAGGCTGCATTTATTTGATCCAAAGTACAGCAAAACAATAAAATTCAGAAATATTTTTACTATTTAAAATAACCGTTTTCTATTTGAATACATTTTAAAAATCTAATTTATTCCTGTGATCAAAGCTAAATTTGCAGCATCATTACTCCAGTCTTCAGTGTCACATGATTCTTCAGAAATCATTCTAATATGCTGATTTGCTGTTCAAGAAATATTTTTTTATTATTATCATTATCAACATTTAAAACAGTTTTTAAGGAGTCTTTGATGAATAGAAACATCCAAAATTAGCGTTCATCTAAAATAAAAAGCTTTTGTAACATTACACACTATCAGTATAATTTGTGTGTGTGGGGGGGGGGGATAGAAATTAATACTTTTATCAAGGATGCTTTAGATTGTTCAAAAGTGATGATAAAGACATTTATAATTTTACAAAAGATTTCTATTTCAGATTAATTTTTTTTTTTTTTAAATAACATTCATTTATTTATTTTTAGCAGCAAATCAGCTTATTATAATGCATTCTGGAGGATCATGTTACACTGAAGACTAGAGTAATGATGCTAAAAATGTAAAAAAAAGTTTTGAAATCACAGGAACAAATTACATTTTAAAATATATTGAATTAGATAAGTTATTATAAATAAAAATATTTCAAAATTGTTTTTGCTGTACTTTGGATTAAATAAATGCATGCTTGGTGAGCAGAAGAGAAGTCTTAAAAAAAAACAACAACATTAAAAATCTTAGTGTAGAATAATCAAACCCTTACCCATTTTTGACTTAAACCATAGATAAATGGAACAAGATATTGACAGGAAACTGACGACATCCAGAATTGCCATATATGAAGCCATCGAAATCTGCAACAAATGGACAGAACATGTGACTTTCATTTAATGTAAGAAAAAGTAACACTCCATCTAAAATGTTAGCGTCACTTTTTGTAGTATGGTAGATTTTGTGAATAATAATGGAATCACTTATATAATTTAGTTTACCTATTATTAATACAGATATAAACGTTTATAGATGCGTTTCTAAACATATTTTTCTAATTTTATGTGAACAGCTGCTGATATAAAGCAGGTTCATGCCATTGAACAGTACCTTTTCCGTCTGATAGATGTCACTTTCAACAAACCGTCGATGCAGAGAGCTGGTGAGGTAACAAAAGTAGTTAAATTGAGAACTTACCCATTTCTCACCTGAAAATCAAACTGTTTGGAAAGTAAAGCGCCCACTGCGCTGCACAAGTTTCCCACGAAACAATACAAGGCGCAGATTGCTTCATCACCCAAACTCTTGCTTCGCGTTTTGCATCTGTGATAAATAAGACTGAAAGGAAACGACAAATGATGGGTTTATCCATTAACAAACGTCGGCTAATTTTAATCACACGACACTCACAGTGAACAGGAAACCAGTAATATCAAAGCAGACAAGACGTAAAGGGCAGCCGAGATGCAAATATGTTCTGCATATGTCGAAAGACAACCTTTAACAAACTCTGGGCTCCATCGGTGGACAATGTCTAAGACTGTAATTTTACCCATATGTTTTATTTAAGCTGTCACCCATTGAGAGAGAAGAAACTCAAGAAAATCAAAATGTCTGTGTTCCCAACTTCTATCATTAGCTGCCAGCTGTATGGATGCTAGTGAACCGCCCGTCAACCACCTGTATCTTTTAGGTAACGCCCACATGTTTGGCTCATACATATTAATTACGTACTGTGACGTCCATCCAGCTGATTGGCTGTAAGGCTGTGGCTAGAACGTGGACGCTAGGCAGTCATGTGAAGTGACTTGGCAAATCACTATTGACATTAAAACGCTTTGAAGTTAAGAATTTATCATTTATTTTTTATATATACACTGTCAGTCAGATTCGTCCAAAATACAGCAAAATCAGTAATATAATTTTACTATTTAAAATATTTAAAAATGTAATTTATTCCTGTGATCAAAGCTAAATTTTCAGCATCATTACTCCAGTCTTCAATGTCACATGAACCTTCAGAAATCATACTAACATGCTGATTTGCTGATCAAGAAACATTTTTATTATCATCATCAATATTTAAAACAGTTGAGTACATTTTTCAGGATTCTTAGCTGAAAAGCAAGATCCAAATATCAGCATTTATCTAAAATAAAAAGCTTTTGTAACATTATATACTATTTATCAAGGATTCTTTAAATTGTTAATAAAGATATTTATGATGTTGCAAAAGATAAATGTTGCTCTTCTGAACTTTCCATTCATTCGTGAAACCTGAAAACATCTACTCTGCTGTTTTCAACATACCTGTAATTTAAAAAACAAAACTGTTTTTTGAGCAGCAAATCAGAATATTAGAATGTTTTCTGAAGGATCATGTGACTAAAGTAATGATGCTAAAAATTCAGCTTTGAAATCACAGGAATAAATTACATTTTAAAATATATTTAAATAGAAAGCAGGTATTTTAAGTAGCAGAAATATTTAATAACATTACTGTTTTTGCTGTATTTTGGATCAAATAAATGCAGGCTTGTTGAGCAAAAGAGACTTCTTAAAAAAACATGAAAAATCTTACTGAAATACTTCAAAATATGTGATTTAAAGCAGCAAGAAACTTTAAGAGTTAATGACCAGTCATAGCATTTGAAATATACATGTTTACATAGAGATTAGCACAAATTTAGCCTTAAAAAGCTCATTTACAAACTTTGGTTTAGACAAATCCATAACATTTCATATTTAAACAGATTTACAACTTGGAGAAAATTAAAAACTGCTGCACTAAATAATAAATTTGAGACAAATTATACTGAGAAACGGTGTCTGATCTTCAGACATCCATATATAATTTACTAAATGGAATCAACAATTTTAATAAAGAATAAAAAAAATGAATGACATTATAAGGAGAGCTTCTTTTATTAGCATTTGTCTGTGTCTATTAATCTCTTCATCCGATACACTGATAATTAAATCCAGAGTGATAGTTTGTTATTATGAGTGAAATTTTAAACAAAGAGGAATGTCCAGCAGCACTTATCAATTACATCCAGGTTCAAGCCATGGTGAATTTAATGTCTTTGCAATAAAGAGTGTATCCAATCCAAACATCTTAAAATAGGGATTATGCATCCAGATGTTTGTTGAGTCTTCTCACTTTCTCCTTCTTGTTCCGGTTACCGTGTTTTTTCCAGGGTTTTCCAATCTGTTGTTCTGTGTTTGCATTTCCAGGCCCAACAGGACCACTTCCGGGCTTATAACCCATTACCATCTGCACACCCTTTGTCAGCGCTCGCACATTTTCCTATGAAAAATGACAGATTATTAGTGATTTAAACTTCAAAACTTCAATCAATATTTCATTTTCAGTATTCATGTTATATATAGTGCAGGCATTGTCACAACAAACCCATTCAAGGAATGAATCTCACTTGATGAAAGAAATGTTTATCCACTGTGTTCTCTATGCGTTTGACTTTTGATGGTTTGCCAGCATCGTTAGCACTCTGTTCATCTCCTTCAATCTGCCTGGCAAACCTGGCATGCTGAGGCTGGAAGTCTTTAGGGTTGATGTGGGGTGGAGGGTGGCAGTAAAGCAGTTTACCCTGTACAAAATCAGATAAGAACATGTTTGCATCTCCCATTCTGATTCTTAATACTGTGTTGTTACCTGAATGATTCACAGACGTTTTTTTTTTTGTTTTTGTTTAGTGATAGTTGCTAGTGAGCCCCTTGTTTGTCCTGAACAGTTAAACTGCCTGCAGTTCTTCAAAAAAATCCTTCAGGTCCCACAAATTCGGTTTTTACAGAATTTTTTGTGTATTTGAACCCTTTCCAACTATTGCTGTATGATTCTGAGATCCATCTTTTCACATTGAGGACAACAGAGGGCTCATATGCAGCTATTACAGAAGGTTCAAATGCTCACTGATGTTTCAAAGAAGGAGAAAAAAAATGCATTAAAAAAACTTTTGAATTTGAATATCAGGGTAAATGTAACTTATTTTATCTTTTGTAACTTCTGAAGGGCAGTACTAAAAGAGAAAAATATGATATTCAGGCAAAATAAGAAAATTTACACATCTTCATTCTGTTCAAAAGTTTACACTCCCAGCTTTTAATGCATTGTTTTTCCTTCTGGAGCATCAGTGAGCATTTGAACCTGTAATAGTTGCCTGAGTTCCTCAGTTGTCCTCACTGTGAAAAAATGGATCTCAAAATGATCTCATACAGTCGGTTCAAATACACAAAAATGCTTAAAGACCAAAGAATTTGTGGGACCCCGGCAGTTTAACGGTTTAACAGGACAAACAAGGGACTCATGAACAACGATCACTTAAAAAAAAAAAACACACACACACAGCTGTAGATCATTTAGGTAACAACGCAGTATTAAGAATCAAGAGTATCTATACTTTTGAACAGGGACATTTTTATAAATTCAACTATTTCTCTTGTGGACCATATATAAATGTCTTTTATTTGAAATATCTTCTTCAGGTCAGTACTAAATAAAAAATAACATGCGTTTTGTATGATCCCTCTTATTTTGGTAAAATTAAAAACATTCTGCAGATTCTTCAAGGTGTATGTAAACTTTTGAATTCAACTGTATCTATAAAGTTCATGAAGAGACACTTACATTGACATAGTCTTTCAAAACATAACGGGCTGATCTTGATTGGTCTGGCTGGCCGTGTGCTGTCATGAAGCCTCTCATATCTGCATGAAGAGAATACAGCATGACAGTCAGTTGTAGCAGATCTAAGCATTGTGTGAAATGCCTTAATGTGTACATTGTGCAAATGGGACTGACATCCATATGCCATAAGCAGCTCCTCATAGGTAGGGGGTCGATCGGGGTCTTCGTCCTCCCTCGGTCTGATAATGTTGATACCATAGGTCCCCTCCAGCACAGTGCGAGGGATAGTCTGACATACGTATTTATGTTAAGAACAACATTTTGAAGTTCAAACTTTGCCACTTTGTCAGATAACTTAAGACTCTATCTTTTAATATACTAACAACATATTGCTAATCAAAAGTTTAGATTTTTTGTCAATACAATTTTGTTTTATCAATGTTCTTACTACCTTTCTGGGCCTTTGCGTTGCTGTCTATGCAGGGTCAGAAAGCTCTCAAGATTTCATCATAAATATCTTAATTTGTTTTCCAAAGATGAACGAAGGTCTTACGGGTTTGGAACGACATGAGGGTGAGTAATTAATAACAGAATTTAACTTTTTGGGTGAACTATCCCTTTAAATGACCAAGCAGAAATGCAGATTTTCACTGTTTAAAAAGGTTATCAAAGAGATGGCTGGAACATGGTCTCTCATCTGATCGATGGGTAGGATCCCACTGCAAATCATCTCAGCTTTGGTGGACACAAAAGAAGGCATGACCAGTCCTGGACAATCGCACAGGCAGAGACCAGGCTCAACAAACAGAGTCTGAAACGAGCGAACACAAACAGTTAATTAGAACATACTCATAGATTGCGGATATATTGTGATTCTGACAGCTTGACAGCTATTGATATACCGCTAGATAAATGTACAGAGGACGATGAATGTGTCAAGAATTAAGTTTCAATAACTCTATTGTGAATTGTTCATTAATTCGAAAAATACTCACTTGAAAATGCTTTGTGTGTCCAGGTGTAGCTGAAACTGAGACTTTCTTATTCCTCAGGATGGTGTTGATGGTAGAGCTTTTTCCAACATTAGGATATCCCACCTCGAAGTGAATTTAAATTGTAAATATAAATACGATTTCAAAAGGACAGTGACAATGTTTCATCTGATTTAAACTCACCAATCCAACTGTGATTTGTTCATCTTTGCATGTCGGCCCAGAATGCACCGACTTAAACATTTCCAGCAGCTCATTTTTGCGTAACAAACGGCTTGAGTTGTAGAAAGATAAAGTCGCTGTGGATTCTGCTTCGTCTCCTGATTCCTCAGAACATGTCTGCCATTCTGTCTCATCAACACAGACTCTTGCTTCTTCACTTTCCTCTTCTTCATCCTGCTCACTCACATCTTTCTCTTCATTTGGTGAAGTGCTCTGTTCCTCAAGAAGATCTGTGGCATTTTTGGAGGTTGCTCCCTGTTCTGTATCACTCTGATCATCCTGATCCATCAGCTCTTCTCCCTTAAACACCAAACATGGGAGAGAAAATAATAAAAACAGGGCATCAGTTCTCTCAAAAGAAAAGATGCTTCTGTTTTCAAAAGAATTCTCTTATGCTCACACAGACTGCATGTATTTAATACATAAATATAACATAAGAGTGACATTGTGATTATTATTACTATTTTTTTTTATTTGACTATATATTAAAATGTAATTATTTCTGTGATGCAAAGCTGAATTTTTTTAGAATCATTACTCCAGTCTTCAGTGTCACATGATCCTTCAGAAATCTAACATTTCTGATATTATTCTAATCAATGTTCAAACAGTTGTGCTTCTTAACGTTTTTGAGTTTTTTTTCTAAACGTTTAGTTATATTACCTGAAACCTGCAAACCACAAATTCAACCCTACTAACAACAACTAAAACTATTTTTAGTGCATCACTGCAGACGAGATCCATACATTACCTTCTCCTCTGCCTCGAGTCGTTGTGCCTCAGCTAAAGCGGACCAGAAGACTGCTCTGATCCCTTCTTTCTGAAAGTACCGGGCCCAATCTCGTCTCTGTTCTCTAGTGAGCAGGTCGGCTTTGTTCAGCAGAAGCATGTTTACTTTGTGAACTGAGACCTCTTTTACATATTTTTCCTGATGGAGACAGAAATTAAAGCATGATTTAAAAAAAAAAAAAAAAAAAAAAAAGTTTAATTTTCTGATGTCTCAGTTACTTACAAGATCTGGACAGCGGAAGAGAAGTGGGTTTCTGGCATCAACGATTTGAACCACAACATCACTGCAGATAAAGCAAAAAACTGTATACTAAAAAACCATCATTCCTACATTAAAGTGTGATTAGTTAGTGACAAACACAAATGAAATGCCCATTGGATTAAAGGAATAGTTCATCCAAAAAATTTCATTCTGTCATTAATTACTCACCCTTGATCTTCGGAACACAAATTAAAGGAACACTCCACTTTTTTTTTTTTTAAATATCATTTTCCAACTCCCCTAGAGTTAAACAGAAGAGTTTTACTGTTTTCGAATCAGCCGATCTCCGGGTCTGCCGTTAGCACTTTTAGCATAAATCACTGAACCAGATTAGACCATTAGCATCTCGTTCAAAAATGACCAAAGATTTTCGATATTTTTCCTATTTAAAACTTGACTCTTCTGTAGTTACACCATGAACAAAGACTTACAGAAAATGAAAAGTTGCGATTTTCCAGGCTGATATGGATAGCAACTATACTCTCATTCCGGTGTAATAATCAAGGAACTTTGCTGCCGTGCCATGGGTGCAGCAGGTCACATTGGAAGTTACATAGCTGGGGACTATTTCCAGGCAATGCGCCTGCTTAAGTCATTTTTGAGCGAGATGCTAACAGTCTAATTAGACTCAATGATTAATGCTAAGCTATGCTAAAAGTGCTACCAGCAGACCCAGAGATCAGCTGAATGGATTCAAAAATCGTAAAACTCATCTGTTTAACTCTAGGGGAGTTGGACAATTAGCCTATTTTCAAAAAAAGTGGAGTGTTCCTTTAAGATATTTTTGATGAAATTTGAAAGGTTTTTGACCCTGCACAGACAGCAATACAACTACCACGTTCAAGGCCCAGAAAGGTAGTATCGTTAAAATAGACATTGTTAAAATAGTCCATGCGACAACAGTGGCTCAATCATAAGGTTATGAAACATACTAAAAATATGTTTTGTGCGCTAAGGAAACAAAAACAATGACTATTCAATAATTTCTTCTCTTCCCTGTCAGTTTTTGGCGCACATTCATGACAGTACCAAAATGTGTGTGTGGTGCTGCTGACGTAGGAGCCAGCGTTTTGACGGATTTCATCAAAAATACCTCAATGTGTTCAGAAGATGAACAAATGAGGATGAGTGATTAAATTGCACAAATTTCTTTTTTTTTTTTTTTTTACTTTACCTTTAAAAAGGCAATCAAAGCTTACCTCCTCTCAATAACTCTCCAAAGCTGCCTCCAGAAATCAAGATTCTTCTCAAAAGGGGTAAGAATCAACTTCTGTTCCTCTTCCAAACTATTACAGAAATTGCATTTGTTCACAAACACTATCCCGTTGGAGAATTGGTAGTCTTGGAACTAAATTCATCAAATATTCACCTAGCCAGTTCTCTTCTCCATGCAAGGAAACTGTCCCTCTCGTTTTGCTGCAGAACCTCTGGGCTTGTGCTCTCATCCCAAAGAGGCCTGCGGTGAATACATTCACATTTGCATAATGATTGCATAACAGATCAATAGAACTTAAATACAGGTTTAAAAAAAACCCAAAAATCACATTTAATTACATGACAACATACCTTCTGGGAATTCGTAAAAACTGTTTGCTGTCCTCATGGAGTTTCTTTAGTCGGCTGGACTCCTCAGCGGAAAGTAAGCCGGCCCGCGCTTCAGCAGGGACAAATTTTATGTTCAGCTTCTCTGCAAAACAATAACACATTTATTATTCTGTTACTAGTATACTACTATATTTTATTACTCACTCTAATGTCATTCCAAAACCTGTAAAATTAAGATATTTTTGTTAAAAATCAGAGAAAATATGAGAAATTTGAGAGAATAGATTTTAGTATTTTGAATTTTTATATTTTTAGTTTTCATTTTAATTTTAGTTACGCTTTTTACTTTTTTTTGTATTACTTCAGTTCATCAGTTTATCAACACCTACCTGCAACAAATTCAGTTCCAGCAAGTTCAGCTGTGGCCAGAAAGTCATCCAGAGAGCTCTGCTCTGTGACAGACTGTAGGTTGAGTCGACCCCAATCATATCCGTCATTCAGCTCACTGGTGTGAAGCTAAAAGCATAAAACGTAGTATACAGCAGATGTATGTCATCAATCATTTCCTTCTTGCATTAAAAAAAAATCGATTTCAAGATAATTTGTAGTCTACATGTTTTAGTTTACTGATATTGTATGTTGATGGTCTGAACTGGAACAAAAAAATCCTAAATTATTCATAAATACAGTTGAAGTTAAAGGTTGAAGACTTGAATCTGCAAAATGTTAATTATTTTACCAAAATAAGCGGGATACAAAATGCATGCAATTTTTTAAATGAGTACTGACCTGAATAAAATATTGCACATAAAAGATGTTTACATATAGTGCAGAAGAGAAAATAGCTGAATTTATAAAAATGACCTTGTTCAAAAGTTTACATACACTTGATTCTTAATACTGTTTTTTGTTTAGTTATAGTTATTCATGAGTTCCTTGTTTGTCCTGAACAGTAAAACTGCCCGCTGTTGTTCCTTCAGATCCCACAAATTCTTTGGTTTTCAGCATTTTTGTGTACTTGAACCATTTCCAACAATGACTGAATGATTGTGAAACCCATCTTTTCACACTGAGGACAACCGAGGGACTCATATACAACTATTACAGAAGGTTCAAACGCTCACTGATGCTTCAGAAGGAAAAATGCTGCATAATGAGCCAGGGGTGTAAACTTTTGAACAGAATGAAGAAGTGCACATTTTGCTTAAATATCTTTTTTTTTTTGGAGCTACAGAAGATACTTACATGTTTCCCAGAAGGCAAAATAAGTAAAATTTACCCTAATCTTCAAATTCAAAGTGTTCATGTTGCCGCTTTTTTGCATTGTGTTTCCTTCTGGAGCATCAGTGACATTTGAACCTTCTGTAATAGTTGCATTTGAGACTCTCAGTTGTATTCAGTGTGAAAAGATGGACCTCAAATTTATACAGTTATTGTTGGAAAGGCTTCAAATACACAAAAATGATGAAAAACCAAAGAATTTGTGGGACCTAAAAGATTTTCCTGAAGAACAGGCAGTTCGGGACAAACAAAGGACTCCTATTAACTATATGTGAACGTCTTTTATGAGAAATATCTTATTCAGAACAGTACTAAATAAATAATATGCTCTTTGTATGATCCCTCTTATTTTGGTAAAATAATTAACATTTCGCAGATTTTGCAACGTGAATGTAAACGTCAATGTGTGATTGCACTTTGTTTTATGTTACACATATCATGTTTTTGTTTTCTAATAATAAAATATATGTGACAAAATGACAAGTCATCTTTCTTGTCTAATGTTCTATTTGTGCACTATAAAAAAAAACAGTTCTTCAACAATCTTATAATTCTATAAAAGAAAATTAAAACACTTTACTGTCACCATTTCTTACCCATGTGTCATTTCTCCTGTATCCACGGCCTGCGTTCAGCCTCTCCTTTATTAAAGCTCTCCCCAACCCCGACCCCTCTCCACGAGTCTTCTTCTTTCCCATATTATATACTTTTACACGGTTAAACAGCAATATAAATGTGTCAGTGAGCTGTTCGTGGATAAACGAGTTGATAAACTTCACCCATGTGACATGTTTGTTATGGCAGAGGAAGGAAGTCATACGGAACAGTCTATGAGAGGAACCTCTTCTTCAGAGCCCTAATGCGTTTATATCCCGAAAATAAATGATATCCTTCCAGGTCCGTTCATTTTGGCCGAGCACATATGTTTACATTTTAAACGTTGATATAATTTATTGAGAGAAAAAAGCTAGAAAAAAAATCGTCGCTAAACTTTTGGTTTGCTCCAGACGTCTCACTCAAATATGTCCGAGGGAAAACAAAGGCTGCGCTTTGAATAATTCCGGATGTGAAACCGCTTGACAGTTCCCTTTGCATTGTTGGCTTGTCACCAGTAGAGGACATCACATAACAAGTTTCTGAATCGCCCAAACCCTTCTTCTTGCTCCATGCCTCCCTAAACTAAAGTAGGTGAGGGACAATATAATGATCCACCTTATTTTCCCCCATAGAGTCAGATTCAATAGGTGTGGCTTCCGGTGTCATTCGCTTCCAGCTATTTTTACAGCTCGTTTTGCTGCCGGATGGATGGAGATTTTGCAAACTATTATATCTTACTATATTACTTTAATGTATGATCTTAATAACACACTGTGGTATTGGGGGATATGGGAGGCTGAGTCAAAAGTATACATTTTTATGTTATTATTATTTATATTAAATTAAACATATATTCATTTAAACAATTATTTTCAAACAATTACATTCATTTAGTAACATACAAATATATCATAGTGTAGACTATATCTTTATAGTTTTATAATTCATTATCTTGTTGTGGATCAACTGGTGCACATTTACAACTTGCTGAGTAAAAATAAGGGTTAGTTTGTGGCCTTTAAAGGTGCTGTATGTAAGTTTTTGACTCTTCTTAAACCAAAAAATAACATAATATGTTTGTAGATATTTAGGAAACATGTTATACTTACATAACTGTTTCTCTGAAAAGTAATTCTAAAGCCAGTAATTCTGCTCTGAAATGTGCATTTTGGGCAGATTCCGGGACGGAATTGCAGTACCCATTTCAACCACTAGCTGGCAATATTACATACTGCACCTTTAATTCTATGCCAGCAGGTGGCGCTTTTCGTCATGAATATAGCCGTTTCCTCGGTAACCACAGAATTCAAAGCAGAGCACCTGATTCTGAAACTTGCAGCGTAGATATTTAGTAAATTAAACAATATTGAACCTTGAAATATGTTGACGTGATTATTCATGTAATGAGGTTTTGGCCATACAAATTACGGGAGTTTTACCAGAGGCGAATAGGAAACATATAAAATACGCCCAGCTGGATTTTATAGAAAGATTAAAGATACGGGAAAATATTTCAACGGGATGAAACCGGGATAGAATGGAAAAATACGGGAGAATCCCAGGAAAACGGGAGGGTTGACACGTTGGAACTATTTCTAACTTACGTAATAAGAAGGCTTTAAAAACAATTGAAATTTGTAAGTTGTTAAATCTTTTTCTTTGAATGTAATGTGTTTTGTTATATTAAATACCCCTGTCTTGTAATTTTTTTTTTCTATTATTTTCTATTATTATTTTCTATTTTGTATTGTAACTGATTCCTTATTTGTTGACATAAAGTTCTTAATAAAAGTCACTTAATAAAAATGTAAAATAAAAATAAATAAATATACTCCATTCAATAATTGAAATATTTATTGAATAATTAAACATTAATAATAATAATATTTAACCAATAAGCACTAATAATAATAATAATAACAACAACAACAACATATCTTATATTATATATTAAATTCATATATTATTATTATTATTATTAGGCTGCATGTTAATTAATTATATTATTTGTAGGATAACATATTTTAATATATTATAATAATACTGTATTAATATATTTATTTGTTTATTGTTGTTATATGTTGTTTTAATATACATTATACATTATATATATTTTTTAACATCATAGAATTCGAAGAAGACTATTTTTAATTCTGTAATTCTGAATTCTACACTGTAAATGATTTTTGTTGTTTTCACAGTAATATTACTGTATTCTTCACAGAAGTGTACTGTACAATCCACAGACAGTATGCTACTGTAGATTTTACTCATTTCACAGCATTATTACTGTATTATCTACAGTTTTCTACTGTATAAGATGTGCACAGTGTATTACCGTAGATTTCCAATGCATTCTGGGAAATTTGTAGACTACTATAAACTCAAATGTGCAAAATTATGACTACGAACAACAATCACACCTCATGTAATTAATTACAACAAATTTTCAGTTTTATTAAGAAAATTTAGTGCTCATTTTCCAAAGTCAAGGCTTTATTCTCCCAATTTTTTTTCTCCCAAAATATCTCGACGCAGACGAGGGAATTGTTGAGAGGGCGATTTCAGATTCAGCTTCGGCTCTCGGAGAAACGAACGATTCCAGAAACAGCATGAGATTCGATTCAACTCTCACAAAACCTGTTATGACTCTCTCGGAATCAACTCCTTGTCACTAGGGGGCAGCGATATCACATTTAGCGTTACCCGAGGTTCAGTCTAGTCATTTGATGGATCGGAGATTAGCAAGCATGTACATCTGGTAATATATCTTAATGAAGTAAATCGATATTCTAACATAAAAATATAGAGGAACGTCCTGTGACTTTAAAGTTCACTGATTTGATTTAATAAAAATACGTTACATTTTACAAGTTTAAATTCTCCACAGTTTACATTCTCAACTGTTTTGTACTGCATAAGCTGTGCACAGTATGTTACTGTGGATTTCTAATTACTGTGAATGTTATTACAGTAAAACGAAATGCCCGCGAAAACCAACCTTCATTTTGTAATAGCCTACAGCATTCTTCTGCGTGGACCGAATCGCCTTCCTCGCGTTCGTTGCCTTTATTTTTGATATCTTCCTAAAAATTATCCGGTGAGTGATGAATCGTATTCTTTTTTAATTGTGTGCTTGTTATTGACTGCGAAAACCAACTACGAACGTTAATTTTATAATATCTTCTGAGTGGACTGCATCGCTTCAATCCCCGTCTTGTGACACCTTCATCAGTAATATCTAGGTGAGTGATTAATCTTATTTACTTAGTGTTGTTAGGAAAATACATCCTCGTCTTTTATGACGAAAAGCCTGTCTGTGATTTGGTTAGAAGCGAATTAATATTTATCCTTCGTCATTAACTTTAACTTTATGGATGAGGGCCGTCTCCATTATAGACGGCGGTAAAGTTAGTTTTCGTTACACATTTATTCATCTGTATACAAAAATAATACAAGCATAAGCTGACAAAAAACAAGCCTTGTGAATTTGTTATTGACTGCGAAAACCAACTAACGTTAACCTCCATTTTATAGCCTGCAGAGTTCATCTGAGCGGACCAGATCGCTTCCATCCCCGTCTTGTGATGTTTTTCATCAATAATATCTGGTGAGTGTTTTCTTATAGTGTTTTTAGAAAAATACATCCTCGTCTTTTTGGATGAAAAGTCTGTCTGTGATTTAGTTAGAAGCGAATTAGTATCCTTCGCCATTAACCTTATATGGATGATGGTCGTCTCCATTATAGACGGCAGTAAAGTTAGTTTGATGTGGCATTCATTACAGACTCATTCATCTGTACACAAAAATAATAGCATAATCTGACAAAAAGAAAAAAAAAAAAAACATAATAATATCCCTTGTGTATCAGGGAATATTTAAATATTTTAACAGTTGGTTTGAACTGCGTCAAATTTGAATGAATTTGAGTAGTTACAGTATATAAAACATCAGAAATATGGATTCAGTTCTGTATGAAAAGTAAGAAAGGCATAATCAGAAATTATGCATTATAGTGAGTAATATAATGTTGGTTTGATACCTGTAGCTCAAATTGTATTGTTGGTTAATGAATTTATATTTTCACATACATTAAATGTTGTAAAATTATTCTGAAACACATTAATATTTTAGTATTGATAGCATATATTTATGTCTATCTGAGGTAGTTTGATAAGAGATGCAAAGAGATTAACTGGATGCATTTGTCTAATGAATGTGAAACAGCAAACAAACCAACTGCATTTATTTGTATATATTAAAAAAATATTATATGGTTTACTATTTTAATATATTTAAAAAAATGTATTTATCCCTGTGGTCAAGGTGTTTAATTTGTCATTACTCCAATCTTCAGTGTCACATTATCCTTCTGAAATCATTCTAATATGCTAGTTTATGATAAGTGATGAAAACATTTTGTGTTGCTTTATACTTTTCCTTTTAGTAATTACTTAATAGTTTAGTAATTATTTAAAGTTTAATAATTATTCATCTTATCAAACATTCAAAAGTCTGGGTCAGTTTTTCAATACCTTTATTCAACTAAGATATGTTAAAGGGATAGTTCACTCAGAAATTTTAATTCTGTCATTAATTACTCACCCTCATGTTGCAAACCTGTAAGTCTTTCGTAGTTTTCTGATCCTCCATAGACAGTATAATCACATTCAAAGCCCAGAAACGTAACAAAAACATCCTCTAAAAACGGAGGTCTGATGGGTTTAGAACGACATGAGGGTGAGTCATTAATGACAGAATTCTAATTTTTGGGTGAACTAACTCTTTAAGGTATTTTAGATTTAATTCGAGAGTTTAATCTTAAAAATCAGTTTTAAAACACAATTGTAATTGAATTGTGTTCATTTGTAAGTAGAAAGTCTTATACACGTAGCATGCCTTGGGGGTAAATCATAGGCTAATTTTAATTTTTGGGTGATCTCTTTAGACAGGTGTTTTGGTTAGGCAAGTTAAAATTAAGGATTTTAAGTAATTATTTGAATTTCTGACTGATTTGTGCTTATCTCTTGCAGATCACCTCAAGTGCTCCAGTTGCCCCTGTTCCATGTAATGCGGATGCATTACCACAACCACTACCCTTCTCAGATTCTACCCTCATGTAATACGGTTTTGTAACTGTTCTAAAGATGGTTGTTCATAAGTGTGTTAATATTTGTTTTACAAATTCTAGTAGGCCTGTGTGTCTCTGAGTTTACTTAGGACTGTATCGCACTGGTTTAGGGTATCTGTGTTCACCCTGGTGTGTCGGTCAGAACACAGGAGGCATGAATACGAAACAACAGTTTTAATTAAAGTTCAGCACGATGAACAGCACAGTCAGACCACAGGGCATTACTTGGCATTATTTCCACAATAATGATATGTGAGGTTACTGTACAGGAGTAGGCATGGGTGTGGTATGTTGTCATTAACGCACAACACATATCATCCTCAACCAAGCAAAGGTAGATTTAGTCCGTATTCTGACGAGACTTCTGCGCACCTCCTGCGATCGCCTCCACCGGAACTGGAAGTTATTACCGCACGCAATAACCCGTGCTCTGATTGGCCAATCCTTCCCAACACTGTGCCTACTACTACTGTTAATCGAATGCAGTTTCCGTGTACATTGTATTATTAATGATTTAAAATGTTAACATGCATTATTAGTCATTTAAAATGCTTTTTGCTCTTTTCTGTTAGTCTTGACCAATTTAATTTAATTATGTAATTAATTCAATTTCAAACGTTAAAGGGTTAGTTCACCCAAAAATGAAAAGTCTGTCATTAATTACTCTCATGTCATTCCAAACCCGTAAAAACCTCCATTCATCTTCTGAACACAAATGAAGATATTTTGGATGTAATCTGAGCTCTTTCTGATCCTCCTATAGAAAGTCAACACGCTTCATGTTTAAAAGCAGAGAAAGCTACAAAAAACATTGTCAAGTGAGTCCATGTGACATCAGTGGTTCAATTGTAATTATAAGAAGCTGCGAGAATACCTTTTGTGTGCAAAGAAAACAATAATTTATTCAAAAAGTCTTCTGTAGCTTCATATAATTACGATTGAACCACTGATGTCACATGGACGTTTTGGTATCTTTCTCGGCTTTTGAACGTGAAGAGTGTTGACTGTCTATTGGAGGATCAGAAAGCTCTCGGATTACATCCAAAATATCTCTAAAGATGAACAGAGGTCTAACAGGTTTGGAACGACATGAGAGAGAGGAATTAATGACAGAAATTTCATTTTTGGGTGATATGACCCTATAACTTGGGTTTTTAGTTTAAAAAGATGTTTTACTCAATCAGTATGTACTGAATTTATTGTTGTTTTCAAACATGAATTTGCATCTAATTATTTTAAAATCTGTTTTTATCATTGCATTATTGGTCATTTGCAGTATTTCAATCTGCACAATAAATGTTATTTGATTGTAAGTCTTATATTGTCCATATTTCTTATTCACAATAAAAGGTTTTTTTAACACAATTACAATAAAATAACAATAATATAGCACATAACACAATATAAAAATAACAGTTTTGTACTGTATTTCAACAGTTATAAATAACAGTAAATTACTGTTATTCATTTTACAGTATGTTCAAAAACCTACTGTAGATGTTTTTACAGTAATTTTACTGTGATATGAAACACGGCAACTACTGGAGATTTGTTGCCAGTAAGTTACTGTTAATTTGACGATAAACCTTTTACAGTGTACACTATTTTGCTTCGCGTCGAAATCAATAAATATAATTTTTTTTGAAGGGAAAAGAAAACATTTTATTTTATTTCCCCCAGCTAAACAAAATTATATCATGTCTTTACTCTTTGACATGCGCATAAGTCTGTACAGAAATGCAAAAAGGCAATATGAAACACTTCAAATTGCCATTGATAAAAAAAAAATAAAATAAAAAACACAAATAAATACATACATACATATCCTTAATAAATACACTACCAGTCAAAAGTTTTAAACAGTATGATTTTTTGTTTTTAAGTCTCTTCTGCTCAACAAGCATGCATTTATTTGATCCAAAGAAAAAAAAAAAAATATATATATATATATATATATATTAATCATTTACATTTTAATTTTTACATTTTAAATTATGCAATTTATTCCTGTGATTTTAAAGCTTAACATCATTACTCTAGTCACACGATGCTTCAGAAATCATTCTAATATTCTGATTTGCTGCTCATAACACATGTATAATTATTATTATGTTAAAACAAGTGACTACAATTTTTTCATGTTTCTTTAATGAGTAGAAAGTTCAGAAGAACTGCCTTCATCTGAAATGGGAATATTTTGTAACATGATAAATGTCTTTATCATCACTTTTGATCAATTTAAAGCATCCTTGCTAAATAAAAGTATTAATTTCTATAATTCCCCCCCAAAAAAATTATACTGACTGACTTTTGAATGGAACAGTCTGTAATGTTACAAAAGCTTTTTATTTCAGATAAATGCTGATCTTTGGATGTATCTATTCATCACAGAATCCTGAAAAAAAGTACTCAACTGTTTTAAATATTATTAATAATAATAAATGTTTATTGAACTGCAAATCAGCATATTAGAATGATTTCTGAAGGGAAAGAAAATCAGTTATTTATTTTTTACTGTTTTCCTGTACTTTGAATCAAATAAATGCAGGCTTGGTGAGCAGAAGATACTTTTTTAAAAACAATAAAAATCTTTCAGTCCAAATACTTTCGGCTGGTACTGGTAATGTAAATATTTGAAAACTTGTGCAACAGCTGGGCGAAAAATCCCAGACAGTTTTAAGCGCCGTTTTGGTATCGTCCTCAATCTGTCAACCCCTCCGTGAGGGTGAGTTGGTTCATTCCCGTATATAAGTCGCTGTCTCACGCTTGTACTGTACAGTGTGTTATTTAGCGATGGTGCGATTATAGCGTCCGACGCGACACTCCTCCGCTCACAGGTCTATGAAGTGCTCTGCAACTTTGAAAATGTCTTAAAGCAAGCCGATAGATGACCAAAGACTGTTTCGAGGTAGAATTTATGCGTACTAGAAATACTAGAGTAGGTTTAGCAGCTTCGCTTTCCTCAACACGACCATTATGTTGCCTTGGAAGAAGAACAAGTTCGAGCTGATCGAGGAAGACAAGCAGCAGTCCAAGCAGAAGGGCTATGCCGTGAGCCTCAACTACTCGGCGCTCACCTCCTTCGCCAAATCCTGCCCGGAAAGCGCACTCAACAGAGTCGGGAGCATGTTCAAATCCAAGAGGAAAAAGGTGAAGATCACCAGCGAGGACCCTACGTACACGGTCTTGTACCTGGGGAATGCCACCACCATCCAGTCCAAGGGGGACGGATGCACGGACGTGGCCGTCAGCAAGATCTGGGGCAAGAGCGAGATGGGCAAGAACGGGACCAAGATGAAGCTGACCATCAGCTCGCAGGGTATCCGCATGGTGCACGTCGACGAAAAGGCAAAGAGACCGGGGCATCTGTATTTATTGCACAGGATCACCTACTGCGTCGCAGACCCGCGCCTCCCCAAGATATTCGCCTGGATCTACCGGCACGAGATGAAGCACAAGGCGGTGATGCTGCGCTGCCACGCCGTGCTGGTCTCCAAGCCGGAGAAGGCGAAGGCCATGGCGCTGCTCCTCTACCAGACCTCCGCCACAGCGCTGGCCGAGTTTAAAAGACTCAAACGCAGGGACGACGCCAGGCACCAGCAACAGCAGTTGATCGGGGAGCAAACGATTCCCCTGGTGCCCTTGAGGAAGCTCCTGAACGGACAGTGTTACTACAAACCCCCGGTGGAGCGCAGCAGGAGCGCGCCCAAGCTGGGCTCCATCACGGAGGACCTGCTCGGGGAGGAGGAGGAAGAGAAAGCCATGCACTTTGAGTGCGAGGATATTCTAGACACCGACAGCGACTGTGTGTCCAACGGCAAGCAAGAACTCTGTCAGATTATCAATGACTTGGGCTCCATGAGTATAGGAAACGACGTGCAGACGCTAAAAGCCGATTTGAGGGTGACTCGCCTGCTGTCCGGGGAGAGCACGGGCAGCGAGTCCTCCATAGACAGCAACCAAGAGCCCGTTTCTCTTGCCAACGGCATTATGGACGGGAAAATGCAAGAAGTCGCCTGACTTCTCTTGAATATAAAGACAAGCAATGCTTTACGATGAGGAAAAAGAGCGTTTGGGTGCATGAATGTGCCATTTCATCCACTTTGACTTGAAAGAGCGCAGTTAGGATTCACGGGATGTGTTTTAAAACCTAGTGAGCCTATTTAGACATTACGTTTGAGCTAATACTGCTGCACACGATCAAGTTTGTCAATTTAGATTTCCGCCTTAAGTCAAATCAGAGTGGTGCCAAAGTTACAACCTGCACGTTTTCAACCATTTTGAAAAAGAGTTAAAAGTAGGAATTATGGAAACCGAGATGACTCGAATGATGTCTAGAAAGGCTGCTCACTAGGTATTGAGCACACAAGCCATGGATGGAGATGTTTGTGGACATAATAGACTCGCACAATAATCCCTCATTAGGGGTCTGGATGGAAGCACCAGAGTTGCTCTGCGCAATAAGACGCTTAAAGTCTCTGCTTAACCTCTCTATGGTGTAAGAGGTTTTAGGAATGATCTTGTTTACCTAATAAGTTTCCCTCAAGGAAATGATTTTTCTTTCTTTCTTCTTTTTTTATTGAGAAAAACAAGTCTTTTTGCTTTCTTTCTTTCTGTTCTTTCTTTTGAAAGAAGTGGTGTCTAAACTAACTGAACAATGAGTTACAAAACTACTTTCCTTTCAGGATGTTCCTTTTTTTATTATTTTGCACTGTGGTGGAATTCAGAGAAGTATTATGTTATTATTTATGTGCATAATATTGTTTTGCTATAAATGTTTTTACAGACATAAATGTTTTATCTTTGCTGTGCAAAAGAGACCGTTTTCCTGATGTACAGAGATGTATATAATGTGTAAACAAAATGCATTATTTTTTAAACAATGTGGTTTGTTTGTGAACACCAATAAAAATTTAAAATGTACATTGATGTCGAACATTCTCTGCAAAGTTAGTTAAAAACCAAGTAGATTTGTAGATCATACACTACCGGTCAAAAGGTTTTGTTTGTGACTTTTAATGTTTTTTTTTGTTGTTGTTGTTGTTGTTGTTGTTGTTGTTGTTTTAAAGAAGTCTCTTCTGCTCACCAAGCCTGCATTTATTTGATTCAAACTACAGCTAATATTTTTTACTATTTAAAATAACTGTTTTCTATTTGAATATATTTTAAAATTATTATTATCAATATTTAAAACTGTTGTACATTTTTTAGGATTCTTTGATGAATAGAAAGATCCAAAGATCAGCATTTATCTAAAATAAAAAGCTTTTGTAATATTATACACTATACCATTCAAAAGCTTAGAGAGTCAGTATTTATTTATTTATTTATTTATTTATTTTTGGGGGAAAGAAATTATAGAAATTAATACTTTTATTTAGCAAGGATGCATTAAATTGATCAAAAGTCTTAAAGACATTTATGAGGTTACAAAAGATTTCTATTTCAGATAACTGCAGTTTTTCTGAACTTTCTATTCATCAAAGAAACCTGAAAAAAATTATACTCTGCTGTTTTCAACATAATTTATTTATTATTATTATTATTATTATTATTTATTTATTTATTTATTTTTTGAGCAGCAAATCAGAATTTCTGAAGGATCATGTGACACTGAAGACTGGATGATGCTAAAAATTCAGCTTTGAAATCACAGGAATAAATTACATTTGAAGATATATTTAAATAGAAAGCAGTTATTTTAAATAATAAAAATATTTTAAAATTGGACTGTTTTGCTGCTTTGGATCAAATAAATGCAGGCTTGGTGAGCAGAAGAGACTTTAACTTCTTCTTTACTGTTCAAAAACTTTTGACAGGTAGAGTATGTTAATTAGACCTCATGTTGGGGTTTGGACTAAAACTTACAGACTTTACTCACAGAGGGTAACAATCTTTTATGCTTTTGTAATTTTTGTGCTTTTTTCCCCACCTTGTATCCTTGTGATGTTCCCAGTCAACAATAACCACCCTACAAAAACTGCTTATAGATTTCTTGTTACATTATATTATTACCAAATATTGAGTTAATGAGTAATCTTGAGTAATCTTCTTAATCACCTTGTTTTCTTTCAATTAGCACAGGTCTAATTTCTTTTCGGAACTGACTGGTTGTAGGCCTCATTAATTTAAGCTTACAGAGTTTTGAAGTGAAAAAAGCATTATTTGTGTATAATTTTGGCAATGTTCACTTAAAAATTGAGATGCATAAGTGTAAATGAGGCGTATGACCAACCATGACAAAAACAAATGACTAAATTTGGTGATAATATAGCATAATAAGCATAAATAGCATAAAGGCCAGTTGTTGATCAGGACTTGATTAGACAACTTGATCTTCCAGACAGGCTTGGCTGTAAATTTGCTGTCACATTTACCTGTCTTGCTCTTAAGTGCACTTTCTATAGCACACAGGCAGCATATTACGTTCCCTTCGGAATCTCACAATAGCTGGCACGTTTTCCATTGCCACTCGAGGGGGAGCTGCACATTCCCTGCGGTGAGAGTGTTGATGGGAGTGTTAATAATGCTGGCAGAGCTGTCACTTCCTACAGCAAGAGTGGCATAAACTAGCTCTTTATTACTTTACATGTTCTGCAGCCTCCTTTTCCGAAGTGAAAAATGATGGCGCAGAAGAGAAGTTTAGGGACAGTTTACAGGCAGAATCTATAAATTAACAATTTCATATGTCTCATTATTGACGGTGATGCATTGCTGCCACACATTGTTTTTTTCACTCAATTATGTTGTTAAAACAACATTTTTCTCGTAATAACGAGATGATACATCATTAAAACAACAGCTTTTCTCGTAATAAGGAAATGTTAAAACGACATGATCTCATTAGGCTACAACTACATCTTTTCTCACTAAACATTTTTTTCTCGTAATACGTTTTATAAGCTATAAGATGTAGTTTTAACAAGAAAGATGCTTTGCATCTCGTTATTACGAGAAAAGATGGGATTTCAGCGAAATAACCATTTTCCTAGTAACAACATAATATCTTGACGAGAAAAGATGGCGTTTTAATGCCAAAAGATACCATTAAAACGACGATCTTGTTATATCGAGAAAAGATGTAATTGTAATGACATAACATCTCTTTATTACGAGAACATATTAAGTTTTAATGATAACATTTCATTATTACAAGATTTAAGATTTATTTTTGGCTTTATTAGGATAGGACAGATTATTGGTGACAGGAAGCGAAGTGGGAAAGAGAGAGAAGGGGGTAGGGTCGGGAAAGGTCCTTGAGCCAGGATTCGAACTCAGGACGCCTGTATCGCAATAGCGCTGCATGTCGGCGCACTGCCCACAAGGCTATTGTCTCAGGTGAAAAGATGTGATTTTAATGACATAACTCGTTATTTACGAGAAAAGATGGCATTTTAACAAAATAATTATGTCCTTTTAACAACACAACATTTGGTTATTACGAGAAAATATGTTTTTTAACAACATAGCATCATGTTATTACGAGAAAATATGTTTTTTAACAACATCTCGTTATAACGAGAAAAGATGTAATTTTAATGACATAACTCGTTATTACGAGAAAAGATGGCGTTTTAATAAAATAATTATGTCCTTTTAACAACACAACATCTTGTTATTACGAGAAAAGATGTTTTTTAACAACATCTCGTTATAACGAGAAAAGATGTGATTTTAATGACGTAACTCGTTATTACGAGAAAAGATGGCATTTTAACAAAATAATTGTCCTTTTAACAACATAACATCTTGTTATTACGAGAAAAGATGTTTTTTAACAACATCTCATTATTACGAGAAAAGATGTTGTTTTAACAACATATCTCGTTATTACGAGAAAAGATGGCGTTTTAACTAAATAATTATGTTCTTCTATTAGCATATCTTGTTATTATGAGATTATGAGAAATATGACATTTAAATGAGAAAAGATGTCATTAAAATGACATATCTCGTTATAATGAGAAAAGATGTAATTTTAATGACATATCTCGCTATTACGAGAAAAAATGACATTGTTATTACGAGAAAAGAACAACAAATGGATGTGCTAAAATGAGTCTATTAAACTGTTAAAATGCATTTCAGCTTCTGTGCTGGTGCTTTATGGAGCTTATTAATGGCATATAATTCTGAAAACACTGTGTTTAATCACAGATGCATTAACAGATACAGGCTAGCATACTTCACAAACGATGTAGGTCATGGATGCATTTACAAAATGAGCTTTATTCAAAGATGAATAAGGATAATTATTTTTTTGTGGAGTCAGTTTTAAACATCAGTTGTTTTGAAATACATTAAGCCGGTTTTTATGTGCAACAAGTTTCATTATGTGCAAAAAAAAAACAAAAAAAAAAAACAAAACAAACAAAAAAAACAACCTGAAGTAACAAAAATTCAATATAGCATAGCAAAGTTTATGGTTTAAAGTCGAAGTCCCCCATTTTTCATTAATGTAAAATCCATCTTGGAGTGAACTTTGTCTTTGGTGTTGTAATAGAAAAGTGGCTAATTGATTTAATGGCTCATGCGTGAAATTAAATGAAAGAAAGGGCATTATGAGAATGCATCATCACAGTGTTGATTAACTAAATAAATAGCGAGAGGCAAATGTTAAAATCTTGATATCTGCCTCCGCAAGGGATTCTGCATGCAGAAAGGCACTTTTTAATAAGTGCCAGGCTTCATTACTTTTTTGTGTGTGGTGTTGCATCACTGCATTTAGTTTTTCTGCTGAAACAGGGTTTGGCGTGGCCATTGAAAGCAATATGAAGTTAAATAATGCATGCTGTTGTTTAAAGCCATGCAGTCGCACAGGTTAGTCTCCTGTTACACCTGTCTAAGAAAAGAACTCACCCACAGTCTTTCTCTCTCACACAAACATACAGGATTCCTCATTAGTTTGAGTCATATTTTGCAAATGCACAAGCCTTGAATATGCAATGTCATTGCAGTAAACCATCCGTGGCAATTTTTCGTATTGCAGAATCATATTGTTGTATTTTGATGACATAAGCTACAAAACAAAACAAACAAAAAACACGCAATTTTCAGTACTTATTTATTTATAAAGGTTAGGTTTGTGCCTATACAGAACAGGACTTAAAAAAATACTAAAACTATCATAGATATTAAATTTAAAATACATCAAAAGGTCCAAAATATCACAACAAGTCAAGGTTTGGGCCTATAACAGGACTTCATAATATATATATAAACATATATTTAAGTCAAATACATCAAAATGCCCAACTTGACAAAATAATTAAACATCTTAGAAACCATTACTAAAACGTGACAGAAACAAATAAACAAAACCAACCAAGCGAATAAAAAAAAAAAAAAAAAAAAAAAACTTTTTTATTTATAAAGACTAGGTTCTATCAAAAGGCCCAACTTTGTTGATAAAACCCCCCCCAAATAATTAAACATTTTATAAACCAACAAAAATGAAAATAAATAAATAATAATAATAAATAATAATAATAATAAAATAAAAACAAATAAAAAACCTAAATAAATAAATAACAAAACAAAACAAAAATGTTTTTTTTTATTTATAAAGGAGTAACAAAACAACAACCAAAATTACAAAAACAAATCTAGTAAATAATATAAACAAAGCAACAATATAATTTGTCAAATACATCAAAACAAAAAACAACCTACTAAACAAATAAACAAAAATAAACCATTTTTTTAATTATTTAAAAACACTAGGTTTGTGGCTTTACTTCAAAACGTCCATTCAAAACACCACAATAATTAAACATTTTAGAAACCAACAAAAATAATTGATAAAATCAATTAATTAATTAACTAAATAATAAATAACTAAATACAAAACAGGACTGAAAAAAACACAAACAAAAATACAAAAACGTTTAACTAAATTAACTTAATAACTAACTAAATAAATATACACACAAAATAGCAACACAAAATAACAACAAAAAGTAAATAAAGTAACTAAATAAATAAAAGTCTTAAAACTTAAATTAAAAAACAAACAAAAAATAAACAACAAATTTTTTTATTTGTAAAAAAATAGGTTTGTGCCTATACACTTCAAAAGTTCCATCTTTGTTGACAGAAATCAAAATAAGTACACATCTTAGAAAACAACTGTAATAATAATAATAATAATAATAATAATAATAATAATAATACCAGAAAAAGTATATTATATATTAACTAAATAAATAAATATAAAATAAACAAAAAAATGTCCAGTCCTTTGTTTCATTTATAAAGATTTGTACCTATAACAGAACTTTAAAAAAAAAAAGAAATAAGAAACAGAAACCGAATTTTTTTCTTTATAAAGACTAGGTTTGTGCCTATACATCAAAAGGTCCAACTTTGTTTATAAAAAAAAACAAGATTAAACATTAAACATCTTAGAAACCATTATAGCAACATGGCAGAAACAACAACAACAAAAATGCAATAAATAAATAAATATATAAAAAAATATTAATTTTAAACAAACAAACAAAAAAACATATATTTAAAGTCAAATATATAAAAATATCCATCTTATATGGTAAAACAAAATTTTAACAACATGACAAAAACCACAACAAAAGTACAAACCTAAAACTAAAACACCAACCAACTAAAAAAACAAACAAAAAAAAAAAACTAATTTTATTTATAAAGATTATGCAGAACAAGACTTTTAATTCTATTAAAAATATTTAGATATTAATATTATATATTGATAGAATAATAAATATATAAGAAAAGCTGTTTTTACACAGAAAAAAACATTTAGTATAATTTTGGAAATTTGGTGAGAACCAAAAGATTTCCCACCCACGATCTCATCTCGAAGAGAGATAAAGATTGTTTTCCATCTGTCAGAGCTATATGTTCACCACTGAGGACTCCAAACAATACTGTCATTTCGAAAACAAGGCGAGAGTGCAAGCAATTGTTATCGCTGTGCTCTTAGTGTGGGTGTCATTAATATAGATACGTATGCCGTCACAGAGTTTGTCTTTCACATCCTGTTCCCATCATGCCCACCTTTTCATGAGTCAGTGGCATCGTCTCAGAGCGCTCATGAAATCTTAGCACTACGGGCCAGCATGGGCTAAGAAAGTGGCTCCTCTCTTAAATGTTCTCTACACAAATGGTTCCCCCAGAGAGCAATACATTTCAGTACGGCTATTTTAAACCTTTTGCTTACAGACAGGAAATGGAATAATAACAGGAAAACAGGAAGAATCACAAGACACGCTCCAATCTGCACACTTAGATGGGGAGATTTCATGGAAATGTCCCTCTCCAAGGGCTCATTTTTTATTTCCACTTGGCCAGTGGGTGTTTTGTAGGACACCTGCACTGTTATGTGCAGTCCAAAGTATAAAAATGTAGTGTTATTAAAAAATACAATACAAAGCAGCATGTCAGGTTTCATGAAATTAAAGTGTAACGCGACTGTACAGCTCTCTCACCGTTAATAACAAATGTCACAGCTGACTTTGCCATTTGAGATGTTTTGCATGATATTGAGTACAAAATATCACGTGACACAGCTTACATCTATCCTACATCAGCTAAACTAGGTTTGTAGCTTAAGGTTTTAAGACTATACATTTTGTTATAGAAATTTTACTATGGTTTTATTTATAGAATTTTTATTTTCTTCTTCTTTTATTTATGTATTTATTGATTCATTTATTGGATTTTGAGTGTATTTGAATACACATTCCTGGTCTAATTGTGCCCCAAAAAATTAACTAATTTAAAGTACATTACATTTAAATAAATAAATAAATAACCTAATTAATTAATTTTATATAATTTCTAAAAAATGTTACTAATAAATAAATACATACATAACTAAACAGAATGCATGTGAATGAATGAATGAATGAATGAATACATTTTTATTAAAATAATTATAATACATTATAAATAATTACAAATTATATTTATAATTTGTATTATTTTAATATATATAATATATAATATGAAAATATAAAAATAATTGTAATTAATTTATAATAAAATTAAATTAAATAAAAACAGGGTAAGAAAGAAAAAAAGACGTTTATAAATAAATAAATTAAATGAATGTGAATGAATGAATTAATAAATGAATGAATTGAATTTTTTATAATTTATAAAAAATAGAATCACTAAGCAGAGTATCATAAATAAATAAACAAGCAAACAGAATTTATTAATTTTTATATAATTTATAAAAAATTAAATAAAAACACGGTATCGTTAAAAAATGAAATCAGAATGTCATGAATGAATAAATGAAAAAAATTATGATTTACAAAAAATAAGTAAATAAATAAATAAATAGAATCAATGTGAATGAATTAATGAATGAATACAATTTTTCTATTATTAAAAAATAAATACATAAAATAAAAAATAAAACCGTAAAGCAGAGTATCAAAAAAGAAAGAAAGAAAGAAAGAAAGAAAGTTTTATATAACTTAGAAAAACAAAATAAAATGAAAACAGGATGTTGTTAAAACAATAAAATCATTGAGCAGAGTATTATAAATAATAAATAAATAAATAAATGTATATTATTTATAAAAAAGGGTATCAATATACAGTACAATAAAATCATAAAGTAGAGTATCATAAATAAATAGGTTAATCATAAAAAAATTCAAACAGTGTATCATGCTGACTTCATTTTCAAAAAAATTAAATAAATAAAACCATAAAGCAGAGTATCATAAATAAATAAATAAATAATAGGATATCATTCAAATAAATTAGGATAATTATTAATCATTAATCATTCCAAAAACAGTGTATCATGCTGACTTCATTAATAAAAAAACATATATAAATTAATAAATAAGTAAATAAACAAGAACATTCATTAATTAATAATTAGGATATCATTCAAATAAATTAAGATAATTATTAATAATTAAAAAATCCAAACAGTGTAACATGCTGACTTCATAATAAAAACTACTAATAAATAAATAAATAAATAAATACATGTTTTATATAAATAATTACAATAATCTTAATAATAATAATAGTGTCAGAAGAGAGGTGCAAAGCTATGGGCTGTGCAAGTGCACAAAAATAGACCCTGTCCAGACAGCATCACACCACCCAGTTTATTTTACTACATGTAATATTAGGACTTTATTTTTACCACTGTATACAGTCAGAACACACAGACACACAAACATCAGTAGATAACTTGCACAAAACCAAAACAAGAACATTATGCCAAGCAAGGTCATTCTGAGTACTTGTACAGAGCCGTAACAGTCATCACAAAGCAGATTTACAAACAGTGTCTTGCAATCCAACAAAGATTAAACAGCATAACAGCTTGTACCTTTGCTAATACGCAAATATACAAGAACATTATCTGTAATCTGAACTCTCTTGGGCATTAACAGGATTGTTTGACATTAAAATTGTGTCATCATTTACTCAACCTCAAGTTGTTCCAAACCTTTACGAGTTTCTTTCTTCTGAATCTGGGTAGCCAAACCATTTCTGACTTCGATAGGTCCTATTTTTTGTCCATACTTCTGTGTGAAAAAAAAAAAAAAAAAACTAGGGAAGTCAATGGGTACCACCAACTGTTTGATTACCCAACATTCTTCAAAATATTTTCTTTTCTGTAAAAATACTATAGAAGTCAGTGGGTACCAGTTTAATTACCCTAAATTCTTCATATATTCCATTTTGTGTAAAAAATACTATGGAAGTCAATGGGTACCACCAACTGTTTGGTTACCCAACATTCTTCAAAATATCTTATTCTCTGTAAAAAATACTATAGAAGTCAATGGGTACCAGCAACTGTTTTATTATCTAAAATCCTTCATATATTTAATTTTGTGTAAAAATTACTATGGATGTCAATGGGTACCAACAACTGTTTGATTACCCAACATTCTTCAAAATATCTCCGTTTGTGTAAAAAATAATATGGAAGGCAATAGGTACCAGCAACTGTTTGGTTACCTAACATACTTTAAAACATCTTCTTTTGTGTAAAAAATACTGTGGAAGTCAATGGGTACCAGCAACTGTTTAGTTACCCACATTCTTTAAAGTATGTTCTTTTGTGTAAAAAAAAAAAAAAAAAAACTAGGGAAGTCAATGGGTACCACCAACTGTTTGGTTACCCAACATTCTTCAAAATATCTTCTTTTCTGTAAAAATACTATAGAAGTCAGTGGGTACCAGTTTAATTACCCCAAATTCTTCATATATTCCATTTTGTGTAAAAAATACTATGGAAGTCAATGGGTACCAGCAACTGTTTAGTTACCCACATTCTTTAAAGTATGTTCTTTTGTGTAAAAAACAAAAAAACAAAAAAATAAAAAAACTAGGGAAGTCAATGGGTACCACCAACTGTTTGGTTACCCAACATTCTTCAAAATATCTTATTCTCTGTAAAAATACTATAGAAGTCAATGGGTACCAGTAACTGTTTGGCTATCCACATTCTTCAAAATATCTTATTTTGTGTAGAAAATACTATAGAAGTCAATGGGTACCAGTAACGGTTTTATTACCTAAAATCCTTCACATATTTAATTTTGTGTAAAAATTACTATGGATGTCAATGGGTACCAACAACTGTTTGATTACCCAACATTCTTCAAAATATCTTCTTTGTTTGTGTAAAAAATAATATGGAAGGCAATGGGTACCAGCAACTGTTTGGTTACCCAACATACTTTAAAACATCTTCTTTTGTGTAAAAAATACTATGGAAGTCAATGGGTACCAGCATCTGTTTGGTTACCTAACATTATTTAAAATATCTTATTTTGTAAAAAAAAAAAAAAAATAATAAAAAAAAAAATCTATGGAAGTCAATGGGTACTAGCAACTGTTGGGTTCCTCAACATTCTTCAAAATATCTTATATTGTGTAAAAAATACTGTGGAAGTCTAATGGGTACCAGAAACTGTTCGGATACCAACATTCTTCAAAATATAACTTAAGGGTGCATAAATGACATTTAATTGGGGTTGCTGACAGGGGAGTTCCATCTCTTTGATGTCCTGGTGGTTTGTAGGAGTGCAAACCAGGGTGAAAGTCTGCTATGATGGAAAAATCTGGTGGAAGTCTTTGCATTACCCATCAAAGACCAGTTTAGGAGTTCAGGGGCTTTCCCCTGTGGTATAGTTTTGAGGATTTTGCATCAAGACAACAGTTGTTGTTTAGTAATTGCACCAGGTGACTCAGCAGCGTGTATCTTGTGGTCTTAAAGTGCAATGTTCAAATCCCTGAGAATTCTACAGCAAAACTGGTTGGAACTTGAGCAGCATTCTTATCAGTTATTCATTTCACCACTGATTTTAGCTGTGATTTATTGTTAGGGTTACGATTGGAGACAGTTAAGAGGCCTTGTTCCAGGACCAACAACAAAGATGTCAAGGAACAATCTTACTTGGCAAAACTGTGATTCACTTTGTTTGCTTCATATTCATGTTGACAAATGGCTTATTTCACAGCTAGCTATGCAGATCAGAAGATGAGCAGTGAAGAATGAACTTCAGCAGCTTATTGATGTCAGTCATCAACCATAACATTTCCGAAACTGAGTGGGAAGTGGTGCAGACCTCTTTAATTTGCACTCTTGTACTGACTCCCTTTTGCAGTTTGTATTTTCTATAATCTGTGCAGTTATGTATAAGCTTATTACACATTCTTGGTCTGATTGTTCATTTCATTTCACAAAATAAAATAAAATTAAATTAAATATAAAAAAGTACAATTAAATAATATATAAAAATCAAATAAATAAAAAAGATAGAATAAAAATGTTAAATTAAATCAAATATCAAATAAAATAAAGCAATGTAAAGTAAAACAAAGTTAAATAAAGTAAAATTAAAAAACTAAATAGTAAAAAATAATAATAATTAAAGTAAAATAAAAAAATAAAATAAAATAAGATAAAATAATAAAATAAAAGTGCTCACTGATGTCTGTCATTGATAGTAACTCTTTGCAAAACGGAGTGGGTATTGTATTGTACACCCCTAAAATAAAAAAAAATATATATATAAAATAAAAAATAAAATAAAATAAAATAAAATAAAGTGCTCATTGATCATTGAGTGCTCTGTCATCAAGAGTAACTCCTTGCAAAATTGAGTGGGAAGTAATGAACACCCCTTAAATTCTTTTGTACTGACTCCCTTTTCCAGTTCACAAGAATGTGTGCAGTTATGCAGGGAATGAAGTGAAATACACCACACATTTTTAAAATACCAGCAATTATGGGCTTTTTTATATAGAATTTGTTTTAGTGTTTTGATTTATTGACTGTTAACTCTTGAAAATTGATCAGGTACCAACCTGGAAGTACCTGATCTTTTCCCAGAGGGCAAAACCTATAAAAATCAATTGTGGTTAAAGTCATTTTTCAGTTCAGGAAATAAAATAACATACAGCTGGAATAACAGAAACTATTTGAATGTCAAATGAACTTGCACTGACATGTATATACAATCTGAAAAAAGTTGGGAATACATGGTAAATACGATCAGAGAC
This sequence comes from Cirrhinus molitorella, assembly GCA_033026305.1. NCBI lineage: Eukaryota > Metazoa > Chordata > Actinopteri > Cypriniformes > Cyprinidae > Cirrhinus > Cirrhinus molitorella. The sequence continues at coordinate 3,918,875 of CM065137.1, read as the reverse complement.
TTCAATAACGTGTGGATGGTGACAAAGAAAGCAACATCTCAACTAAATCCTCCTGAAGTATTGTTCAGAAAAGTTTCCATCACTGCTAATGTAGAGAGACAGAGGGAGACTGTTTTAAAGTAAATCAACATCACTTCCTTCCTGTTTCCTTTCATTCAGATTTCCTGTGAACCTTGTAGACAAATAAGTCCCGATTTGATTCACAGGGTCCCTACACAGTGTTGACCGCTTCCTGAACAGAGGATGTCTATTAAAGTCTCTTATGCTCATCAAGACTGCATTTACTTGATTAAAAATACCAAAAAATCACCAATATTTGGAAAATGTATTACAATTTGAAATAAGAGTTTTCAATTTGAATATATATTCAAATGTAATTTATTCTTGTGATACAAAGATGAAATTTCAGCATCATTACTCCAGTCTATAGAGTCACATGATTCTTCAGAAATCATTCTAATATGCTGCTATGATGCTCAAGAAACATATTTTTAATGATTACCATTATTTTCATTGAAACAGCGATAAATTTTTCTTTGTAGTTTTAATTTTTCTTTTAAGTTTTAGTTATTTTAGCATATGAAGTGAAACTAAATAAACATGATTTTTTGTGTGTGTGTGTGTGTGTGTGTGTGTGTGTGTTTTTATTTATTTTATTTCGTTTTAAAATAAAATAACCCTGATTTAAATTAGTATAAGATGTCTTACAGGTTGAAGTCTTACTTCTTAATCAGATCCTTGACTTTACACAGTTCTGCTTGGAATATGGCCCGTGTCACCTGTATAAACTGTGAACACACACACACACACACACACACAGAAACACATAATTTAGTTGTGCATATATGTTTACACAATAAAAACACTAAAATATTAAGCAAGAATACAAAGCGAGCAAAGCCGCCAGCCACGCTGTCACTTGCTTCAAACTTGACATAAACAAACTCTAAATCATTCTGCATGACAGCTTTGATCCTCGGCTGTTTTTGCTGAACTGCCTCAAGTCAGTTTGCAACCGGTTTGTCCCCTTATATAATGCCAACATGCCTGTGAGCTCTGCTGCATGGGAACACAGCCTTGAAGCACAGCCAGAGCTCAGTGTGATATCAGTGTTATGTAGTATTTCAGGTAAGACTTGTGACTAGACTGTAGCTGCGTGTGCCAAAAGTTCAATCGTGCACAACAACAACATATGTGCTTTTGCTTTTGTTACCTTCAGTAAATGGAAAGGTCAGTACATATGTACTTTGATTTGAAAGAAGCGTCCTAATCTGGCCTGGAGAAGGCTAGTGACATGTTAAAGACTGTGGGCTGAACTCTCAATCTGACACGTGCTTGTGAAGTCTCATGCAGCGCAGGAGGAATTCACATTAGACTTGTTAGGCTTCACATTCCAGTGAAGTTCAAGAAGATTTTAAGCATACAGAAAATACCTGTTCGATCAAAACCAAAGCGACTTTTTGTCTTCCATGGAATGCAAATTAGTTGTAAATATGCTATATCTCCACCAAAGATTTTTTTATTTGATCAAAAATACAGCGGAAAGCTGTTTTACACTGTAATAATATCTGTAGTATTATACAATATATTCATATTTAACAATTTTCATAATTAACAATCTTCATCAAATTTCAAATAGCTGGTTTCTATTTAAACATATTTTAAAAATGCAACTTATTATTGTCTTATTATTATTCTATATATACAATAAACAATTCTGACATATAGTTACATTTCTATATAAAAATAAAGTCGCAATCCTGAGAAATAAGGTTGCTTTTCTAAGAAATAAAACTTGCAATTCTGAGAAATAACGGGCTAGAGAGTCGGACTTGTAACCGAAAGGTTGCTGGTTCGAGTCCCAGGTCCGGCAGGGATTGTCGGTGGGAGGGAGTGAATTATCAGCGCTCTCTCCACCCTCAATACCACAACTGAGGTGAGACCCTTGGCTGAAAAACCTGAGAATTCTAAGAAAAAAAGTTGCAGCTCTGAGAAATAAACTTGCATTTCTGAACAATAAACTCACAATTAAAAAAAAAAAAAAAAAAATCGCAATCCGAATAATCACAATTCTGAGAAATATAGTTGCAATTCTGAGAAATGAACTCGCAATTCTGGAAAAAAAAAAAAAAAAAAAAAACAACTCGCAATTCTGAGAAATAAAGTCACAATTCTGAGAAATACGGTCGCAATTCTCAGCAATAAAGTTGCAATTCTCAGAAATAAAGTCACAATTCTGAGAAATACGGTCGCAATTCTCAGCAATAAAGTTGCAATTCTCAGAAATAAAGTCGCAATTCTGAGAAATTAACTTGCAATTCTGAAAAATAAAGTTGCAATTCTGAAAAAATAAAGTTGTAATTCTCAGAAATAAAGTTGCAATTCTCAGAAATAAAGTCACAATTCTGAGAAATTAACTTGCAATTCTGAGCAGTTAAGTTGCAATTCTGCAATTTAAATGAACTTGCCATTGTAAAAAATAAAGTTCAAATTCTGAAAAATGAAGCTGCAATTCTCAGAAATAAAGTCGCAATTCTGAGAAATAAAGTTGTAATTCTGAAAAATGAAGACGCAATTCTAAGAAAAACAGTTGCAATTCTGAGCAATAAAGTTGTAATTCTGAGAATGAAGCTGCAATTCTCAGAAATAAAGTCGCAATATAGAGAAATAAAGTTGCAATTCTCATAAATAAAGTCGCAATTCTGAGAAATTAACTTTCAATTGTGAAAAATAAAGTTGGAATTTTGAGAAATGAACTCGCAATTCGGATAAATAAATTCTGGGAGATAGTCGCAATTCTGAGAAATATAGTAGCATTTCTGAGAAATAAAGTCGCAATTCTGTAAAATGAACTCGCAATTCGAATAAATAAAACCTGCAATTCTGAGAATTAAACTCACAATCCTGAGAAGTAATCATAATTCTGAGAAATTGTGACAAACTCACAATTCTGACTTTCTCAGAATTGCGAGTTTATATTTTGCGATTGTCACATTTTTCTCACTTTATAACAAGTCAAAATTGTGAGATATAAACTTGCAATTCAAAGAACATAGTCTTTCCCCCCCCTCAAAACTAGACTTTACACTGGACTTTATAACTCACATAGTTAATATCTCACAGTTCTAGGGGAAAAGGTCAGAATTGCATGAAAAAAAAATAGTCAGAATTGTGAGATATAAACGTATTGCAAGATAGCAAGTTAGAATTGTGAATAAACAGTCGCAATAACCTTTCTTTTGTTTTCAGTGGAGGAAACGGGCTTCCATAATATATATATATATATATACACACACACACACACACACTGTATGCAATAGAATTCAATTCAATTTAGCAATTCTGTGAAACTCCCTTTGTGCTCCACATATGAAAAAAAAGGCAATCTACAGGTTTTGAACAACATGTGAACGAGTAAATAATGACTGAACTACCATTTATACACTTGTCATTAAGTCATTTTTAATGCATAAGGTTGATTTTAAGTAGCACTCTTTTGCTCTCCTTTGACGTTTTCAGCAATATTTCTGACTTTCCCTGTGGATTCTGTGATCACCTGTTGCGTAATGATTTTGTGGCATGCGTGATTCTCTCTGATTATCGTTCTGAGAACAGTTACATCATACTTGCAACTGCTTAATATAATCTAGACACACAATAAGCATTTTATCTTATCACGTCTGATGAAAGGGATGGTGAGCACTATAAGAAAGTTGAAGAAAGATGCTGAATGACCACACCACTGCAATTCATTTCTCAACCAGGGGAAGTCATTAGTTCTGTTCTAAAACCTAGCTGCTACCCAGACACTATTTTAAGGCCTCAAGATCACAGATGATTATTTTGCCTTCTATGACACATCACTGTGGCCAAATTCTAATCAATTTAAGAATGCACCATGATGGGTACTTCTTTTTACACCAAAAAGGTTGCTAAAAATAATACTATTACATTAAAAGTAGACTTTTTGTGCCTGACATTTGTGTGAACATTAGTATTTTTATGCCTGCTGAGACTTCACATTACTATCTTAGTCAAGTCTCTCGTGTTATTTACTGTATATGATGAGTGCTATAGTGTTACTGCCTATGAAGAACAAATTAGTCTTTTTTATTTTTTTATCAAGCTCCATATGTAGGCAACAAAGGAAACAGCTATTGCGTAAGAAGATGTGAAGCAATAATGGATATCCTAATGCATAGAAAACATACACTGACATTGAAAAGTTTGGTATCTGAAAGATTTTTAATGTTTTTTTTTCTTAGTCTCTTATGCTCATCAAGGCATTTATTTGATTAGAAATGCAAAAAAGTTAATATAATGGTTTTCTATTTTAATATACTTTTAAATATGATTTATTCCTGTGACACCAAGCAGTTTTTTATCAGCCTCCATGAGACTATGAAACTGTTTTTTCACAGTGAAAAGTTTATTTTATACAGCTGTTCAACTTTGAGGGTCAGAAAGAGTTTCTACTGATGAATTTATTTAAAGAAATAAAAATTTATACAGCAAGGATGAATTAAATTAAATTAAAAAGTGACAATAAAACATTTATAATTGTACAAAAGATTTCTATTAATATAATAGAAATCAATTAATTGTTGTAATTATATTATAATATAATAAATTACAAAAATAACAAATTACACATTTAAATATATTAAAATAGAAAACACATTTTCTTTGAATTGTAAAAATATTTCACAAAATTACAGAGCAGTACAGTTTACAGAATACTGAATATTTTTATAAATATTTATATTTCAAATAAATGCTGTTCTACTATGCTATATTATAATATAATAAATTACAAAAAATAATAAATTTAATTTTTAAATATATTAAAATAGAAAACAATTTTTCTTTAAATTAAAAATATATTTCAGTACAGTACAATTAACAGAACACTGAAAAAAAAAAAAAAAGATTTCTATAAATGCTTTTCTATTATAATTCACAGAATACTGAACGGAAATTACAATGTAATAATAATATAATAAATTACAAAGAATACATTTCATTTTTTTTAATATTAAAATGCAAAAAAACATTTTCTTTGATTTTTAAAAATGTTTTACAAAACTAAACTACACTATAATTCACAGAATCCTGGAAAAAATATAATTACATTTTTTATAAAAGTTTTCTATTCTAATAAATGCTGTTCTATTACAATATACAATAAAACATTAAATTACACAAAATAATAAATTACATTTTTAAATATTGAAATAGAAAACACCTTTTCTTTGGATTTTAAAAACATATCTCACAAAATTACAGTACAGTACAATTCACAGAATACCGAAAAATAATATTACTATACAAGATTTTATTTCAAATAAATGCTGTTCTATTATAATGTAAATTACAAAAAAAATCATAACTTATATTTTTAAATATATCGAAATAAAAAAAAATTCACACAATTACAGTACAGTACAATTCACAGAATACTGAATAAAAGTATATTTATTTATTTTTTTTACAAAAGATCTAAATTTCAACTAAATGCTGTTCTATTATAATATATTATAATATAATAAATTACAAAAAAATAATACATACGTTTTTAAAATATTAAAATGGAAAACACATTTTCTTTGATTTTTACAAATATTTCACAAAATTACAGTACACTTCAATTCACAGAATACTGACAAAAAAATCATAATATTTTTTATAAAATATTTCTATTTTAAATAAATACTCTTCTATTATAATATAATATAAAATATTAAATTACACAGCGTAATAAATTACATTTTTAAGTATTGAAATAAACATTTTCTAAAAATTTACATGTACATTTTAATGGACTTACAGTACAGTACAATTCAGAGAATACTGAAAAAAAATATTTTTATAAAAGATTTGAATTTCAAATAAATGCTGTTCTATTATAATATATTACAATATTTGTAATTATAATTACAAAATAAATGTAAAATACATTTTCAAATATATTAAAATAGAAAACACATTTTCTTTGATTTTTAAGAATATGTCACAAAATTACAGTACACTTCAATTCACAGAATACTGACAAAAAATCATAATATTTTTTATAAAATATTTCTATTTTAAATAAACACCTTTCTATTATAATATAAATATACTATAAAATTGTACATTTTAAATATTGAAATAAAAAACATATTTTCTTTGAATTCTAAAAATTAACATGTACATATATATATATATATTATTTTTATTATTATTATTATTATTATTTCACAACATTACAGTATAATTAATCAAAAAGTCCTGAAAAATAAATGTGGCCCTGTTGAGCAACTTTCAAAAACTATGACCCCAAACTTTGACTTTTTTTTTTTTTTTTATCCCTTTTTATGTCGCTCTCACATGTTGCTAGAATGGAAAAAGATATTAACGCTGCCAGACATTAACATTGCTAAGCAAGTGATGGCACAACTGGACAAATTTGTTAAAATAAGTTTGCCATTTTTGTTTAGAAAAAAACAAACAAAAACAAAACACTGATAAACAAAAACAATTAGCTATAGTCTAATGGGGACACAGTGTACAGCCTCCTGGGAAGCTCTGAAAGCAGGGAAAGTATTGGACTGTCAGCATGGAAAGATCCATTACAAAGACTGTCCATTCAGTTAAAAAGGCCGTCTAACAGTTTTAGCCTTCTGCGAATAGCTTGAAATAGGATGCAGCAACAGCGCCCACTTCCCCTGCACTCCCTCAACGCAAACGTGCAAAACCAAAACACGCATTCGATAAACAAGAGAACACGGCCTAAAAATAGAGCTGAGGCTTTCAGCTGTGGCCGCTGACTTCAAGGAAAAAAAAAACGTTTGGGACCGGGAGAACAGCTGGTGTTGCTTTCTCCAGCTTTGTTTCTTGCTCACTAATAGAGAACGGAGGGAAAGGGATGAGTCGGTCCCCAAGCTGGATTCAACAAGCTGACTGAGACTCATTAGTCGCCACGCAGAGCTGCCTTTCGTAGGTCATTGGCTCGAACGTGGCTCGCAGGCCTGCTCTGACACTTGCACAATGTTCTGATTTATAGCAAAGATGAGAGTTGGGAATAAGGGATGAAGGATGACACAAAGGGAGGAGGAGTTGAAGGGAGTATGGAAGCTTTGGGAGAGGGACTAATGCAAAACAGGAACTACAGAACAAGCACAGGAAATGAAGGAGATAAACAGGTGTGATAGAGGACAGCGTAGGCGCCAAGGCATGCAGCTATTCCAGCTCTGTGTTCTGTAATGCATATTTCTATTTTATGACCACAGAAATTGCAACATAGTGCAGGTAAATATTATATAGTTTATTTATTTGGTAAGTAAACTACTGTTCAAAAGTTTGGGGTTGGAAAGTTTTTTTTTTTATGTTTTTGAAAGAATTGTCTTCCGCTCAACAAAGGTGCATTAAAATAAAATAAAATAAAATAAAATTTAAAAAATAAAAAAAAATAAAACTTATTTTATTATTATTATTATTATTATTATCATCATTATTATTAAAATTAATATTTAGGACTGTTGTGCTGCTTAGTATGTTTTGGAAAATAATATATTGTTAATGTTTAATATTAAATAAATGTTAAATATAAAATACAGTAACTAATATTACAGTAACACTAATATTGTAAATATTATTTAAAATATATATATTTTTTATTTTAATATTTTTAATGTAATGTAATTTATTATTATTATTATTATTTGTATTATTATTATCAATATTTAATATTGTGATACTATGTTTTGGAAAAATATATATTGTTAATATTTAAATAAAACTATAGTATTGTCAAACATTCTTACAATTTAATTTTTTATTTTGTTTTGTTTTAATATTTTTTAAATATGTTTTTCAATTATTATTATTATTATCAGTAAAACAGTTGTTCTGCTTAGTATGTTTTGAAAAAATATATTGTTAATATTTAATATTAAATAAATATAAAACAATGTAAAAACAATATTATTGTGAAACATTATTTTTATATATTTTAAAATATATATTTTAATTATTATTATTATTTTTATTATTACCATCAACATTTAAAACAGTTGTGCCACTTATTATGTTTTGGGAAAAAATAAATTGTTCAAATAAAATAAAACCAGTAAACACTAAAGATATTTTATTTTAATATATTTTGCAGTTCATTTACAATTTTTCAGGATTCTGTAACAAATAGAAAGTTCTAAAAAAGGTTTTCAAGTTTTTTTTGTAACAATGTAAAAAGGCTTTATTGTCATTTTCTTTTTTCAATTTAATGCATTCTTACCAAATGAAAGTATTAGTTTCTTTAAAATTATTTATACTTATGTATTAAATAAATATATTATTACCTGCTTAATATTATAGTATTTTAAATAATATAATATTTGTATATAACTGTTAAGCATTATTTAACGCTGTCTCAGTTGATACTGTTTCTTACGCCACAGTTATTTCTTCTCACATAATTAAATAATTTCAACTCAAAATCAACATTTCATGTCATTTATTAATTAATTTGCCAAGTAGCTGTGAAAGAAATATGATGATATACATTTAGATGATCATTTTCATAAAAGAAACCTTGACCTTGCTGGTGTTCATTTAACAATAAACAACAGGCAACTGTACAAGTCAAGTCATCAGTTAAAACAACTTTAAGATCATCCATTTTGAGCAGATACAAATCAGCCAATAACTGCACACAGTAAAAGTTTTTTACTTCTCTGTAGAAGTACCAACGGAAACCTTAACACCTTAAAATTGCAGCAACACATGGCTTGCAACAAAATGTACAAGCTACTATAACGATATGTGATTCTTCCTCTTTTTCTTACAAGCTCTAGCTTTGTACCTCCAGCAGTCTGAACTGCTCAGGCCACTGCACAGAGTGTAAACAGGAAGTGGATGTGGCGGTCTGAGGTCTCTGGGGACGACTGGCGGGTGAGCGGAGATCAAGACCGGCAACAGCAGAAGGGAAATTAGCGGACAGCTAACAGCTAGTCAAAAAACAACTTCGGTCCATCTGACGAATGACTTGAGCGTTGGAGGAATGTCTGTGAAACAATGGCTTTGAAAGGTGACTTAGCACTGAAACAAAAGGGATTTTTCCACGGTTTTCCTTTGGCAGGGAGAAAGGCGGCCGAGAGCTGCTTTCGGGTCAACTAACCAGCCAGTTAATTAGGTCATTTCTGGTTTGTGTACAATATCAAGTCATGCATGGACATTTAACAATATTAAGTGTAGTGTAGTTTAATGCAATGGTGTTTGCTTCTCCAAAACTTGCTGTTAAGATGCTATAGATGATTGACAGGAAAACAAACCACACAATTTGATGCATCATTAATGTCTGGAGCACAGATGGTGCAGGATGAGTTACGTTCCTTATGTTTTCACTGATTTCTGTTTTTAATCTTCTTAAAGGATTAGTTCACTTCCAGAATAAAAAAAAAGTCCTGATAATTTACTCAACCCCCCTGTCATCAAAGATGTTCATGTCTCTCTTTCTTCAGCTGAAAAGAAATAAAGGTTTTTGAGGAAAACAAATCCAGGATCTTCCTCCGTATACTTGACCTAAGGGATCAACATCAGCATGTTGACGGTCCAAATTGCAGGTTCAAAGCAGCTTCAATAGGCTCTACACATTCCCAGCTGATAAATAAGGGTCTTATCTAGTGAAACAATTGACCCTCTTCTATAAAAAAAAAACAAAAAAACAAATTCATATACTTTTTAACCACAAATGCCATTGACTTCAATGGTTTTCCATCGCAGTCATGCATTAACCCATTTGTGCCCAAATTTTTCTGAAGGGTTTCATGCATATAGTTGTGTTAATAGTTGTCCTATATGAACATTTTCTGCATTATTTTCCCCAGGTTTCTTAGTGACCAAAACCCATCTAAAACCAGCCTGGATGACCAGCTAAAACCAGCCTAAACTGGTTGGCTGGATTAAGCTGGAAGTAACTGGTTTTAGCTGGTTTTCCAGCCTGGCTAGATTGGTCAGACTGGTTTTAGCTGGTTGTTCCAGCTGGTCTCTCAGCCTGACCAGCTAAGAAAGTGACAGAGTGACCAAAACCCCTCTATAACCAGCCTGGATGACCAGCTAAAACCAGCCTAAAATGGTTGGCTGGATTAAGATGGTAGTAACTGGTTTTAGCTGGTTTTCCAGCCTGACTAGACTGGTCAGACTGGTTTTAGCTGGCTGTTCCAGCTGGTCTCCCAGTCTGAACAGCTTGACCAGCTATGACTAGCTAAAACCAGACAACCAGCTTAGAAGCGCTGGGTCAAAACAACCCAATAGCAGGGTCAAAACAACCCATAGCTGGGTTCGTCCCTTTTTAACCCAGTGCTAGGTTATATTTAACCCAGCATTTTTTAGAGTGTATGTAAATACTGATTTTCATCTGTCGTCATATGCGCTTGTTTATGTTTCTGAGCGCACACATGTAAGTGTAAGAAAGTGTGTTTTATGTGAGAGTATGTGAGAGTAAAGAGAATGTAAAGAGTAAAGAGAATCCACCTGCGAGAGAAGAGATTTGTGCCCTTACATTACAATAATGCGCTCTAGACATTTGTCATTTAAACGAATGCCACAGAAACCGCATCAAACGAACTATTAAAATAAGAAGAAAGTCACGTCTGACAGCTGCATCGTCACCGTAAATCTAGGGTAAATCTAACTTATTAGAGTCTTCTAGGAAACATGTAACTGTCTTCTGTAGCCTCTGAAGGGCAGTACTAAATGAAAAAAGTAATATTTTTTTCTGTTCAAAAGTTTTCACCCCCGGCTTTTAATGCATAATTTTTCCTTCTGAAGCATCAATGAGCATTTGAACCTTCTGTAATAATTGCATATGAGTCCCTCAGTTGTCCACAGTGTGAAAAGATGGATCTCAAAATCATACAGTCATTGATGGAAAGGGTTCAAATACACAAAAATGCTGAAAAAAACAAAGAACTTGTGGTACCTGAATTTTTTTTTTCTGAAGGACAGCGGGCAGTTTAACTGTTCAGGACAAACAAGGGACTTGTAAACTATCACTAATCAAAAAAGCACAGCTGTGGATCATTCAGGTAACAACACAGTATTCAAAACCAAGCGTATCTAAACTTTTTATAAATTCAGCTATAATTTTCTCATGTGGACTATATGTACACATATTTTATATGAAATATCTTATTCAGGTCAGTACTAAATAAACAATAACATGCATTTTGTATGATCCCTCTTATTTTGACCTCAACTGTATACTGTTTATGGAGAAAAATAGTAGAAGAAAGAAAGACATGAACATCTTGGATGACAGGGGGGGTGAGTGAATCATCAGGAAAGTTTTATTGTGGAGGTGAACTAATCCTTTAAGTAGTTTTCTATGCCTTTGAAAGTACATGGTGACATTTTGTACCAACTCAGAAGACAAATCACACCGCAGGGCATGAACGCACCTTATATATCTTTAATTGTTAGGTATGACTCACTTCTATTATTTTGTGTTGTTCACATACAGGCTCTTATTTTAAAGTCACACCCGAAATGTTGCAAATAAGTTTGCTTTTTACCAGTGTGACAGGTTCAGACCATCTCTGCACTCATAGAACTGTGTAATTGGCATTTTCACACCCATCTCACATGCACTTCCTTAACTAGAGCCTCTCAGCCCAACACTTCTCTCTTCTCTTGTCAGATTAGCAGGTATAAAGTTTCTACTACTTAAAGGGATAAATAAAAAATAAAAATTCTGTCATTAAATACTCACCCTTATGTTATTCCAAACCTGTAAGACCTTCATTCATCTTTAGAACACTAAGATATTTTTGATGAAATCCGAGAGCTTTCTGACCCTGCATAAACAGCTGCACAACTGACACATTCAAGGCCCAGAAAGGTAGGATGATGTTAAAATAGTCCATGTGACATCAGTGGTTCAAGCATAATTTTATGAAGCTTGTGAGCAAAGAAAACAAAAATAACGACTGAACCTCTGATGTCACATGGACTATTTTATCAATGTCTTTATTATCTTTCTGGGGCTTGAATGTGAATGCTGTGTTGCCTTCTATGTAGAGTCAGAAAGCTCTCAGATTTCATCAAAAATATCCTAATTTGTGTTCTGAAGATGAACCAAGGTCTTATGAGTTTGAAACGACATGAGGGTGAGTAATTAATGAAAGAATATTTATTTTGGGGTGAACTATCCCTTTAAGTTTCTTGCACTGACCAATCATTTAGCTTCCTAAAACCTTAAAATATATGGTCAGGGGCTGTGGGTATTGATTTGGTGTTCTTTCATATGCTAAATAACAGCAAATTTTCCATTTCGAGAGAACTATCCCTTTAAAACTGATTTACAATCCTTTAGCTCTTATTCAAGGCAATAAACTTGAAGACAAACAAATAAACACAGAGCACTAGGCGAAAACGTCAGTAAAAATACTAATTTACCTTTATGCCACCTGCAACTCCAGGAGCAAACACAGAAACAATTCCTGTAAGACAATACTCAGAGAGGGTAAAACAAGTTATTGTTGTGGAATGAATACAGCGGCCTCATGGCCAAAGGAAGCCTAAGTGGGAAATGCCCTCGATCTGCCAACATTTCAAAACAATAAGAACTAAATCTGACTGACTGTAGCCTTCAAAATGTCCTGCTGGTTTCCACACAAACAATACCTTTCTCCAAACACTTGATATGTACTTTGCGTAATACTAGTTAGCAGCTGATTTCGGAAACACATGACAGTCCTAATGGAAACGGTCACCAGAGCCATATAGAGTTACGTCTCCACTCAATATGAGAAGCCACTGTAACAAATTGGGTTCAACTGTCCCCGGCAATCGCTATTGGTACAAGTCCAGACTTTGTTTCGCACTACAGCCACAAAAAATGTTGATGATGTCACTAAGACAGACATGAGAGTATTATTATTGTGTGAATGTGTCATACACACTTTCAGTCTTTGTAGAACTACAGTCAAAGCTCTGAAACAGACAGCTGCACACTGAAAAGAAATCCCTCAACAACTGCTACAAGTGATCAATTCCTCAAATGATCTCACAAACAAAAATATTCTACCTTGTTTGACCCTGAGAACGGCTGCAAGACTTGTATTTGTGGTTTCCCAAATCCAAGAATGTAATTATGTAACACTTCTATTTGGAATTCCTGTTTTTAAAGGAACAGTTCACATTTAGCACCGACCTGAATAAGATATTTCACATAAATGACATTTAAATATAGTCCACAAGAGAAAATAATTATTGAATTTATAAAAATGGCCCTGTTCAAAAGTTTACATACACTTGATTCTTAATACTGTGTTGTTACCTGAATTATCCACAGATGTGTCTTTTTGTTTAGTAATAGTAAACAGTAAACTGCCCACTGTTCTTCAGAAGAATCCTTTCCAACAATGACTGTATGATTTTGAGATCCATCTTTTCGCAACTATTACAGAAGGTTCAAATGCTCACTGATGCTTCAGAAGGAAACACAATGCATTAAAAGCCATGAATTTCAAGATCAAGGTAAATGTAACTTATTTTGTCTTTTGGGAAACATGTAAGTATCTTCTGTAGCTTCTGAAGAGCAGTATTAATAGAAAAAATATGATATTCAGGCAAAATAAGAAAAATGTAGACATCATCATTGTTCAAAAGTTTTCACCCCTGGCTCTTAAAGCATTGTTTCCTTGTTTTCTTTTGTGAACTATATGCAAACATATTTTATGTGGAATATCTTATTTAGGTTAGTACTAAATACAAAAATAACATGCATTTTGTATGATCCAATTTATTTTGGTAAAATAATCTACATTTTGATTCTGCAGTGTGTATGTAAACTGTACATATTGGTACCTAAAGTGTATTTTAAAAGGGTGCCGTCTTAGTGACAGATCTTCTCAAACTGCTTAGAAAAACAATATAACTAGGAGGAAAAATAAAACTAGGAGTAACCGGTAAAACCCGGATGAGGGCTGTCAGTGTTTCTTAACACTGCATGCCAGGACTCCTCACTGAGTGACCATCTGTAACATTACCACAGTGCTTCGGAGCAACTTGGCTGTATTTTGATTCACTCACACAACCACGTGCAGAACAACACGAGGGCGAGCTCTCTGTGGGGAGTGAACTGTAAAACTGGCATCTTTTTCAGCAAAGCCAAGATCATGAGGGTCAGTAATAGTAAAGCTGACTCAGCGAACATCAGAGGAAAATGTGCTTCACCTACAGGGAGTTTCACAGCCTTTGTACATTGCGATTTTCCTGTGTATCGATGTTTCTCAAAGCTGCGATTCCATCTGACCTTGAGTACAATACAAACTGAAATAAACAAAATGAGACATGACAGTTTGTAGCATCTAAGTCATAATATATGAGCAATATCACACAAGTAGCTGTGAGATGTAGGCATATATTGGCACAGCTGTGATTCGACTGCACATGGCCGCAGGTAACCACAGTGCACCGATATTCAGTCATATTTCACGACTACGAGTGTGATATTGCATTTTTACAACAGTTTGATGGGAAGAGTGTGTAAATACATAAGAAACAACAAAAAAGTGTCTTTAAAAACCTTATTTTGTACAGAACTACTTCCTTCTGCCACGGATTCAAATAAGTTTGACAGTGTAACAGCTGAGCCCAAGCCTCCGTTACTAATTCAGAATCGTCACTTTAGAGCTAGTGAAGAAGGAACATTGAGTTGCATCATTAAAAGCTTATTGTATTACTGTATTAAAAGCATATTATATTATGTAGAGTATAGAGGGTTACAATTTACGTCACAATTTGATCAGTTACCTGGATGCGCAGCCATTTTGGAGATACTCTGATGTAAACAACAGCATTGATTGCACAGTAAATGTACTACTGAATATTATATTCTGCTAATTTATGCTGTCTAAACCACTGAGAAAAAAAGTGTGGAAGCTGCTAAATCATATAGAAAAGGACTTGGTAAGCAGGAAAGGACAAACTAAAGTTAACAGGTGGTAAAGATATGAACAAGCAGTATTAATTAAGATATTAACCTAATATTTCACCTGACCGGAAATTATAAGAACGAACACGAATGTTGTCAAGATTCTTGCCCTGGAAATCCTTGTTCAGTTTGGCCAACCATAAACGCCTTTTGTTGCTTAGACAGTTTTTTGCACTCTTCTTCTTTAATTGGTATAACTTTTGGCAGTCTATAGTACCACAAATTTTTTTCCCGTTCTGACCTATTAGTACAGCCCAAAACATGACATGTTTCATTCATTTGAGTAGCACTGTAGAGCCAATATGGCAGATTGATGACGAAGTGCGAAAACACTGTTATGAGAGAGAGATTTTGTGATTACCTCCATCTGATAAAGCATTCATTCTTCGGCTTAATCTCATATTCACAATATAAATTAGTTTGAATATCCGCTGAGGAAAGCGATATATTTGTTGTACTATTCTTTCATCTGTTAAAGGTGATTTCCAAAGACAGTGCATTTGTTGGCTGCCTTGCATTGTTGAATGTAAAAATAACTTTCTTGTTTTACAACCCTGTTTAAGTCTCTTTCAATATAAAAGTCTTTATTACTGACTCACTTATAAAAACGATCTCTTGTTGCCATCTAATGGCGGAACAATGTAACTAAAATCACCATCACAAACACACACCGTTTCCCAATACTAAATACTATTCCTAAACACTACTATTATTTATTCACTAATAATATAAAAAACAAAAAACAACAGCCATCAAAAAAGCTTCTAGGCAATTCAGTCAAAAGTACAAAGACAGCGCTCTGATATACAGCACTAAATTTACATAAAATATAACGCTATAAGATTTTGTCCTCAGTCAAAACTTTAATCTGAAATAAGTAATAGATTAAAGAGACCAAAGACTGTCCATTAGATGTAACCAAAACCAATTATATCAGAGCCAGTGGCAAATTCCAGAAGATCCAGCCAAGGTAAGACTGCTCTCGGTGGGTTCATGAGCATTGAACACCCTGGAGCTCACATCTCAGAGAAGATCAAAGCAAATTTTCAAAAAGACATTATCTTTACTAATAAAACTGCATATTTGAAGTCTAAACAAGTACATTCTTGAGAAATTCCACAAGCGGAGTGATAGAAACGGCGAAACTTACATTAATTATATAATATAATATTATATAATATGTGACCTATGACCACAAAACCAGTCATAAGAGTCAATTTTTCAAAATTGAGATTCATGCATCACCTGAAAGCCGAATAAACAAACTTTCCACTGATTTATGGTTTCTTATGATAGGGCAATATTTGGCCGAGATACAACTATTTGAAAATCTTGAATCTGAGAGTGCAAAAAATCTAAAAATTGAGAAATCGCCTTTAAAGTTGTCCAAATAAAGTGCTTAGCAATGCATATTTGTAATCAAAAGTTACGTTTTGATAGATTTACAATAGGAAATGTACAAAATATCTTCACAGAACATAATGTTACTTAATATCCTGATTTTTGGCAACATTTTGACCCATACAATGTATTTTTGGTTATTGCTACTTAAGACTTTTTGTGGTCCAGGGTCACCAATAAATATATATAACATTCAAATTTGGTAGAAAACTATACACTGTTAACTTAACACAAAGTAATTATTTTACTAATTTGCTTTGGCCTTGTACAGTGACACAAGGATATTCTTTATCAGATTATATTAATTAACTAAATTAAATTACTTTATCAACCTGGTGCCACTCATAAACAAGACAGCTGATGCTGTAAAACAACGGAAGCTTAGCTTCATAAAGCCACCGAAACTGGGCCATCCTGAAACTGGCCTTCAGTGAAAACCCTCCAGCCTGAAAAAGTCTAAACAAATTGTGTTTCTACCCACTTTACGGGTTAATATTTTTTAAACAATCAGCCTGCCACCACGAAACCTCTTTGATACACGTTCTAATCGCATTTAACCTCTTTTATCTGGATATGAAGAGAACAGATCATGTTCTCAGCCGCAGACACCCTGGAAAACACATAACTGGATGATGTAACCTGATAGAAGTGGAAAATCGCTATAAAATATTTCACATCTGTCTGCCACAAAGCTGGTTCTCATCTACTTGCAGTCTTTGTGTAACAAGTTCTTGCTCTTAAGCCCATGTCTGAATAAATACATCAGCGCTGAATACTGTTTAAAGCGACTACTACTATTCACCACAATTATGAAACTGAGACAGGCCTGCAATACTAATATCGCTAGAGCTTATTTGTCAACACCTTATGCACAAGCAACAGAGTAATTATGGATCTAACAGTACTATATTGCAGAAACACAAGCTAATATGAAATGTGCTCAATGTACATGAATGTCCTATAGGATCAAGGCATTTTCTAGAAAGTGCTAGCACATGAGAATAGCGCACCTCTGCGTTCAAGGATTTTATGGAACGCTGCCTTGAGAAATCATTGCTTAATTTCTAGGAATCACAGGGTTACACAATTATACAAGACGCAGCCTCTTAGAATTTCAAATGAATGACCGGCAAAAACAAAGCGAGCAGAAAAGTTCTGCACACACACAGACAAAAGCATTTCTTTCAATAGGCCTTGAGTGTTTTTTTTTTTTTTTTTTGTCTGCTGTTTTAATGCTGAAGGTTTTCTTGGTAATGCGCTAGTTAGTAGGAAATCACTATTGCTCATACTTTTGCTCAAACCCCAAAACTTCCACACATAACTCATCTGCACCATTTTAGTTGTGGACATGAATGAGAATAACATGAGGAGAGCATTAGGAACATTTTTACCTGATGACAGAATGAGTCATTAGCTAGTATTCCCATTCAACCTCACATTCCTAGCCGACTCGTTTTACCACTTTAAACTATGGGGTAAATCTAAATGTTGAGCATTCTTTCACCTCTGCACCATTGTACAGTTGACTAACTGATGTTGTTATGCATATCAATTTAGACACATATTTTTAGGCACCAATGCATAAGACATGTTTAGATGAAGGTTTGGGTTCTGAATGCAATGCAAACCAATAATGAATAAAACACAGTACTCATAAAAGCAAACAAAGACAATTTCGAGGTGGTTTCTTTATGCCAGTGGCAATGATAAAACCTTTAATATGCCCCACTATGAGCATAAACATTGCTTGTGCTCTATGCAGTGCAAAGAACTGTAAAATTGACAAATTTATGTGTACCTGACGCAATGACATGCAACAAAGAACATTAAATGGAAAAACTAGAAAACAAAAATGAGGATGCAAAAGTAATCCTCCATTATAATCCGTCCATCATGCTGCAACACAAGTGGTATGTTACTCAGTGTTACCCAGTAGGGAATATTTTAAAGTTAAAATAAAATCATTGTCAATTCAAGGTCAAATTCAGGGTCCAGTATCAATGGATTGATACCACATAATCATGGTGAGCTTCAAAATAAAATCAAATAAACAAAACTAAACTAAAATAAAATAAAATGATCTGAAAATGATTTGAAATGAAAAATACATTACAATTAATATAAAAAATTGTCTCTGCTGAATTTATTTTTCTAGACAACAAATTAAATTAAATATAATTAAAAGAATAATAAGATAAAATTATATAAATTTGAAAGTAATCTCTCTTGAATTTGTTTTTCCAGACAACAAATTAAATTGCATTGAAAAATAAAATAATACAAAATAGTCTCTGTTTAATTCGTTTTTCCAGACAACAAAAAATAAATTAAACTGCATTAAAAAATATAATAATAAAATAAAATAAAAAATACTCTCTGTTAAATTTGTTTTTCCAGACAACAAATTAATTTAGATTAAATTGCATTAAAAAATAAAATAAAATAAAAAATAAAAATACTCTGTTGAATTAGTTTTTTCAGACAACAAATGAAATGAAATGATAAAATAAAATAAAATAAAATAAAATAAAATAAAGAAATTCTCTCTGTTGAATTTGTTTTTCCAGACAACAAATTACATTAAATTAAATTAAATTAATTAAAATACTAATAAGATAAAATAATATAAATTATAAAAATATTCTCTGCTGAATTTGTTTTTCCAGTCAAAAAATAAGAATTAAATTAAACAATAAAATAAAATAATAAAAATAAAAATAGTCTCTGTTAAATTAGTTTTTTTCCATAAAACAAATTAAATTAAATTACATTAAAAATAAATAAATAAAATAATACAAATTTAATATGCTTTTCCCGGACAACAAATAAAATGTTAAATTTAAATTTATAATTATAAAATAATAAAATTAAATAAAATTGAAAAAAATAAATACTCTCTGTTGTTCGTTTGTTTTTCCAGACAACAAATAAAATGAAATGAAATAAAATAAAATAAAATAAAATAAAATAAAATAAAATAAAATAAAATAAAATAAAATAAAATAAAATAAAATAGTCTCTGTTGAATTAGTTTTTTCCAGACTAATTTTAACTAATTTTCTACATAGCTGTGCTGGTCCAGTAACTTCATCATACCCAGTGAGCAATTATGT
Organism: Cirrhinus molitorella; assembly: GCA_033026305.1. Lineage (NCBI taxonomy): Eukaryota > Metazoa > Chordata > Actinopteri > Cypriniformes > Cyprinidae > Cirrhinus > Cirrhinus molitorella. The sequence goes on along the minus strand of CM065137.1, from coordinate 3,899,384 downwards.
TATGGCATTGACAAACTGACTTTACATTCCCTGCTGAAATACCCATTTTAAATCTGTCAAATCTCATCAGGTTAGTATTAGCAGGGTTGTCCCTTATGAATTTAACTGATATAGTCCATTTGTTAGTTTCTGATGTAACTTAAATGTGTTTTTTATCACCATGCTGAGGAAAAAAATAAATAGCTGACCGGTCCCAGCTGCTTTAATCTGGTTTAACCAGTCTCCTGGTGTTTTCCTAGTCATCCAGCTGGTCTCTCACCTCAAAACAGGCCCAAAAACCTTCTGAAATCAGCAAACTGGAACAGAGCTTTGGCAACGTAATTTGTTTCTGTCACACCAAGAAACCCTGTTTTGATTTTCTTGTGAAAGAAAAACTGAGTGAAAAGAGCGTGGTGACATCTGCGTATTTGTTATTTACTTCCAGGCAGCTGTGTAGAGAAATTAGACAGCAGCAAGGCCCAAAATCTACAGCTAAAAACAACCCCATGTCCCAGATCCTGTCCCTGCACGCACCGCATGAACACTTTCAAACTCACCCTTACCAACACAGGACCGCTCACTGCCCTCTCCCGATGATGGATTCATTGAATAACAAGTGATTCGGACATGTTTTGAAGGTAACTGGGCCTGGCTTTTGTATTTCAGTTATTTTTATTCAGCCAAACATGTGGCCTAAAGCCATGTTCTACCGTAAGTTATATAACCAACAACAAACAGGAGATACATAACATGACCTGATACCCCACAGACCCCCTCTCACACAATTGCACTGACATAATTACACCACATACATTTGATCTGAGCTCACATCCTAATTTCATCAGCGCTCATCATGTTGTTTAGTAGCTAATGACCACATTCTCAATTGTTTTAAAGCCATGGCACAGGACAGTTCAATTAACGCCTATTAAAGATGCTTGTGACCTCCATTTGTTGCATTGTACGCTCTCATTAGGGAGCGTGGTTACATAAACACATGGAGCTGATAATACAACAAACTTTCAGGTTTAGGAAATTAGTGGAGAGCATCCAAAGAGACAGGAGATTCAATCCTTTCTTTCCTTTTCTCAATCTAAACCTGTAAATCTAATGGGAAAGTGTATCGTGTTTCTTTTTCTACTCTAGTATGAAGGCAAAATAGCCTCAGATTTGTGCTTTAGTGTACTAGAAGTTCCTCGGTTTTCATCATTATCATCCCGGCTTCCATTACAGGAGCAAACACGTGCGATGTAGTCACAACACAGCTGGGGATTTTACCCCATTTGGCAACACACCGAAATGAGACAATAAATTTAGTTACACTTACTGCACCACTGAGGGCATCCATCCTCATTAGCATGGCATCAAACTCCCTACTGACATTGTTGGCTCCACCCAGCCATCTGTCGGCCTTGGGATTTGGGAAGAAAGCTTGCAAACCCTATTGTGACTAATTACAATGGTCAAGATAACAATTAACTTTATATTCAGATATTTGTTGTTAATGGAGAATATGCTTAGTGGTGGTCACAAAACCTCTCAACATGATGTACAGGTCATATTTCAAATCATGTCTCAAAACAGATTTACCTGTACATTATTTTTAAATTTAATTCAGAATATTTGCCCTAGAATGAATGAATAATTGTAATTTATGCTGATGATTTAATTTAATTTATTATTATTATTATTATTATTATTATTTTTCATTTGGGATATTTTTTATTTATTTATTTATTTTTATTTATTTGCAATGTGCCTGACATTTTTGCACAGTCAAGTAATTTTCAAGCTAATGAAGGAAATAGAAAATTTAATCACAACTAAGTATATTTTCCAAGAAGTCTCTTTACCATAATGCAAAATAAATAAATATGCTCTTAATTTAAATGAAAATAAATAAATAAATACATGTAATTTATGCTGGTGATTTAATTGAATATTTAAATACATACATAAATAAAGAAAAACAATGATTTATGCTGATGATTTAATTTACATTAAAATAAACAAATAAATAATGGTAATTCATGCTGGTGATTTAACTGAAAATTGAAATAAGTAAATGTAATTTATGCTGATGATTTAATACATCAACAAAATAAATAATTTTCATTTGGTATTTTTCTTTTTTGTTTCCTAAAAAATTGTACTATGTGCCTGTGCAATTTTGCGCATTCAAGCAAATTATTCTTGCAAATTTTAAGCAAATTAAATAAATAGAAAATCCCATTATTTTCATCACACATATTTCCAAGGAGTCTTTTGACCATAATGCAAAATAAATAAATATTCTTTTAATTAAAATTAAAATAAAAAAAATCAATAAATAAATGTTATTTATGCTGGTGATTTAACTGATAATTGAAATAAATAAATGTAATTTATGCTGATGATTTTATTGATTTAATTGAAGAAATCAAGAAATAAATCATTTTGGGTTTCCTTTTTCCCTAGAAAAAAAAAGTGCAATGTGCATGTGCAATTATTCTTGCAAAATTTAAGCGAATTAAATGAATAGAAAATTCCATTATTTTCATCTAAACTCAGCATATTTTCAAGGAGTCTCTTTTACCTCTTTACCTACCTATGCTAAATAAATAAATAATGGTAATGCTGATTATTTAATTTAAATTGAAATAAATAAATAAATAATTGCAATTTATGACGATGATTTAATTGAAAATTAAAATAAATAAACAATGGCAATTTATGCTAACGATTTCATTGAAAATTGAAAGAAAGAAAGAAAGAAAGAAAGAAAGAAAGAAAGAAAGAAAGAAAGAAAAACGTAATTTATGCTGATGATTTATGCTGAATTAAATTATATTAAATTAAATTATATTTATGCTGATTAATTAAATTAATTAAATACATTTGTGATTTTTCTTTCTTAAATATAACAAAAATATTATATATTATATTATATCATTTTTATTTGGAATTTTACATTTGTGCAATGTGCATTACACAAATACATGTGGCTGGTCAACGTTACAATGTTTTCACCTTTTGTCTTTAAGAAGATATCGGCTGAGAACCTCCAAGAAACAGACATGAAAGAGAAATATGTTTTCATAATGCCTTCAGGTATGAGTCCCTCAAATCCGATGCAACCATAGTGCACTCTTCCAGCCCTCCTTTGCCGAATCACTGGATACACAATGGTTGTGTACAGTTACAATATAGAAAACACATTTTTGAACAGCGCGTCCATTTTCTTCTTGCTTGTGTTTAGAAAATCCGAAATCGATCCTATCTATTGAGTACACCAAGTATGCAGTCTACACTTGATTGTTCATATGTTGAGCGTTTCCAGGGATCAGATTACAGGCACCAATAAGAGCTGGTGGCAACAATGAGTTTAAAATAAAACACAAACGTAACAAGACAATTTAAAAACTCTATTCTGGGCAAGCCTGGAGGCGACTGATTATTTTCTGTGACGAGGTGTAATAAGATCTGAGTGTCGCTCATGGACAGAGCTGTCTGCCGATGTTTACGTTGCGGGTCGGGGACGGCCAGCTTCTGTTGACTCACCATCAGGAGTGTTAAACCCTAACGGTTGTTTTTCCTGCGTAATGTCCCTCTCATCTCGCCTTCTGAGAGCTTTCAATTCTCCCTGCAGGTTGTTGTCATATATCTGACAGCACAACAGCGACTAATTCAATCTTATTGTGTTTGGCTTCAACAAGCTGTTTAAATTCAATTTCCTCCACAGACCCTCTGCTAATGACAAATGTGTCAAATGATTACTGTAACATTGTCCTGTAAACTGAAAAGCTAAGACTTAACAAACAACAATAACACAATGTCCATATATTGAACAGCTGGTATTAAAAGAAAAAGAAGCTTGAAACAAAACAAACAAATGTTTATGTTATGATAACACACTGCCCGTTCAACATTTTTGAAAGAATTATCTTCTTCTCATCACTGAAATAAAATACAAAAATACTAATATTTTGAAATATTATTACATTTTAAAATAATGGTTTTCTATTTTAATATATTTAAAAATGCGATGCCAAGCTGAATTTTTTTACTAGCCATTCATTCAGTCTTGAGTGTTACATAATTCTTCAGATAACATTCTGATATGCTGAATTGAACAGGATTTATTCAAAATAGAAATCTATTACTTTTTATGAATAACACATCATCTGTGAATAAAAGTATTCATTTCTTTCCAAAAAAAAAAAAAAAGAAAGAATAAAAAAGTTTTTAATTATATCTTTACAAAATATTTCTCTTTTAAATAAATGCTGTTTGTTTTTTCTTTTTATTCATTAAAGTTTATTACAATTATTTATTAACAACTGATAATAAATCAGCATATTAGAATGATTTCTGAAGGATCATGTGACACTGAGAAATACTATTTCACGATATTACATTTTTGATCAAATAAATGCAGCCTTGATGAGCATAAACTTTTTAAAAACATTAAAAATCGTACTGGTCCCAAACTTTTGAATGGCTGAGTACTTGAATGACTTTTTGTGAAATACCAAAATGCATAATATCTTCAACTTCACGTTCTTATGTAATTAACCTGTCAGTAATGCCACTTTAACCAATGTTTCATAGTTATCTGAATAAGTTTGAATCACTAAGGGCGTGTTCGCACTTGTTAAAAAAAAATAATAATTTGGACAAATGACGGAGAATTTCTGTGCCGAAAATCTTTCTTCCGGGTTGGTACAAGTTTCGGCTGTTTTTTTTTTGATCGTGTCAATGTATTTTAGTAGCCTACAGTACGCATATGCGAGAATGACATTGGCTTTGGTCATTTTTCAAAAGAAGACGACTTATGCACGTTTTTACAAGACATAAAGAGCCTCAGGTGTCCCCAGAATGTGTCTCTGACGTTTCAGCTCAAAATACCCCACAGATAGTTTATTATATAATTTAAAAAAATGCCTATTTTGTGTGGAAGCAGAAACACGCTGTTTTCGTGCATGTCTCTTTAAATGCAAATGAGCTGCTGCTCCCTGCCCCCTTTTCCAGAACAGGGTTCTGCCTTCACAGGTCGTACCTCAGATACGCTGCTAAAAACCCATTTGTTTAGTTTTAATTATCATGTCTATCGTGCTGAAAAAGCCATATCAGTTTAAATTTCTGATATTGGGTTTTCTAAGTACACACATCCAAAGCACACGCACAGAAAGCAACTTTCATGTGGCATGTGAGTGCTAAACTAAGTTCTCTTTTATGTCTTATTATGCTTAAACTGTCAAATACATGCACGTTTATGTTAAAAACACACAGGAGTCACAAAAACAGATGGTTATGTATGTGAAGGTAAACAGCTGGAAAGGAAATTGCATGTTTATACAGTAATAAATCAATAAATTCACTGCTCTCTTGTCTATTCTGAGGCTGGGACTCTAAATAGTTTTCTGTGCTCGTCTGTGCAACCAAATACAAACCAACAGTTAGCATGCTTTGCTTGAACTTTCACCATGGTGTTAGAACTGGTACACCGTTCTCGCTTGCAAAAACAAAATGGCACGATGGGTGGAAACGTGCAGATTAAGGAGTGGTAATATTATAATAAGATCCCCTTCCTACATCAAGGATGGAGCGGAATCTTTTTACCAAAACAAAGTGGGTTGTTCTTTTACAACCAGATTTTAATGATATGCCACCAGTAAAGAACAGGGGAACAAAAAAATAAAAATAAAAATAAAAAACAAGCAAATGGTTATGAAAACAAGAACATACTCTGGAGCAAACAGGTCAGCTGAGGTCTGAATCAAAGTGAAAGGCAGCTAAGATATTCATAAGCTTATTTATCTGCTCCTCTAATAGCACCTTTAGCTATTGAAAGACCACAATACACCTTTTCCTATCCACACACACATTCCCCTGACTGCAATCAACAGTCGCTCAGAAACAGTTAGGTAACTCTCCCATTTACAATGTCACGCTCATGGTACATAACCCACTATCACTTTTAGACCATTGATAATGCACCACGCTGACCTTTAGCGTCGTAATTACAGTTTCTCAGGCCCGCACACCTTATCAAAAGCTATGTCTCCTTAAATGACAGAATGCAAAGAAATGAAACGACTTCTGAGGGAGCATAAATTACTGTGTCTTCATTTGATCTCAGCGTGCGATAATTCACAGCTATCAATTGATAAATGTCATCAGTGATGTGGCATTTGTGCGTCTCCCAGTGCAAGCTTAGCTCATCATTAGAGCTGAGTGCAGTTTCGGATTTATTAATGTCCCTGTCTGCAGGAAAACCCTGCATGACCCCGCTGTTTGCGTTTCATAATCTAGTTTGCCATCTTTGTCTCTCCCATCTTCATTGTCTCTCTTATTCTGTCTGTAAGCTGGACTGTTTTTGCCTTAAAGGGATAGTTCATCCCAAAAATGTTGTTTATTCACCCTCATGTCGTATTAAAGCTATGACTTTCTTTCTGTAGAAACCAAAAAAAGATATTTTGAATGTAAAGACTTTTGTAAAGAGAATTTTCACTTTGGGGTTTTCAACGATTCCTTTAAAGGTTAAGTGAGTAATTTTAAAAGTTTAAAATACTTTCTCCTTTATACAGGAATTCTGAGGAAGCAATTTATAGGTAGATTTCCTGGAAAACTGTGGCAAATACTATAATCAAACAGTGATTGATTGGTTTTCAGGAAACCTGTTTGAAACATTTATTATTATTTGTGCAGAAATGAAACACCTCACCTTAAATGAAAAACTGAAAACTTTTTAACCTCAGTGTTAACTAGTCTGACTCATCTGCAAAACATTTTCCACATACACCCATAATAACAGAGTTTCTCACTATCTGATATGTTATCTTGGACATTGTTCTCAGTGTCATAAAGTTTAAGGAGGATGTCAGGCATAATCTGAAGTGTTATTATATCTGGAAAAGCATTGCAAAATAAAAAGTAGTTCCAAGTTCCAATTTATTGTCTATTGTCAGATTTTATAATGACTAAATATGACAGCATTCAGATTTTATATAATATATTAAGTCCAAGGTTCCTGTAGCAGAACCATAAAGTGTGTCTATATATAGATATACAATGCCATTCAGAAGTTTGGGATCAGTAAGATTTTTTTTTTTAAGAAGTTTCTTATGCTTATGCTTTTTTTTTTTTTTTATCAAAAATACTGAAAAAAATAATATTGTGAAATATTATTACAACGTAAACTAACATTTTTTCAATTTTAATATGCAATAAAGAATCAGCATCATTACTCCAGAATTCAGTGTCACACGATCCTTCAGAAACCATTCTAATATGCTGATTTATTATCAACGTTGAAAACAGTTGCACTGCTTAATATTTGGTTGGAACCTGTGATACTTTTTTTTAGGATTCTTTGATGAGTAAAAAGTTAAAAAGAACAGCATTTATTTGAAATAGAAAGCTTTTCTAACAAAAGTTTGGAACAGTACTTTTTCTATTTTTGAAAGAAATTAATGCTTTTATTCTTCAAGTATGTGTTAAATTGATAAAAAAGTGATAGCAAAAACGTATACTGTGAGGAAATAGTTCTATTTTAAATAAATGCTGTTCTTTTTAATGTTTTATTCATCAAAGAATCTTGAAAAGAGTATCACAGGTTCCAAAAAAATATTAAGCAGCACAAATGTTTCCAATACTGATAATAAATCAGCATATTAGAATGATTTATGAAGGATCACTGGATACTAAAGACTGGAGTAATGATGCTGAAAATTCAGCTTTGCATCACAAGAATAAATTCTATTTTAAAGTAAAATGAGATAATGATACTGAGTGAATACTTTTACTTCAAACTCACAAAAATCCCAGCCTCAGCCCAATCAGAAGTACTGAACTTAGGTAGAAACCTATACATTGGAGCCTGATAAAAATGCATTTTTTAAAGAAAGACGTCAGGATGGATTTAGAGGCTTTTGCATCTGAACTCTTCATATATATATATATATATATATATATATATATATACGCACACACACTCACAAGTAAGACAAGTAGGTCATGAAGGTTCACTTTTAGACATCTAATGCCATAGCTAAAGTTCACTTCTAATATATCGTCTGCAGTCAGTGTGGCTTAAGGATCACTGTGCAGACTTTATTAGTTTGAAGGAAGTTTTTGAAGGATAAAATAAATCGGCTTTGAAATTTCTGACACCAGAATTATTATGACACCCGATGATAACTGCTATCTGGTGCATCACACCAGACTTTATTAGATTTAGAAATGTTTACATAGGTATATGTACAGAATAAAGGCTTGAAGAGAAGAGTAAATTGCAGGCAGTATATGGAATATTTATTTCTGCAAGAAAAACAAATGCATTTATTTTATTCTATTACAAATTGTCCTTCAGCATTTATAGGTTATGTAAGAAAAAAAAACTATAAAAAAAAGCAGAGCACATGTGATAAATGTGATAAAGGCACAAAAAACATTTTACTTTATGTTGCTAGTGCTGGGCAATAACAACGAATGTTAAGATGGTAGAAAATATTTCTTACTTTGTGTGAAACCAAATGCTGTCCAGTTGATTCATTCGTACTATTTACATTTTTACCACATAGAATAATTTTTAAATAACTGTGAAACCTGTTTGATATATATATGTAATTTATAACATTAACAAAAATACTCCAACACAAAAATCTCTCTCTCTCTCTCTCTCTTTTTTTTTTTTGCATAAAGCTGCAGTTTTCTTTGCGGAAATGCTGTCAGTGTGAAAGCACAACACAAACCTGCTATTGTAGTTATGCTGTGGCAAGCATTTGTGCCGCATATGCATGCTGTGTGAAAAAGGCCTTATTTTATACGTTGTCATGTGAGTTTCAGTTTCCTGGTCTATATTTTCTCACAGCACTTTGATACTTCTGCTGAACACTTTCAGTGCTGACAGGTGAAAATGAACCCTTGGAAGATCACTACTTTTAAATTTTACTGCAGCTTCCAAAAGTCTTCCTGAGCCGAGGAACAGAGTCTAAACTTAGTACTATGACTCAGATCATAGCCTCTCAAAGCAAAGAGTCTAATCTCTTACGACAGACAGATTGGACGTACAGTGGCTTTCACTTATCTGTGTGCTTAGATCTAGGTCATTTAAAGCATATTAATTATTAAAAGTAAAAAAGACAATTCTGAATATCAAAAAAGTGTTATAAAGGAATAGTTCAGGAAAATGACTCACCCTCAGGCCTTTAAAGATGTAGATGAGTTTGTTCATTACATAATTTGTTCACCAATGGATACAGTGAATGGGTGCCGTCAGAAGGAGAAACACAGCTTTTAACAATATATTATTTGATGGACTGGAGTCATGTAAATTACTTGTGGATTAATGTAATGTTTTTATCAGCCGTTTGGACTCTCATTCTGACGGCACCCATTCACTGCAGAGGATCCATTGGTGAGCAAGTGATGTAATCTTGAATTTCTCCAAACCTGTTCAGATGAAGAAACAAACTACATCTCAGAGTGTTAGTCTGAGGGTTAGTACACTTTCAGCAAATTTTAATCTTTGCACTATTCCTTTCATACACATTTAGCATTTAAAGCAAACATTTACTTTGACGCCCCAGATTCTAAGTATCTCTAGTCAAGCATGTCTCTCCATCGCACAAGATTCAACACCGCTCAGCGATTGGCCAGCCATAGCAACAGTAACCTGCGAAATCCTTAACACTTTCTCAGAAAATGACTCAACGGTTACAAGTTAACCTCGTAAGCACTTCATATCAGCACGTTAAATGTCCATTTTAAGCACCGCTGAGGTGAAAGGTCATGTTTTATTAAATCAAAATAGGGACCTGGCTCATTAACCTTTATATGTTGCATACATTGACTTAGCAAATCACAAGACAGATTACTATGTGACAGCTATTGTAACTGGCTTGTAAATGTCACTGTTAAAAGGAGGACCAAAAATAAAATGCACAAAAAACTGGTTCTAAGAATTATAACTGGCTTACAGGTATTAGCTTTCACAAAGTAAAGATCATTTTTTTACTACAAGATCACAAGGGTCAGTGTTCAGGCATGATGAACGAACATGGTGAGCTGGTTTGGCCGGTGTGCGATGGAAAGAGGCACCTCCTGCTGTTGGGATGCATTTCCACCCGTAATCTTGATTAACTGTGACTTCTCTCCAGGACAAGGACAACCTTGGCTGCATATCTGGACATTTGCCTGCGCAAAATAAAATGTGACTTTTGTGTCAAAGCTATCCGCAAAAATAAACCTTGGAGCTTTATTTTACCTGCTACAGAAAACTGCATTACCTGCATTGTTTCAGAACCTGATTAACTACAAAACAACACAAATGTTTGATTGAGATAGCCTTTGATTTAAATTTGTCATTAACATGTAAAACGGAATTTAAAGCTTTAATAAGTCCAGATTTATTGAACTCATTTAACAAATCATTGTCCTTCATATTAAAAAGATGGATGAACTGTAATAAGGGGATATATCACTATCCTCATTCTCTCTTTCAGATCCACTGTCAGCAGACTGCCGTCGGGCTCATGTGCTCTCTGAGAGCGGTGCAGCGTGGGAAGCTATTAGTGCTTTCTTCAAAATGCTTCTGATAAGGACATGTGAACACAACAGAGAACAAAGAGCAAGTCGCTTTACACACACCAGCGTCAGGTTGCAAAAAGGATGACAAGGGCTGTAGCAATTAAAACAATGTAATTAAATTAATTACATGAAATACTGATTAAGCCATTGAATAATTCATGTATATCAATATATATTTTAAATATATTTTTGATGACTGATGAGATGAAAAATGTAAAAATAGTTTAGCTAACTATTAAAAAGAATAGCTGAACATAAGTTCAATTATTACACAAGGTTCAAATGCTCACTAATGCTCCAGAAGGAAACACAACGCATTAAGAGCCGGGGAGTGAAAACTTTTGAACAGAATGAAGGTGTGTACATTTTTCTTATTTTATATCATATTTTTTCATTTAGTACTGCCTTTCAGAAGCTACAATAGATATTTGCATGTTTTCCAGAAGACAAAACAACTTAAATTCACCCTGATCTTCAAATTCAAGCATCAGTGACCATATGAACCTTCTGTAATAGTTGCATATGAGTCCCTCAGTTGTCCTCAGTGTGAAAAGATGGATCTCAAAATCATACAGTCATTGCTGGAAAGGGTTCAAAAACACAAAAATGCTTAAAAACCAAAGAATTTGTGGGACCTGACAATTTTTCCTGAAAAACAGTGGGCAGTTTAACTGTTCAGGACAAACAAGGGACTCTAAACAAAAAAAGAAACACAGCTGTAGATTATTCAGGTAACAAAACAGTATTATTATTATTATTATTATTATTATTATTATTTATATATGTATGTAGATTATATGTTAACGTCTTCGATGTGAAATATCTTATGCAGGTCAGTACTAAATAAAAAATAACATGTTGTATGTTGTACGATCCCTTTTATTTTGGTAAAATAATGAACATTTTGCAGATTCTGCCAGGTGTATGTAAACTTTTGACTTCAACTGTGCTTAATCCTATTTATATAAAAATATCATAAATAATATAATAATTATAATTATCATTATGTGACATTATAAAACAACAACAAAAAAAAAAAACTAAAAAAGCATGATCTCATACACAGTAAGCACAAAGACTACAATGCATCTGCCTAGCAACCGAGAAGCCAAACAAAACCTCTAGCCAATAGAGAGAGTCTACTGGCATAATGAGAATGCAAAGAGTGTCTCTTGCACTAGACTTGCATCATACTAACTCCAGTGTTACTCTGAAAAAAGTGTTGAACTGGTGTGCTGTTATAAACAAGTGATAGGTTTTGACATATGAATAACCTGTACAGCACACAGGTGTTCTTCACTTGTGTCAGACTCACAGTTACTGCCAGGGGAGTTTCTCAAGGTTGAGTGTGTCATTAACACACTAAGCATCAGCTAGTCTGCCTCGAAATATGAGCTGACAGAACTCAACTTTATAGATTAATTACTCAGAAATGGCATTTAAAATCAAACAATTAATACTGAGAAATATTGCAGTTTTGAAATAACTAAATATATTTTTATTTACACATTTCTAATAGAAACAGAGCTCCCAATCATGTCTAAATAATTATAATAAACAACCGACATCATAAGTTAATAATTATAAAACCAAGTTTAGATTTCACATGTTCTGTAAGACTGCATGTGTCTCAGATTAAACAGACTCAGCTGGGGGGGGTTTGTGCTAGGACATTAATAGCCCTTCCTTATAACTTTTAGCACAGTAGCTGTGGGTGAAACACTCCGGTTGCGGTATAAATAGCTTGAAGTTAATGCATTAATAACACCTCCCCTGTACTGAGTTTACAAAGTACCTTGCATGTGTCAGTACAAATAAAATGCAATGGGGCGCCTTGTCCTTTGAACAATTACAAAGGAGTACTTCTAAAAAGAGCACAGGAGTATTAAGGGACCTTTAAATAAAGCTGAACTACTGCCACAGTTACTGGATGAGACCTAAGGGTTTATTTATAGACAGCAGAGGAAGATCCAACTAACCGTAACAGGAAGAGTCCTCTCAGGAACTTCGGGTCAATGGCAGTAATGCAATGTGCGAGTCCCATGTTTTTTTTTGTTTTTTTTTAAACAACAACAACAAAAAAAGCATGGATGAAAAACCATGGATGATTGATGTATGAAACCAGATAGCACAAAGCCTTTTATGTCTTCTTTACTCATAAAACCAGACTTTTATGCTTTTATATTTTCAAGGACAAATTCCATTAGGCATTTAGTTATGCAATTCCACCACTTTTTTTTTGTCTGAATCTACATTAAATATAAAACTGGTGGAATGAAAACATATTTTCTCGCATTCTCTCATTTTACTTTTATCTGACTGCCTGGCAACTGAGGGTGTTTTCACACTGCTGTTTCCTTAGTTGAAGCAAGCTTGGGCAAGTAGCAGGGTGAAAATTATTCATTTCATGAGAATCAATAGTATCGCTTATGTACAGTTGCAAAATGCTAGCTGACGCCCTACATTTTTGTGCAATGTTCTTAAAACTTCAAATGTGCATTTAGCTTGGATTATAAATAATGCTGGCAAAATTGTACTATACAACTGTAATATAATGTTGAATGCTATAGTTAATGGTTAAATATTCAGAAAAAAGGGGCGAGGACCCTATCGGAATTGCTCCTAGAGACATCAGTAATATGGTATCAGTAAACGGTATCAGTGATCCCTTCAGTCATAAAAAAAATTAACAAATACTAAAGATATTACATTCATTTGAAGATTAAATGTGAAATTATTGCAATATAAAAGTATATATAAAAACGTTAATGTTAGGTGAGATTAATCACAATTAATTTCAGAAAAAAAAAATGTTTTAATGTTTTTGTTTTTCTCAAACTGATTGACAGCACTAATTATAAAACAGTTTCATAGACAGTTGGTCAAAACAGCATTCCAACCATGCTAGAACCTAAAATCAGCAAACTTTTATTTTGCAGAGTTGCCGGCAAGTAAGTATATGCATTGCCGGTTTTAGTGCTGCTGATTGAAGCACAACAGTTAATGTCACAGTTTATGTTTTGCGCTAAAACCAGCAGTGCGTAGCTTAGATTTATGCTTTCAGTTTAAATGGAAATCTTTTCACAACACTTCATCAATCGGCCATATTGGCTGCACAGAATGTAAACAATGCCACTGAACGAAACAGAACTCGCTAATTTTGCCGATTATTACCACTGAAAATGGTCAGTTATTGTCATGTTTTGGGCTGTGCTAATAAGTCAGACTGGAAAAAAACATTTGGAGTATTACAAATCAAGGAGAAGAGTGCAAATAACTGAGGAAAGGTGTTTGTGGTTGACCGAACTGCACCAGGATTTCCAGGCCAACAATTTTGACAACATTTATGTTTGTAAGTAAAATATTAGGCTAATATCTCAATTAATAGTGCTTGTACATATCTTACCACCTATCAACTTTCATTTGTCAAAATATTGTACCCTTTCCTGCTTACTTCTCTATATGATTTAGCAGCTTCCACAAGGTTTTTCCATGGTTTAGACAGGATAAATTAGCAGAACAACGTATTTAGTAGTATAGTATATTATGCCACGCATCTGGGTAATTAACCAAACCATGATGTAAGTGCAAACCCTCTATTACTGTTGCGCATGCGCACCACTTATTGTTAGCATGTGCACCCTTGACAAGTATGATTTGATGCCAAACTTGCACTTGGGCACAACCGAAAAAAGAACAATTTTTGTTTAGCAACTATAGTTTGCATATTAATGAGAGAAAATATAAGGAGAAAATATTTAAAGATGGAAAATAATCATCTTTAGCTTGATTACAGATCAGTGATTGGATTACTCTCAACAAGCACCACACTGGAGTTTAGCCTAACATGGGTCTGTTACCTGCTTTGCCATTTCAGTACTGTTTGAATAAATCCTTAGTTAAAATAAGGAATATTAAAGACAAATGCTCTTAACAGACAAGCTAAATCAGGCTATGCCATGCCTCTGTGTCTTTTATATTTATTCCGGTCTTATGAAGTCGCTATCCCTGACCTGTTGAGGCTAGCTAAGCCGGCTCTAACTTGGTTATGTCTCTCCTGTTGGTGAATTAGTCCGGTGACGAACAGAGCAGGATGATCATCTGATGTCAGAGGCAAAATTCTTGCCAAACAAACATGAGAAAGCTCTGGGAACACATTGCACTGCACTAATGGTCAACACTAGAGCAGCTTAAAGACAAATACACATCGTCTCTAAATGTCATTACGTTGATAATGTTTGCTTTTCAGTACAGAAAACAGAAGGATGTGTTGTCACACATAAACTGAAGTGATCTTGCTAAAATTGCATGAAATTCAAAAACAGACATTCTTCTGAAACATATCTATCTCACAATCTAATACTCACGATACAGCACTAGAGAATCCTCTAGTGAAAACGCTTTTGTACTTTTCTAATGAAACAAAATTAATTTCATTATAAATTATATTTCCAGTGTAAGAATTAGAGTTTAACTGATACATTTCTTAATGTTATATGCCACCATTTTAGAAAGGAAAGCTCTGAAATGTTCAGAGGAAAGTTCATGTTCAGTGCCCCAAATTTGATAATAATTTGATGTGTAACCTTTAAATCTCAACAACTACCTAAAACGTTATTTACAGACATTTGGTGTCCAGTGTTTTTTGAAACAGAATATAAATTGAAAATATTTCATAATGCTGCTAAGGCCTTTTTTGTACTTTATAGTTTTTTTGTGGTGTCATCAGGGAAATAATTGTCATTAATTAATTTTCTTTTGGCGCTACACTCTTAATAATAATGGTGTATCAAAAATTCTTCACAGCAATGCCATAGAAGATCCATTTTTGGTTCTACAAAGAACCATTCAGTCAAAGGTTCTTTAAAGAACCAACTTTTTCTTACCTTTTTTACAATCTGAAGAACTTTCTTTTACCACAAATAACCTTTTGTGAAACAGAAAGGTTCTTCAGATGTTAAAGGTTTTTTATGGAACCATTAAGACAAAAAATGCATTGTGAAGCACCTTTATTTTTAAGAGTCTATAGTGATTAGTCTCAAGGCTTTTATGGCAAAGGTGATTGGCTCTTGCCAGTTCTACAACTAACACTGATGTGAATGATAATGCTAAGTTTGCATTTTTAATCTGTCAGAACTATCAAAGCTCATTGGTTAGAAGCTGCAATATGTCCAAATTAAAAAAAAAAAAAATGATGACTGTTACCTAGCTGTGATGATACAGCAATACCAAGACAACCTTGCTCGTATGCTCTTGGCAGTACTGCCATGTGGCTCCTGTTCCTCAGGAACTCTGTATGTCTCCAGACTGCAGGGAAGTTTCTTTGTTAGGCTTCAGCCGTCGCTGTGTCTGATAACCTCCAGGACATAAGCTCCTCACACTCTTAACTTGAACCAGGGCCACTAAAAACAAAGAGTAGGTTGCTAAGGAAGTCAGACTTGCAGAACTTACAGAGGAGTGACAGAGTGAGATAGACAAGATAAATGTGATATAAATAGCAGACCTTGCTTGCTAAGGCGTATTCGTTTTTATTTGGGTGACCAGTGAGTGTTTTTAGATAGAAGACAATGGGGTCCGTCGTTTGTGTGGAAAATCCTTGGAAGGGCTCCATCCAGTGAATGCTAAAAATGTATGAACAAAAAGAGACTGCAACACTTGTTTATGTAACATTATATGGTTTATACATTCTGATCTCTGTATTCAACACACATTACTGTATTTTTAAAGGTAAGCTTCTGCCTTCAACCAGCAGAATTTAACCTTTAAAAATATCAAACAAGAGTTTAATGGTAATTGCAAAAAGCAAATCGACCACCTAAAGTGGAAACCATTATACAATTTAATTAATTAAACATATCCTGAATAAAATATTAATTTCTTTAAAAAAACAAAACGAAAAACAGTTAAAACACACTCCAGTTTGATTACTGAATTTTCATTTTAGGTGAACGATTACTTTGACTTTGGACCTATTTTGCAGAATGGCCCTTATAGTCAAATAAAGGTGCTTTAAAAGGTTCTTCACTTCAGCGATGCCATAGGTAACCATTTTTGGTTCCACTAAGAACCATTTAGTCAAAGGTTCTTTAAAGAATCATCTCTTTCTTACCTTTTTATAATCTGAGGAACCTTCTTTTACTAGAAAGAACCTTTTGTAAAATGGAAAGGTTCTTCAAATGTTACATTTTCTTTATGGAACCGTTTAGACAAAAATAGGTCTTCTATGGCATCATGAAACACCTTTATTTTTAAGAGTGTATAGTTAGAAACGTCCTGAATTTTTATTTTATTTTTTTCCAAAACATCTGTATTTATGCAAATTGCATAATATCCAAGGTACACATTCCATCAATTCTCATATTGTATTTTCAGAAGTTTTTGGAATTTAGAGGTACAGCAATAACAATTAAATTTTTAACAATATTTCAAGTGTAATATATGATTTGTTGTATTTTGAATCCAGTTTTTCTTTGTAAAAGGCAAAAAGTCGATCATACTGATTTAAAACTTTTGAAGTTCAAACTTAGAACACATTTGAACAAGCACTGAACCAAAAACTATCAACATCTTAGTTGATAATTTAGTATACATTCCATGTTTCGGTCATGACAGCACATTTTCAGTAGTGACAGTAATTCTTTGGTAGTGACCAAATCACGTTATAGAATTTTAACTTGCTAATAGGGCTGCAACAAACGATTATTTTGATAATCGATTAATTTAACGATTATTAAAACATTTAATCGGCTAATCGTAGATTATTTCCCTGATTAATCAGTAGGCTTTGACTGATTATTTCAGCTTTTGCAATTAGAAAAATATTATGTTATACATATTCTAACATAAATAAAGGTCACTTCAGCTTTAGAAAAGCATATTATATAATAATTACTATAAAACTAATTGGTAATAATTTACAATAAGGTTCATTACTTAACATTAGTTAATGATCAAAGCATTTATTAATCTTAGTTAATGTTAATTTCAACATTTACTAATGCATTTATAAAAATCCCAAGTTTCTTTTTAACATTTGGTAAATGCAGAGTGAACTAACCTCAACCAAAAATTGAACAGTTGTATTTTTATTAACCAGCATTAACAAAGGTTAATACATAAATTTAATACATAAATACATTTGTGTTAATTAATACATTAGCTAATGTTAACAAATGATACCAAGATAAGTGTTACCAGTTAATTATACAAATAGATGTATATGAGATGACAGACAGAGAAACTGACTTATACACATCATTCTGCCTAATGATTGATCTCTGTAAACCAAACTATCACTGTAATGAAATTATTCTTTTCCCACTAATAAAAAAAAACCTCACTAGCTAGCTCCACACTGGAGACCTGCTTTATAGGAAATCAAGTTGTAATTTGTAATTGTAAAACTGAAATCGTTACTGGAGTAAGTTAACGTTACTAAACTGCAGAGTTTGTGCAAACATCCACATGCATTTTTAACTGCTGCCTTCACACTGCTGTCAGTTTTTGTTGTGTTTATTTCATTACTGAAAGGAAAATATATATTTACATATTCATCCAAACGGCAATATAGATTCAGCTGCGTTTGCTCTGAAGTGCTGTGTGTCTTTTTCTCTTGAATTGCATCCAGGAGGGCTGAATTACAGTCTTGAGCTACGACCATCTTTTATTCGAATAATCGTTTCAGCCCTACGTGCTAAACAGTACTAAAACATACTAAAAAACAAAAAAAAAATGTACTAACTTTGTCACAACAAAACAAAAGATGTCACTACTGAAATGCCACCAAATGTTCTCACTGTGAGCTAGCACAGTCCTGTACACATACAAAAAATGAAATGTTATGGAATAACTTCCAAAAAGGTTTACTTATAGAAAAAAGGTGTTCAGTAGTAAGGTTCCTTACAGTTACACACAGATTGTTCAGACTTTTGAACCCATTTACCTCAAAATGATGCTCAACAACCTTATAGCTATGAGAGAGGAGGCACAGAAATACTTACGGTGAGAAATTAAACAGAACCATCAAAATGGTACTTAACATGTCTTATTTGGACTAATACAATAAAAGGCCCTCACCACCCTGGGTTATAAGATGTTCTACAGTCAAGAAATGAAGTGGGAGAGAGTCTACAGAGCCATCTGCAGAATAACAGGCTGAGATAAAGGTTAGAGAACCAGGAGGTCAAAGGGTAAAAAGGCTCAAGGCCCTATAGTGTTAAACCTCATTGTGTGACCTCATTAAGACAACTAAGGATATAAGAGTGTTCAGTACATTATTGTGTTTTTTGTGTATTTGTAAAACCTGTACATTCAGTCAGTTATTTGTCACTATAGGCTGGATTCTAAAGGTTTTTATGCCCTTTTTGTTTACATGTTTGAATAGAATTGAGTAGAGTTTGCACAAGCTCACCACAATGGTAACGTGTGCAAAAGGAACATCGTTATCTAATTCTTTCATTTTTCAAGGGGCTGAGGGGAATTCCTATAATGCCACTGAAGCAAAGTATCTTAATTAGTAGATCACCTCTGACCTTCTCTGTTATTCCAAATAAAAGCAAACACAAGGCTTTCCTCTTTGCACAGCCCAATGCCTGACCTCAGTAAGACCCCTGAGAGTGTTTCTTTCTTAACTCTGGAGCACTGGCTAATATGAGGGGCTTTGTTTGTGAACATTAGGGGGTCTGCTAAAAATGGCATGGTGCAGTTATGATGGCTGATCAGAGTGGTGTCGTCTGGGGCCGCTGTTTTGACTCAAGGCAGCCACATGTATGCTCACAAGTACTGTCTGCTGCTATCTAAAAATGGAAGTGCAGTCTCATATTAAGTTTCCTTAAGCAGTTGGTCTGATGAACGACAAGCATAAAAGGGATGGTTCACTCAAAAATGAGAATTCTGTTTTCTCAGAGGAGGCAAGGAAAGCAGTGCTTTCACAAAAAATTTGGATGAGAAAAAAAGTCCTAGTACAAACATAAAGCAACACCAGTATTACAAAATATAACATTAAAAAGGTGTATAAATCATTTGTTTTTCTAAAGAAACATTGCAACACCAGCAGGTATGGTGGGAGTCCGCATCTCTCTAGCCTTCCCTGAGCCCATTGAATTTTAACAGACCGCCTAAAGCATGCGGTAAGTATGGTGGGGGGTAATTGAGTGTGTGTTTCATAAACCAGTCTGAATAAAAAATGTAATGGGAAGAATAATTTAAAAAGTAAAAATAAAAAGTCAGTAAACAATTCACACACTTAAATATAACTACACTGTTACATCAAAATAAGACTTAAAATGGCCTTAAAAAATTCAAAATAGTTTGAAGTTAACTTTCAAAAAGAATACCGGAAGTTTACAAACAAAATATGTGTACAACTATTTGAAAATCTGGAATCTGAGGATGCAAAAAAAAAAAAAAAAAAAAAAAATCGCCTTTAAAGTTGTCAAATTAAGTTTTTAGCAATGCATATTACTACTAAAAAATATATGTTTTAATATATTTACTGTAGAAAATGTACAAAATATCATCATGCAACATGACCTTTACTCAATATCCTAATGAATTTTGGCATAAAGAAAAATCTATCATTTAGACCCATACAATGCATTTTTGGCTATTGCTACAAATATATCTGTGCTACTTAAGACTTAAGGTTTTGTGGTCCAGGGTCCCACACATTGTTTAAATTGTTACTGTCTTAATTTATTGTTTTTGAATAAATGTAAAATGTTTAGAAATAAAACTTGATGAGATTCGTACTGGGCTTTAATTAATAGAATATTGATTACATTGTTCATGTTCATGTCAAAAAATATTAAATATAATTTGTTCTTTTTCTGCTAGTGTAAGTCTGTTTAAAAAATCATGTTGAACAATTGTTGTTAGAATAATATTGCAAGCTAAATACAGACACATTGAGATGGGACATCAAAATATTAGGGCTGTCAAACGATTAATCACGATTAATCACATCCAAAATAAAAGTTTAAGTTTACATACAATATGTGTGTTTACTTTGTATATTTATTATGTACATATAAATACACACACATACATGTATATATTAAAACTAAATATTTATATGTATATATATTTACACCTGTATACAATTTAGATTATAAATAAATATAAATATTTTAGATATAAATCTAAAATATTTTTCCTTAATATATACATGCATGTGTGTGTATTTATATATACATAAAAATATACACAGTACACAAATATATAGTATGCAAACATAAACTTTTATTTTGGATGTGATTAATCGCGATTAATCGTTTGACAGCCCTACAAAATATTTGTATGAGATGTACAATACAGCAATTGTTGCACAAGAGGTGTGCAATAGACTGCCAGGGCAAAGGAATCTCCCAACTGTAGAATACAATAATCAGAGCTCAGCCTGTTACTGCTAAACTTGGATTAATGCCAAAGACATCACCCTATCATCAGCAGAGCACTGCCTATCGTTACAGAGATCAGCCAATCACAGCAGAGCTCTGTCTATCGCTATAGAGATCAGCCAATCACAGCAGAGCACCGCCTATCGCTATAGAGATCAGCCAATCACAGCAGAGCTCTGTCTATCGCTATAGAGATCAGCCAATAACAGCAGAGCTGTCTATCGCTATCAAGATTAACCTATCACAGCACATCTTTGCCTCTTAACAAATAATTTGTTGCTGAATGAACAGTTTTAAAAGTCTTGAAACACACACTTGGCTCTTTATATTAGCCTATTATTGGTTATCAAGCTCAGTCAATATTATTTACTCATAAAGGTCTGTTACTTGCTTTCTAATTGCAGAATTGGTCTATTTTTGCATAAAGAAAAAAAGAGAATGTGACAGACAACTCTCACACACACAAAATCCTTTCATTATCTCAGCATTCGACAGACAGGTTAAATCGGGCTACACTTTGTCTCTGTGCCTTTTATATTTATACCAGTCTTGTGAGATATCTAGCCCTGACCTGTTTAAGCCATGTGAGCTGTGCTTGTGTTGTTGTCAGGCGTGTCTCCTCCTGGGGTGTTAGAACACTTGCAAACAAAGCAGGAAGGTTTTCTGATGTGAGCTCAGAGATCCTACAACACACTCATGAGGAGAAAAAATATACAGTGATTGTTATGCTTACACTGATAAAAAGATTTTAAATTTATATCTTATTTCCAGTCCTACTGGGATTTCTCATGCTAGATCGCTTTTCCTTTTGTATCTTTCTATCCATTAGAGTGACTCAAATCCAAAATTGAATCTTCAGATCAAATGCAATTCCCCTTGGCCTCATAACAAGACACAGCAGCGAGAAAAACAGACAGGAAAGGCGAATATACTTTTTCACTTGTTTCAAAAATGACTTTTTCCAGAAATTTTGTATGTATGCAAACTGTATAACATCCAGGGTACACATTTCTAGTAATTGTGGAGGCAATTCTCATATTGTATTTCAGAACGTTTTGGAATATGACCTCTCCCCAAATTTGCCACTACCAAAACACAGTAATATATAATTTAATAAGAAGGGTAATACTGACATATTCTTCCTTGTAAATATTTTTTCTATTTTATTCAAATGTTTTCAGAGGTAAATCAATAACAATTATTTATGATTTATGAGATTTGTTGTATTCTGAATCAAAATTTTCTTTGTAAAGGGCAAAAAGTTGATCGTACTGATTTCAGACTTTATTAGTTTGAATATACACTGAACCAAGATAATTCTATATACTTTATTTTTGAAAAACATCCCATATTTCGGTCGTGACAACACATTTTTTCTAGTGACAGTAATGTATCACATTACAGAATACTAAACACTATTAAAACATACTAAAACACAAAAAAATTGCATAACCATACTAACATTTTGTTTATTTCTCTCAAATAAAGAGTTACGTGTTCCCTTTTGTCACTACAGAAACAATGGCGACATTTTTCGGTTTTGGTAGTGACGATTTTATGGGCTAACACTCAAAAAAACAAAGATGTCACTACTGAAATTTCACCAAATGTTTAGTCATGACTGTTTTGGTAGGGACAATTTTAGATACTTATAGCTCAAAGATACTAATCAGCACATGGTTTTGAACAGCTGTACACATAAAAACTAATTGTTATGGAATAACTTCCAAAAAAGTGTGTATATTATAGAAAAAGTATATATTATAGAAAAAATGGTGTTCAGTAGTAACATTCTTTAAAGTTATACACAGATTTTTCATACTTTTAAACACATTTACATCAAAATGACGTGGCACATCAACTCAGCATGTAACTACATAGAGAGAGAGACACATAAATATATATGATCTTAAATATAAATAAAAATATTACAAATAAAACTTTTTTTTTTCAAAATTTTTAAAAACAAAATAAAAAGATACATTTTGCAAGTACTAAGATGATTTGATATATATTAAGCTTACTGATATTTGAAATAGTATTGTGGGTTTCAATAGATAATAAAAGGATCTTAGTAAAAATCTAAGATTTGAATACTTGTTTTTTAAATGTGTTTTTTGGTTGTGGGACAGCAGTTCGAACCAATTCGGTAGAATGGCCCATATAGATTTCACATCAATATATTTACATTAAATATATGTATCATTAATATAAATATTTTTAAAAAGCATTGTTTACCACAAATTGCATAATTTTTGTTTTAATGAAATAGTGAACATCAACAGATCAACATAAACTGTTGGAATACATTTTATATCCCATTCCAAACAGCACCAGTAATGTGGAAGTATGTTAATGGAGACTTTTCCCAGGGCAAAGAGGCTTTGCAGATTAAAATATACTCAGAAAGGGAATGTAATGCAATGCAATTCCAAAGATCTCTCTCATCTGTATTGAGATGCATTTATGCTGGGATTATTATTGTAAATATTACAGGACAACATTTTAAAATACCTTCATAACACACTGCAAATATTTAGCTTTAAAAAAAAAAAAAAAAAAAAAGAAAAAGAAAAAAAAAGAGCTACATACTGTATCTGTATCTGAGAGAGCACTGGCTTTGCCTACAGCAAAAACAGTGACACCTAGTTGTGAAAACTGGAACTGCTTGTTTGGTTGCAGCTGATCATTTGCAATGTATTTTTAAAGTTCCACTGTTCTGCATGATTATTTATCTGTTTTGCATTGATTTTAGGTTAGTGTTTTAAAACATGCTAATTGAATCTGTCTCAAACCGTGACCTATTAGTCAATAAGAAAGGAACAGGCTGTGAAGAATGTTCCTTTGTCTCGTGTCTTCTTTCAATTCATAAGACATTTCCTCATAAATATTTGATGAGTACACAGTACACTGTGCTAGTCTGGGCTGTGCGAATCATGGCAGGTACATATTTGCACATTTCTAATATGCTGACATCAAGGTATGTCGGCTTACAATTTGTAGGCACATACACATCAATAGTAAATTATCATAAACTGTTCTTCCTCTGAAGCCTAATTAATGATAACCTCAATTAGTCACACCATGTATTAACTCCAATGTCCTTCAATAAACTACATCCAAACTTAATGACAGTTTTCAGTGTCAATGTGCACAATTAAGCAAAAGCAGTCGGTTTAAACATCTACAAAAGGATGTACTAATCAATGGGTGTAAATGGAACTCAAGGAATTCAAAAGATTTAAAAAGCATGCCTAAGCATACTCACATGAGGGAAAAATATGACCAGAATGGCCTTCAGGCTTTTGGATGATGAACTGGTTCTGAACACGTGCAGAGCTTGGCCGAATCGGGAGCATTGTCATCAAAAAAAATAAAAATAAAAAAAATACCACCAAAACTGTGTTTCTAAAAAAGAGAAAAGTTAAATTCCTAAAAGGTTTAGAGGTTTTTGTCACCAAGCAGGGAAAAGATTACTCAGCTTTCAGAAGAAACAAGCCGAGTTCACATGATGCATGATGACTCAACACTCTCTTTGTATAATTCAGTCAGAGTAATGCCTGCTGCTGCTCTCAGAGTGTGAAAAACAGCATGCCTCCAGTTTCCAAATCTGCTTTTTTTTTGTTTTAGCCACTTGAAATGTGCCACTGTAACAGCGGCAGGCTGTATTCAAAGAAAGCAGCATTTTTCAAATGGTGCCACTTGTTTCTCACTGCGCTCTTGATTGCCTCTTATCAAAAGCAATGACACAATCCATTCTTCCTGAGAATGAAAGGCTTTATGTTTAAACGGAAATGTCATCTTCTAGTTTATAAACTCATGTGAGGCAGGTCTCCCTGCAGTGTTTTTTACTTACAATAGCAATTGCTTGTTGAGCTCAGACAAAACAAAAAAGTGTGAGGATGTGTGTAGGTCTGTTTTATATGTGTGACAAGCATGTTTTCAAATTTCATGATTTGATTTAATTTCTGTTCACAAGCTTGCAATTCGACGCAATTTCGATGCGATTTGATTCAATATTGATTGTTTTGGATATACAGTCAAAGTCAAAAGTTTACATACACCTTGCAGAATCTGCAAAATGTTAATTATTTTACCAAAATGAGAGGGATCATACAAAATGCATGTTATTTTTATATTATTATTATATAGTACTGACCTAATTAAGGTATTTCGTAAAGGATTAGTTCACTTTCAGAACAAAAATCACAGATAACGTACTCACCCCCTAGTCATCCAAGATGTTCACGACTGACTTTCTTCAGTCGTAAAGAAATTATGTTTTTTGAGGAAAACATTTCAGGATTTCTCTCCATATAATGGATATGTATGGTGCCCTCAAGTTTGAACTTCCAAAATGCAGTTTAAATGCAGCTTCAAAGGGCTCTAAAAGATCCCAGCTGAGTAAGAAGGGTCTTATCTAGTGAAATGATCTGTAATTTTTGAAACAAATTGACAATTTATATTCTTTTTAACCTCAAATGCTCGTCTTGTCTTGTCTTTTTACGTGAATGTGTAGTCTGTGTGATTCGGGTCAATACAGATTTTGATAACTTCAAAATCATCCTACATTGCTGCAGAAATACCAATCTAGTGTTTACAAAGTGAACATACAAAGAAGATCAAATGCCCTTTACAAATAAAGTTAAAACAGCATTGTAGTTGAAGTTGAAGAGAAAATTGAGAAGGGGTTTATTGGATATGAGACATGCTAATGATCCGTTCATTACATGAAAACAGGTTAATCAATTCTTGGAAGAAATCAATATTTTACCCCTTAACTACTAGCTAAGTAGGCCAGTAAGGTAGCTATAACTGTGACTTGTGAAGATGGCAGGTAGGTGTTCAGCGCTGGTTGTAATCTGATCTGACGACAGCAGCAAGTCACTCCTCTTGATAGTTTATGGCTTTGTTCTTCATGTCTTTTGGCCACTGACAGTATTGTTTACACAGTGTGTCTTCCGAGCTCCTTACGAGTGTTAATGTGATCTCAGAGGCTTAAACTGAAGGGGAGAAGGTAAGTTAATAAATGCTTTGAGTAAATGCTTGTGTAAGAAGGACAATAGTTCACAACAGGGCAAACTGAGGACAAACAACCAACACCCCCTCAATTCACCTTTTTCAGTGTAGCTACCAGTGTTTCAATTGACTGTCTGTACATGTCATATATTGTGCAGACTATCAATGGGGTGAACAGAATGGTGATGATGCATACAGGTCCTTCTCAAAAAATTAGCATATTGTGATAAAGTTCATTATTTTCTGTAATGTACTGATAAACATTAGACTTTCATATATTTTAGATTCATTACACACAACTGAAGTAGTTCAAGCCTTTTTTTTGTTTTAATATTGATGATTTTGGCATACAGCTCATGAAAACCCAAAATTCCTATCTCAAAAAATTAGCATATTTCATCCGACCAATAAAAGAAAAGTGTTTTTAATACAAAAAAAGTCAACCTTCAAATAATTATGTTCAGTTATGCACTCAATACTTGGTCGGGAATCCTTTTGCAGAAATGACTGCTTCAATGCGGCGTGGCATGGAGGCAATCAGCCTGTGGCACTGCTGAGGTGTTATGGAGGCCCAGGATGCTTCGATAGCGGCCTTAAGCTCATCCAGAGTGTTGGGTCTTGCGTCTCTCAACTTTCTCTTCACAATATCCCACAGATTCTCTATGGGGTTCAGGTCAGGAGAGTTGGCAGGCCAATTGAGCACAGTAATACCATGGTCAGTAAACCATTTACCAGTGGTTTTGGCACTGTGAGCAGGTGCCAGGTCGTGCTGAAAAATGAAATCTTCATCTCCATAAAGCTTTTCAGCAGATGGAAGCATGAAGTGCTCCAAAATCTCCTGATAGCTAGCTGCATTGACCCTGCCCTTGATAAAACACAGTGGACCAACACCAGCAGCTGACATGGCACCCCAGACCATCACTGACTGTGGGTACTTGACACTGGACTTCAGGCATTTTGGCATTTCCCTCTCCCCAGTCTTCCTCCAGACTCTGGCACCTTGATTTCCGAATGACATGCAAAATTTGCTTTCATCCGAAAAAAGTACTTTGGACCACTGAGCAACAGTCCAGTGCTGCTTCTCTGTAGCCCAGGTCAGGCGCTTCTGCCGCTGTTTCTGGTTCAAAAGTGGGAATGCGGCACCTGTAGCCCATTTCCTGCACACGCCTGTACATGGTGGCTCTGGATGTTTCTACTCCAGACTCAGTCCACTGCTTCCGCAGGTCCCCCTCTCATTGTGCAGCGTTTTCTGCCACACTTTTTCCTTCCTTCCTACAGCACTCTGGGAACAGCCTATTCGTTCAGAAATTTCTTTCTGTGTCTTACCCTCTTGCTTGAGGGTGTCAATGATGGCCTTCTGGACAGCAGTCAGGTCGGCAGTCTTACCCATGATTGCAGTTTTGAGTAATGAACCAGGCTGGGAGTTTTTAAAAGCCTCAGGAATCTTTTGCAGGTATTTAGAGTTAATTAGTTGATTCAGATGATTAGGTTAATAGCTCGTTTAGAGAACCTTTTCATGATATGCTAATTTTTTGAGATAGGAATTTTGGGTTTTCATGAGCTGTATGCCAAAATTATCAATATTAAAACAAAAAAAAGGCTTGAACTACTTAAGCTGTGTGTAATGAATCTAAAATATATGAAAGTCTAATGTTTATCAGTACATTACAGAAAATAATGAACTTTATCACAATATGCTAATTTTTTGAGAAGGACCTGTATGTACATTTATCCCATCCCAGAGGTCAGCTTCAAACCAGTTGGATTTATCAGCTCGAAGCTTTGAGTTTATAAGGTCACAGGGAAAAGCATCTCTGTCACCCTATTTATAGAAGCGTAGCAGACGAGATACAGCACCAGAGTGAGGGACAGTAAACCGCACCGATGACATTTCTATGCAGAGCTGCGATTTTTATCACTCACCTGACCACACGCAAGACACTTTGCCTGTGAAGCAAACTGGGAGGTCTGCAGCTTCATCCAGAAAAAGGTGAAAGACAGGAGAATCTTACAAAAACATATCCAAGTCACAATTTACATCATAAATTGACATGAAGAAAATAGCAGCATCACATTTTACCCCAGATATGTTTATTGCTGTGATGTAACATGTTTCACTTTTGAGGGTTTTTTCATTAGGCTACTAATTAGGGATTCATTGTTAGAATGGCCAAAGATCTCCACTTAAAACTGATCTTGTAGACTAAACTGTAAGTCATAGAGTCGTAGAAACTTGGAAGAATGGTAGTACTCACATCACCGATCGAAACCAAACCAGTGCAGAAAGGTTCTCTGGAGAGTGAGTTTTCAACTCATTGTCGCAAAAGGATGCCAGCATGTTCGAAAATAAAATAATGCCTATAACTCCTGAATGGAATAAGATATCTTCACCAAACTCAGAACACATATGTAAGAGCTCAAGCTGAGGTCACAGGACAAAAACCAGTCATAGAGCTCTACTTGGTGGTGCTCTTAAAAAAACAAAAAAACAAAAATGGCTCTACCTACGCAACTATTTGTCCCATCAACATGAAAATCGCTAAGCATGGTCTTGGTCCAAAGTGCCACAAGTGTCTACAAGGATATTAAAAAAAAAAAAACATGGCCACCACTGGCTGATGAAGTTTGAGCACCTATTAGACAAGGATAACATAAAAGCCTATAAACTCAACAAAAACTCAAAACTTCACAACACTAGGTGAGAACGTGTCAGATTATTCTGATCAAGCATGCAAGTTTCATGGAGGTCTGAGCATAGGTGGCACTCTAACAGTTAAAAAGGCTACAATAACACAATATGTCAGTGGTAAATGACCTCAAATTGCAGAATATGTTCATATAGACCCTTTTACATTTGCGCGCGCATTTTGGCAACGGAAGTGGTGTTGTTCCCCAGTGGTTCTAACGTGTTATCAACTCAGAAAGTTTATCAAAACAGTTTCCCAGTATCAAAATGTCTGGTTGTTGCGTTTACGGTTGCACTAATCGATATTCCACCAATGGGCTTAAGTTTTTTAGGATTCTGACAGGATCACGGCTGTTTCAGAAGAACCGGCGACGCCTGTGGCTGCAGGCGATTAAACATGTTGATTGGAGCGAGGACATAATAAAAAGTGCTCGCGTCTGTAAGAGTGTTGTTTCCAAATGAGTAACACATTACCATGTATTAGTTTAAAGTGTTTAAAACATATTTACTATACTTGAAACTTAATGCATTATAATAAACCTCCCAACATTGGCTGCCACTGGTGTGTATAATGTACTTTCCCCCCATATTATCTCAACAATTCACAGTGCTTATCAATTTTATTTGTGATGATGTTATTAATAGTTTAATTGCAAAATAACCATTTGAGAAATGTATGCAAGCATCATAGTTGCTATTAAAGTATTATCGCATTACAAAATAAAACTTTAAACAGAAGTGCATCGACACATAGCAATCAATAACAACAACATAAAATGTAAGGGAAAGGATAAATTTTGTCTGGGTGAAGAATAAGAATAAATGTAGGAAAGAATGAAGGAAAACAATGAATGTAGGAAAAGAATGAAGGAAAAGAATAAATGTAGGTCTGGGTAATATGGACCAGATTCATAACACAATACGTTGATTGATTATAACCCAAGCCTCATATATCGTTGTCTTGTGTCCTTGTCTTTGACTAGGTAGAATTTCTGATTTCAATGATTTTCTATGTCATTGTATTTGACGTTCTGTACATGACCACAGACACTCATAATTATCAAAATAAATAAATAAATAAATAATAATATATATATATATATATATATATATATATGAACTTTGGTAAGCTACAACAGAGTCACTTTTGAAGGTGACCAGTTATACCCAAAAGCCTATAAATCCTAAACGAAAACTCAAAACTTAATAAAACTGCTTGAGCATATGCAACAGACGATACCTAACAAGCATGCAAGTTTTTATGGTAAATTACCTGTATTTGCCATGTTTCTATAAATTGCTTGCACTTTTTTCAAATGTGCATAAATGCTTTAAGGCCATAATGCCATAAATGTTTTAACTGCTGCTTGCAGCTATATTTTAATTACTACTGCTAATTTTATTCATATTAATATTTAATTTAACAGACCCCCTAAAGCATGCAGTGAGTTGTTGGTGGGTAATTGAGAATGAGTTGCGATATGATTGGATATGACTGGTTACGATGACTGTGATTAACTGTGGCTTGTGTTTGTGAACATTCACAAATCATTCAGAATGAACAATACAGCGGCATTAATGGAAGAGTAATAAAAAAAAGTAAGTAAAAAACACTTTAAAATTTACAAATAGTTAGAAGTTAACTATTTTTTAAAAAGTTTAACATAAATAATACCTTCATCGCTGTCATGACAGACATAAGGAAAGGCAACATTTTTACAGTCATCACTTGCAGGATGACTGTGCAGACAGTGCAAATTGGATTTGCGTCATGTGAACAGAGCCACAATGCATCTTTTATTTACCACTGATGTTTTTCTTTTCCAAAATGATTAAATTTAGGCCTCCTAATCCCCTTTAATCTGGTTAATCCAGTTGGTTTGGAGATGAGACCACTTTACATGATTGGTGAATTGAGCTTTGGCAAAATCCCACTGTCAGAAAAGAGCAAAAGAGAGAGCAATGAAGTGAGAGACTATATGCTAGAGTCCAGCTGATTCTAGCAGATGTGTGTCGCATTCCATCCACCATCAAGAGTTTTTATGCGTACTGATGTTTCAAAAAAAGACAGAGTGAAGATTAGTGGAATCAGTACACATACCAACATCCTCACGTATTGATAAACCGTCACTTATAGTAGCATCAAACCTCATTAAAATTTCCATACGGTGTTACCACAGTCTGCACGTGTATTGCATCTGTGCTTTGTTCTCACCAGCAAACTCTCAGCCTGTGCAGCGTTCAGTACTTAATTTGAGCTACAAGAAAGCAAAACTCTTTCCAAAAGATGTCACTTGTTAACTTATCATTCAGCGTAATTGATAATACAGCAATGTATACGAGGTACTTTGGGATTTTAGTCTGAAAGGGAAGATGGGCAGAAACAACTGACAGCTTCGGAAATTTCAGAGGCTGTGATAAATTTCCACCTCGTCTGAAGAGCTTCAGGGAGGCACAGATATATTAAATGGCAGCATGAAGAGAGGCCTCTGGGAAAGGGCTGTCAGTGTGGGTAGGGATATATCACCACACCGGAGACCAGATCAGCATGACCGTCACGTCTCCTGGAAAGCTTGGGTGTCTTCTTATGCTGCTCTCTTAAGTCACCGCACCCGCATGGGGAACACACCGCACCTCAGCTTCAACACACCCAGAGGGACACACATGACACTGAGGATAACGAACAGCATGATACGGACTAGCCTAGAGCAACACTATATAATGCCAGACAAAACACAATACAACACAATATAAAGCGGCACATCAATATATCACTGGTGGACTCTTAAATTAGATCAGAGATGAAATATGAAATATTCATGCCTTTTATATAGCCACAGAAACTGTGTTTCAGCATCTGAGAAAATGTCAAACAGTGACTGGTAACATTTTTTGGATGTCTTTCTAGTCTTTTTTATTTTTCGTTTTTTTTTTTTTTTAGCTAACTATCTAGATATGTTCACTGAATAGCATTCCTGATGTAATTATAATATTTAAGGGATGAAAATGAAAAATAAATATTACCCTATGATTTACTCATCCTAGGTGTATATGACTTTCTTCTTTCAGACAAATACAATCAGAGTTATATTAAAAAATGTCCTGGCCCTTCCAAGCTTTATAATGGTAGTAAATGGCTGTTGAGATTGAAGTCCAATAAAATGCATCCATCCATCATAAAAAGTACTCCACACACCTCCAGGGGGTTAATAAAGGCATTCTAAAGCAAATCGATCAGTGGGGACCAGTAGAGAGAGCAAAACAAAACACCTTTCACAAATTAGAAGTACAAAACGAGGATTTGTAAAGAAAAATGTCAGAGGATTTCAATATTCGCAAGGAGGGGACTGGTTTTTCTTTGCTATAAACAAAACTTTGTTCTTGCGAGACTAGCATATTCTCACCAGTTTATGCAATGCCTACGTCCTACATCATCCGCTGGAATACCACTCTGTCGTAAATGTGTATACGAGAGATAGAGGAAAGCTAGAAATTGTGGTTTATAAAGTATTAAATATGGATATTTTTCTTACACAAACTCATCGATTCACTTCAGAAGGCCTTTATTAATCCCCAGAGCATTGTGGAGTACTTTTTATGATGGATGGATGAGTAAATCAAGGGGTAATTTTCATTTTTGGGTGAAGCATCTCTTTAAGTGACATGGTTTACAAGCTGACATTGTTTTACCTGTTGTAGTTTAACACAATTATGTGTACGAAACACTGTTAAAATGATAAAAAAGAAATTGGTTGCTAAAATGTCAGTGTATCAATAAATTAATCATGTAAATATGCAGATAAGAACCTAAAGTACTGTGAAACACAGAACTAGATTACATTACCTCAAGATTTGCAGAATTTTTGTCAGTAGCCTCGTGTTGGTGTATATACTGTTAGGCTAAAAAGCCTAAGGATTAAGGTTTGCTGTGTGTCAGAGGACACAGCCACTCTGTTAAAGAACTCATAATAAAGGTTTCCAAAGGTTTCCATTATAGTCTTTCACTAAAACACAAAGGTACGATGACATCTCAAACGTGACAGTAATGACGTCAGGTCCACAATTCACCAGGAATAGGTCTTTCCTTGACCTGCTTTTTCCTCCGCCTTTGTATTTTAAAACATGTATATACAAAGAGACCTTCGGATGGTTCAAATAAAAATGAAAATACCTCTTCTGCACACACCTGGGCCTCACATCCTTCTGAAAGAACATGATTACATGATGAGAAACACTTTGATGGGATGATCCAAGGCAATGTTGTTCATAACAGTATTGTGAGATATACAAATCATTGTGATATGTAACACATGGTAACACATATGTAACAACTTTCTCAGGAAATACACCAGAGTTTCTGACCTAGAAGGAGTCATAGTTGAGAATCTATACCGGAAGATGATGTTCAGACAGGATTATATACTGAATACTCCCTGCAATACTTATTATATGACACGGGAACATAATGAATATTCAGCACAAATCAGACAGTGTGAATCAATTACAGACAAATGACTCTTATGAGTCAGTTCTTTTTAGTGAATCATAACCATTCCACATGACCCGTGTAATTAGATTTCTGCACAGATGGCTCAAATGATTTGGTTCCTGTGGCCTGAAGTGACGTTTTTAAGTGAAATTTTCACTTCACAAAATTTTAACTGATGAACTGGAGTCGTGTGGATTACATGTGGATTATTGTGATGTTTTTATCAGCTGTTTTGACTGCAAATTATATAATACAGTTTCTAAATTTCTCTAAATTTATAAGTTCAATCATTAGTTCTGGGCAGCAACATTCAATTTCTGAGGTGCAGTTCCTTGTTTCAATAGATGGAATGAAAGAGATGCTCTGGGAATTTGTTTAATAGCACATCAAGCTCTATAACATCAAAACATGAAAAAAAAATGTATTCCTTTTTGATAAGACTCCTGTAGGACATGCCAAAATTATCTCCACCAGACACACAAAAAAGATTTCCCTTGACACCAGTTATCAGAGAATATGCTGCTCAGCATTTAAATTGGAATGACACATCATTTCTTAACTTCAGAGATATTAACATTATGTTCAATAGGGCCTATCCAGGTTTCAGGCTGGGGAATAGGAAAGCCTATTCGAACTGATTTCTAGAATCCTGCAGTTTCATTACTTTGGGCAAATCTGCCTGATGGATCTGATCTGTTTAAGCAGCAATTTCCTTCTTCTCTGATCAGTTGGAGACATATGCTGCAAAAAGCCAGAGCACTGGGGAATTAATAAAACACATGAGTGAGAATATATCTGGTAAGATTTTTCTAGCAAGCACAGTTTGCATACTGATTCGTGGGCCAATTGGACACAAAAATATCATTATTTACTCTCTCTCATGTGATATTAAACCTGTATGAACGTCTTTTTCCTATGAGGACTGGGGCTGTCAAACTCAAAGTACCATCTTTTGACACTTTTGAGGGACTAATATGCAACTATTACAGAAGGTTCAAATGCTCTCTGATGCTTCAGAAGGAAACATGATGCATTAAGAGGCAGAGGGTGAAAACTTTTTGAATCTGAAGATCAGGGTGAATTTTTATTTATTTTGTCTTCTGGGAAACATGTAAGTATCTTCCGTCGCTTCTGAAGGGTAGTACTAAATGAAAAAAATATGATATTCAGGAAAAATAAGAAAAATGTACACATTTTGTTCAAAAGTTTTCACCCCCTGGCTCTTAAAGCATCATTTTCCTTCTGGAGCATCAGTGAGCATTTGAGTCTTTCAGTTGTCCTCAGTGTGAAAAGATGGATCTCAAAATTATAAAATCATTGCTGAAAAGGGTTCAAATACACAAAAAATGTTGAAAAAACGAAGAATTTGTGGGACCTAAAGGACTTTTCTGAAGAACAGTGGGCAGTTTAACTGTTCAGAACAAACAACGGACACACTAAACTAAAAGGAAAAAAAAAAACAACTGTGGATTATTCAGGTAACAATAGTATTAAGAATCACGCATATGTAAACTTTTGCACAGGGTCATTTTTATAAATTAAAAAACAAACTATTAGTCTTGTGGATTAGTTAACTTGTTAACTAGTCTTGTGGACTATATGTAAACATCTTCTATGTGAAATATCTTATTCAGGTCAATACTAGATATATATATATATATATAAAAAAACATGCATTTTGTATGATCCCTTTTATTTTGCTAAAATAATTAATATTTTGTAGATTCTGCAAGGTGTATGTAAACTTTTGAGCTCAACTCCAAATGTAAAACCACAAATATGCATTGCAACAACAGCAGTATAGGCCTAAACTAAACTACACAACTGCTAGAGCCAGAAGGGCTTAAGACTGCTCTTTCAGCACACTACAGCACAGCCGGATGATAACGGGGTTATTGCGCCTGGATAACATACAAATGCCATTGTCTCACTGGAGTTTCAAGAGGCTGGTTTGAATTATGGAATGTAATGGAGCTTAGTGCACAAAGGCTCCTATAGAGACTTCACACACTTTATACCAACAGCACTGATCTAACTATATGCGCCTTCTCATGAATACTAAGTATCTTGCACTTATGCTGCCAGGTAATAAATCTAGACTGTTCAGTTATGTTGTTAGCTAATTAATAGTCATGCGATAAGTCTTCATCTTGCTTTGATAAATCAATATCAATAATTACAATTCCACACTTTTTATTATGTATAAGTCTTTATAATGCATGCAAGTGTAACCACTTCTCACTGTATAATTAGCTGCTGTTTCTATGTCAGTCTCACACTCACTTATTCATACTATAGAGTTTAATCTAAATGGAGCATGAAAAAGAGCATCATGTATTTACAGAATCACTCAAGCCACCGTCCCGTGCAGACAAACAAACACATACAAGCACACAGTTCAGTGAGTCTTTGACTGTTCCTGGGACTGTATTGATCTGAGCGCTGCAGAGCAATCAACTGTCTGTGGAAACATCGATGCAGGCATTGGGCCTAATGCATTTTAAATAAGTTCTAATGTTGCCAGCTCCACCAGGATGAATACAAATGGACCATTACAAACTACAGAAAAGTGCACAGTTACAGAAATACCATCAAAACTGTCAAGAGAAATCTATAAAAATGTTCAAAGTACAAGACAAAAAGACATAAATGCTATAATTCCGACTGATTTTTTTAACAAGTCCTGACACCTATGCATTAAACTCAAGACTGCACTAGGAACTAGCTGTAAATTACTCAACCTAATGAAATCCACAAGATTAGTCAATGCTTTTTAAACATTTCTTATAATCCCTAAGCCTTATAGTGAAAGATTAGGCCTTTACACTTGTCAAATCATGTCAGAACAAGACACTATTCTCAATAGAAGAACCACCCTTATTTTATCCACACTCATGTCCAGATAGACAATGCATGGGATTCCTCGTGACGGTGTTATCATGGTGTGATATCCTTGAGAGGTTAGAGCTGTAATACTCAGCAGGTACTCGCACTTGAATTTCAGGAAGAGTTTATAATGGAATATTGACCCCTGCCTTGAAGAAAACACCTCACAATCACAAAACATCACAGGATTTCCTGACCATTTGACCGAGAAGTATGAAAAATTACACTGCTGCTGCAGGTATTTCAGAAGACTCGATAGATATAATGATAGACAGATGGATAGATGGAGGGACAGAGAGAATGACAGAGAGATCAAAACACAGAATGATAGAGTGAACGCACAATAAAATGATAAAATGAACAGTCAACAAAATAACGAGTGAACGAAAGACAAAACAAACAAACAATAGAAAGAACAAACAAACAACAGAACAAACAATAGATTGACAGATAGGCCTATATAGAACATTAGATACATGTGCGATAAATAAAATGATAAAACAACAGCTACCTGCGTACCAATAAGTACATATCACTGCAGTTTCCAACAGGTGGTAAAAGAGCGATTCAATTTTGTTCATTCTATTTGGTAGTTTTAGGTGTAGTGCAGATGGTACGTTATTTTAAAACATCAAGTCTGAACTGTGGTGACACGTACAAAATCAAAGTCACATAAAACATACCATATGTACAGTCACCTATTCTGGGAAAAAAACATTCTTTTAGTGCCTTTTATGTCCCTGGACATTTCACATCAAATATATCACAGAACGTACATGGTGCTACGTATTTTGCATCTTATGAAAACGTTCCTACAGGTACATTTTCGCCATGACATCAGGTTAAACAATAGATGGATAGATAAGGCTGGGTAAAAAAAAATGATAGATAGAAGCACTGCATTTAATCATGAACCAACTGATGCAGATTTGGTTTATGTGCACAATGTCTCATCAGTACTCAACACTGACAGAATTTGGCAATAGGTGAGAAACACAGTGAGAATAAAACAGGTTATGTA
Source organism: Cirrhinus molitorella (assembly GCA_033026305.1). Lineage (NCBI taxonomy): Eukaryota > Metazoa > Chordata > Actinopteri > Cypriniformes > Cyprinidae > Cirrhinus > Cirrhinus molitorella. The sequence continues at coordinate 3,862,335 of CM065137.1, read as the reverse complement.
AGTGTTCTGCCGCCTTTTGACAGACCAAAACAAAACATGATGAGTACACAGGGTTTTATGACAGGATGTGTAGACACTACTACTGCTGCCAATCATAGGCACCACGCGTTATAACTCAATTTCCGTGAAGAGAGAACAGAACACCAGCCAGTTTCATTAGTGCTGGTGCCATCCAGTAGAAAGCAGCCAGTGTGTCTCTCCACAACCCTCTCCAGATGAGATTCTGGGCAGCAGATGGCTTCCATCTTAAGGCTAAATAAGTTGAGTAAACACTGAAATGGGCAATTTAATTATTCGTCAACTTACTTTTGCATTTGCTAGGAAGGTAAAAACATCCGCTCTGGAATTGGTAAGTTATTTATATATTTGACTAAGGCATGTTTAGTTCACCCTGCACGTATTAAGACATGAGAATGATGCTCTTGACACTTTCACCCTGTCACTCTCCATACACTGCCTGAGTCACTATATAAACAGATGGAGGCCAATAGTGAGCATCTGTGGCTGCTCTGCTGACACTCATCTACCCGACACAGCCTTAGTGTGCCAACTCTGACTGGCGAATAGGTCTTCATACTGACACTATCTACCTGCCTTATACATAGATGTCACTAAAATGCAGGAGAAAACACCTCAAAGGTCTTTGTATACTAACCTTGGTAAAGAAACTATAAGAATACTTTATTTCTTAATATATAGTAATGCACACTAGCGTTAAACAATTTGGGGTCAGATTATTTTTTTTAAAGAAAGAAATTAATACTTGTATTCAGCAATAATTAATTGAATTGATCAAGAATTGAGAGAAAACTGAGGGACTCAATATGCAACTATTACAGAAAGTTCAAACGTTCAACGATGCTTCAAAAGGAAACATTATGCATTTTTGAATTTGAAGATCAGGGTAAATTGAACTTGTTTTGTCTTTGGAAAACATGTAAGTATCTTCTGTAGCTTCTGAAGGGCAGTGCTAAATGAAAAAAAAGGCTATTTAGGCAAAATAAGAAAAAAGTATGCATCTTCATTTTGTTCAAAAGTTTTAATCCCCCGGTCTTAATGCATCGTTTTTCCTTCTGGAGCATCAGTGACCATTTAAGTCTTCTGTAATAAGTGCATACGAGTCCCTCAGTTGTCCTCAATGTGCAAAGATGGCTCTCAAAATAATACAGTCGTTGGAAAAGTACACAAAATACTCAAGAAAAAAACAAAGAATCTGTGGGACCTGAAATATTTTTTGAAGAACAGCAGGCAGCTTAACTGTTCAGGAAAAACAAGGGACTCAACAAACAAGGGAACAACTATCAGTAAACAACAACAACAACAACAACAACAACAACAAAGCACACACACACACACACACACACACACACACACACATTTAGGTAACACCACAGTATTAAGAAAGCAAATGTAAACCTTTGAACAGGGTCATTTTTATAAATTCAACTATTATTTTCTCTATATGTGAACATCTTTTATGTGAAATATCTAATTCAGGTCAGTACTAAATAAAAAAAATAACATGCATTTGTATGATCCCTCTTATTTTGGTAAGATAATTAACATTTGACAATTCTGCAAGGAGTGTGTCAATTTTTGACTTCAACTGTAGATAGACAGATAGAACTAAGAACGAACAAACAAACGATTGATAATTTGTTAGAAATAAATGCAGTATACGGTCTTAGTCATTGTCAAATGCATTAGACGACATTTGCTGATTTGTGCTATTTTTGTACATCTGAGGTCATTCCCTGACTACATTCTCAAACATTTCCATATTGCACAGATTCTGTAATGCTCTGATTACCCTACACAATAGCTTCTATATAGAGAACTACTAAGAAAAATGGGAAAACACTGCCATACACAGTCAATTTAAATGCTCAAATTCTCCTGATGTATTGTCCATGTTCACGTCCCTGTTCAGGAACACGTGGCACGTGATAATGTACATGTGATGACAGCCACTACACGTGTCTGCTCTGGGGCTCAGAGCATATTTACAGGCACGTCTATCCCAGTGCAACTCCTGAACTGGAGGGGAACAACATTACTTTACCATTTTAAGAACTTATGAAATCAAAATGGTAGTTTTAGCTTTTAATTCATGTTTGTCGGCTGATATTTGGTAGTTAAAAAATTACTTTGGAGACACTTTTAAAATGTACATAATGTCTCTTCCTAAATATTGACGACTGATCCTGTATTAAACTGCTCCCTCAACCTCAGAAATAAGCTACAGCATGACAGTGTCCCTCCCACCAGTGCATCCAGCAAGCAAATCACCTAATTTATGCACTTAAATAAAAAACTAGACATTTAATTGAGCAAAAATCTGCATTAAAATGTAAAAAAGCAACTTGAAAATCGAAGCAACTTTCTATTTCCTTTTTCCATGACCTATTTCTCACTCGCCCAGTTCCTGTTCATTCAGAACATATTAGTTTCGATCTTTTGTTGAACAATAATTCTTTCTGCCTGGCTTGGATGTACTGAAAATAGAGGTTAAAGTATGAAAGGCTACCGTTGACACCATGGCACGTGTGGAGGTGGCTCATTTCCACACGGGTGTCAGGTGGACCGCGGGACACGTGTTGCGTCTCCCGTTTTTCTGATTGCTGTTTCTCTCATCAATGGCTTGAGAAATCAAACAAGAGACAGGGAGGCATACAGCTGATGAATGAAAGATGGAAAGCCTGAATGGCTGATTGTGAAAAATAAAGCTATTTATTCACAAGTTGCTGAAAGCAATTTGGGAAGTGATGTCATCTAATCTGCATCTGCTTCGCCGAAAGTGAATCCCAAATGAGTCACTGGAAATCTTCAGAAAGCACCCTGCATGATTACAGAAACAGTTCAGCCAATAAGTGTTCTGTTCCATGCAATTACAATGATTGAGGATTTCAAGCTTTTCAAAATGTGGTCTACGCACGTTTGTGTACAATATTATATTAAGTCTTTTGAATCTATGTGATACAGAAATTAAAGGTATCCAAGAGTGGGCCATTTGTAAATTATATGGGTCTGGCTTCTGGTCTCATCCATGTCCATCTTTAAAGTCCCCATGAAATCAAAATTAAAGTTTTTTGGCTTTTGTTATGAATATGTTAGCCTTAAGGTTATCTAAAAGCTTGTGTGTTTCAAAACAATGACAAAATTCACGTTTACAAGATATGAGCATTCAAAACTTACAGTCTCATCACTTCCGCCAATATGAATCAACGATTTTGATGACATCACGCTGCACTTCAGCATCTCATCAAACCTTCTGTCCAATGAAATGCACTCTAGAATCCGTAGCATCCCGCCCCCTACACTATAAATAGACACTGAAGCTGCGGCTGAGATCGATCCCTTGTTCACAGAGTTAGTACTTTCTATATGGTGAATGGCAGGTAGTTTTCAATGCAGGTGATAGGGAACGATTCAGTGTAAATATGCTTTCCATCGGGGCAAATGAGGTCTGTTTCGCGTTGTGTCACGCGAACCGCGGCAGCGCGCAGTCTACTCCGAACTTTGACCCCGTCCAGAGACGCGATCGCATGTATTAAACTACACAGCCTCAGCATGATTATGATCACTGTTTTGTTTTAGTAAGAGTTTCATACTGAATCTAGGGGTAATCTATTAAGACTGTGGCTGTCAAAAGCTGTAAAATGTCGCTTTACCGAGCTCAACGGCTCTGGCCAGAGCAGATATAAATGGAACGCTATTGGCTATTTTAAAAAGTGGGCGGGGCTGCTCGATATGGCTTGCCCTGTTTTCCTGTTTCAGTTGAAATTACGTCACCACATAGAAGAACGCTGCGTGTTTCAAGGCACTTCAGTGGACCTTTAACTGTACAAAACAGCTGGTTTTGCTGCTTGATATTGCAAATGGGTGTGCCTTACCATATTATTTTGATGTATTATCTTAATTATGAACACATTGGTTTGTAGTGGAAACTGTTTTATTATTTACTAAAAGCTGTTATTCTGTTATTCAGATATTTTCAATGAATAATTTCTAGTTCTAATAGTTCCTAATCACTTCAAAAAACTTGTATTCTTTAACCAAAATCCCCATGAAAGCATGATAAAAGTGGTCCATAACAGTCAAGCACTTTATTACAAAACTTATGAAGTCATATTTTCCAAAAAAATGTTTATGATTCACGATAAAATCTGCTTTAGCTCTCCTTGACACAACATGACACAAGCAGCAATGTCAGAGTCATTTGAGTCATGAATCAGTTGGTGTAATTTACAGAACTGGTCTAAATGATTTATTCATGAATCAGATTGATACAGTTAAAGTCAAAAGTTTACACACACCTTGCAGGATCCCTTTTAGTTTTACCAAAATAAGAGGGATCATACAAAATGCATGTTATTTTTTATTTAGTACTGACCTGAATAAGACATTTCACATAAAAGATGTTTACATTTAGTCCACAAGAGAAAATAATAGTTGAATTTATACAAATGACCCTGTTCAAATGGTTACGTATACTGAATGATCCACAGTTGTTGTTGTTGTTGTTTTTTTTGCTTTAGTGATAGTTCATGAGTCTCTTGTTTGTCCTAAACAGTTAAACTGCCCGCTGTTCTTCAGAAAAGTCTTTCAGGTCCCACAGATTCTTTGGTTTTCAGCATTTTTGTGAATTTGAACCCTTCCCAACAATGACTGTATGATTTTGAGATTCATTTTTTCACAGTGAAGACGACTGAGAGACTCATATGCAACTATTACAGAAGTTTCAAATGCTCACTGATGCTTCAGAAGGAAAAACAAAGCATTAAGAGCCAGGGGTGATGAGGATGTGTAGATTTTTCCTATTTTGCCTAAATATCTTTTTTTTTTTAGTACTGCCCTTTAGAAGCTACAGAAGATACTTATATGTTCCCCAGAATACAAAATAAGTTCAATTTACCCAAATTCCAAAAGTTTTTACTTAATGCATCGTTTTTTCCTTCTGAAGCATCAGTGAGAGTTTGAACCTTCTATAATAGGTCCCTCAGCTGTCCTCGGTGTGAAAAGATGGATTTCAAAGTCATATAGTCATTGTTGGATAGGGTTCAAATAAACAAAAATGCTAAAAAAAAAAATAATAATAATTTGTGGAACCCAAAGGATTTTTTCTGAAGAACAGCGGGCAGTTTAATTCAATGACAACAGTTTAAAACAAGCATAACAGGGGTCATTCGGGGACTCAAGGAGGCGCTCTGGGAGCTGGGTAACTAGTGGCTGTCACCAAGCATGGTTGAGAAGACAGCAGCATCCCTGCAGTGACCTTTTGCTAAGACACAGCACAATTTCACTTTGCTTTCAATTCATTTCCCATTTTGTCCAGTTTATTAGGTCTCATTCACCTCTGGGGCTTTGCAAATAAAATACTGCGGTACTGGCATAAAGACCGCATCTTGTAGACAGAGATTGATTTTAAGGACCTGCTTAAGAAAAATGTCAATGTTAATTCAAATTCTTTTTGTGCCTTGTTTGAGATTATTAGGTTGCGACAGTGGAAGGAAGAACAAAGAAAAAAAAGAATTAGAAATAGTATTGATTTAGGTGCATGAATAGAAGCATCCGCAAAGACGACTCCAAAGTCACAGAAATTCACATCTACTTTCAATGGAGCTGCAGCTGATGTCAGCAATACCTTGAAACCATAATTTAATCTACAAAAATTTAACAGGCAAAAAGCGTTTCCTAGAAGAAACGCAAGTTTTCTATTTAAAACAAATGAGGAACACTCATTCGAAATGGTTTGCAAAGACTCATTTCAAAGAAAGTACTTTAATAAGGCGCTTGAAATTGCTGGTAATTTACTGGTGCTTTTATATCTGATGTTTGTTGACAACAACCTCCAAAAAAAATAGAGTCGGTTTTTAACCTAACCACAGGATGTTACTGAAAAAAGCATGTTTTTCACAGCTCATAAATAATAACAAACATAATAATGGAGGGCTTTCGTCATTCAGTCTAGAATGATGTGATCTATTGCACGTAGCATAATATTTAGCATATCATAAATGAGCACAGGAGCTGCATTTTACCATTACAGAATCTCTCGATTCAGTACTCTATACAGAACTATACTGTAAAGAACGAAACTAGTGTACTATATGTTCATCCCCTCTGAACAAACTGAATCAAATGTCACCATGGCTCTGAATGAAGTGATCTGTGAGTGGGTAGCATGGTGATCCCTGCATCTTCCTCCTCTGTACAGTACCGAAAGGCTGTTCTAGGAAACGGCTGCCACACTGAGAAAAATTACAGGGCTAAAGTGCACCGGCCCAGTCCTCCAGCCCTTCACATTAGCTGCCATTCTGCAGAGCTTTCGTCTGCCTGAGTGCTAATCAGCAGGAGGATGGTGAGCAGGAGTTTGGTAGCATATTATATCATACTGTTATCCAAAACAAGATTATTTGATTTTTAAAGGACGAAACTTGATTTCAAGACTATTCCAGGGACAAAAAGGGGAAGGGAAAACAACAGCGACACCAGCAGGTAAAGTTACAGCAGGAGTCCGTGGCTCTCTCGCCTCCCCTGAACTCATTAAGTTTTAACAGACTGCCTAAAGCGTTTGGTGTGTTTGGTGGGGGGTAATTAAGAATGAATAGGAGAAAGTCATGTGACAGGAGGAAATATCTTCATTGCGATATGAATGGTTATGACTGGCTGTGTCTCGTGTTTGTGCATCTAAATGTCTAAATGTACAATATAATGGTGTTAATGGTAAGACCAACTTAAAAAAGTAAGTAAACAACTCACACACTTGGATATAACCACTTTATGATGTCAAAATAAGACTTAAAATGGCATGAAAACATGATCTGTGGGAGTTGTAAAATTAAATGAATTGTAACCTACAGTACAGTTGTGTCTAAATGGGATTAAATTAGGTTTCAGTTAAATAGGATGAGTTTTATGGAAAGATGCCAAAACAAATGACCCAGTTTTCTTGCCTGAAGGCATCTAATATTGATCCAGCATTCCAATGATTGGCAACACACAAACACAGCGTGTTCAGTGATTTGACCTAACCTAGAAACCTATAGGACAGTCGAGGATGAGATTGTTCCCTAATGGAAACAATGATAAGAGAGAGATTGAATTAGTTTCATGGAAGTGGACAGCAGAAGCTCATCATCCCGTTTATTTGGAACCCATAATGCAACCCACACAAATTGCAAAAACAATATGTACTAATGTAATATGTACTAATAAGGTACTAATATGTGAACACCAATTATCATTGGGGTTAATATAATTTGTGTAAGCTACAGTGGAAAAAAATTGTTGCATTTACAGAAATCAAAAGTCTATATACACCTTGCAGAATCTGCAAAATGTTAATTATTTTAACAAAATAAGAGGGATCATACAAAATGCATGCTATTTTTATTTAGTTATGACCTGAATATGATATTTCACATAAAATATATTTACATATAGTCCACAAGTGAAAACAGTAGTTGAATTACCCTGTTCAAAGGTTTACATACATGATTATTAATACAAGGTGTATGTAAACTTTTGACTTCAACTGTATCTTTTCAAACGCTGGGAAGCAACACAAAATTACTGCAGCAAAAGTGACAGAAAACCTCAATATTTACCTTGAAGACTCCATTTTACATGATTAAGAAATGCAAATGAATGGATGGACAGTTGGGTGGGTAGGTGGATAGATGGATGGATGAATGGATGTATAGTTTGGTGGAATTTTAATCAAATTGAACATGATTAAGAAATGCAAATAGATGGATGGATGGATGAATCAAGATTCTTATTTGATTCATTTTATAAAGCATGATGGCAAAAAACATTTAATTTCCAATTAATGGACAAATAGACACAGATGAATTGATGAATGGAGTTGGGTGGATGAATTTCCACCAAAACCAACCACGGAGAGCTTCACAAAGCAACATCCATTAAAGACTTGAATATTATCAAACCACTGTGAATAGTATTGGAGAGAAGAGTGAGAAAACATTTTCCTCCTCCAACATGAATACTACAAATGCATGTAACGCTTTCTGGAAATTGTTAGCCAACACGTTAAATAAACCAGTGGAAAGTGTTTTATAAGAGTTTATTTTCAAAAGGCCCACAGCGCTCATATTTGAGAAGAAAAAAAAAAAAAAAAAAAAAAAAGACCCAGTGTTTACACCTGTCGTCTTCCCAGTGTGGAGAAATGAAGGAACGGTTTGTGAAAGGGAGAATCTCTTTGTAGCTGATCCCGCCGTTCGACTTTGACTGCCTGATCAATGTCTGCGCTTAGATGTCAGAGCTGACTGCTTTTATTACTATTAAATGAGTAAAAACTGAAGCTTTGCTGTAGCTCTCTTTTATCTACAACCCTACACTTCAGTTTGAATCATCTAACCCACTTTTACATGAAACACTTGTTTTATTTCTGTCTTTGCTTTGTTAAAGAATGATGAGTAATTCAAAGTTAACGTGTCAGTATTTTTTGACACAGTTTTCGCCAATTTCATTACAGACTGCTTGTTTGAAACAAAGGCACAGGTGACTTTTATAGTTCTTCTGTCTGTGGGTTAAGGGGAATCTGGGTTTATTGTGTCTACAGCTGTAACAAAGCGTATACCTGATAAAACTGACCTCAAGACGTCTGAAGGATTGTGTTTCCAAGAGCTAAATTATTCAGTTGCGTAATTCAGTTTCTTTAGAAATGAACCTCTGTTCACCCACATCCTGCACCCACAAATGAATGGGCATTTAAATGAATAAAGAGACATTAAACGCATTTAGATTTTTTTTAGAATAAAGTTAACAATCAGTAACTTGCATCACGTGAAATGCATGTTCCATGTGCCAAATAGCTGAAAACATTTAATCACTGATTGCTTTCCCTGCACTCCAAACTTTGTCTGACCCCAAAAAATAAATAAAATTGCAACAGAATCAGATTTAAAGTGTATCTAAAGTCATCATGTGCGTACCAGCACACATTTTTCCAGAAAACTTTTCTCACACAAAGAAGACAATGACTGATGCTTCACACTGTTAACCTTCAGGCTTGGTGCAGATCACAATATTGTTTGACTGCACAATATAATGTTTCTGTTTATCTTCTCGGGCTATTATTAGGGGAAAAATCATGCGCCAAACAGGCACACGTGAAAACTGACTCATCATAAGGGTCTTAGACAACAAAAACATCAGACAAATAGCTGTTTAGTCATATATAATAAGCAAAATGGGTCACGTTTTTGCTGTAGAAAATCAATAGATGTCCATACACCAATATAAATGCTAAATACATTTATATTTTAGCATCTTATTTTTTTATTTTTTACAGGTGTTCTAATTTTACTGATTCTTTTTTAAATATACATTTTCATCACTGGGATAAGAAATTGCGCAATGATTTAGATTTTACTGACTAGTTAAAAAGTGGTTCATTAACCATATAAAATGACTCACTCATCAGTCAGAGCTGGATCAGGGTATGTGCCAGTTAAGAATATTAGGCAACATAGCTGTGATTAATTATTTGGTGCCTCCACAAATGTATTTACATTTGTTAATGGAATCATGTGGGAATCAGAATGATTAAACAATTCTCATTGCCATTCATTAGGACCTGATTTTTTTGGAATGGGAATGGCATAAGAGAATAACTTGGATAGAGAGGAAGGAAAGCGGGGTAGCAGAGGAGGGGGTCCTCTAAGAACATAACATGAGAATTTATGTAGGTCATCGTTTCGAAAATGTGTGTCAGTGGACGAGATGATAGTGAACGAGCAGCCCTTCAGAGTGGAGAAAAGGTATCTATTATTAATCTATTATCTATCTACAAGGACAGGGTTAATAGGCACTTTTCAACTTTACAAACGCAGTTTTCCTTTGACATAAAAACAAGTCATTTAAACAAATACAGAGTTAAAGCTGAACTGTAAAAAATGACCTAAGGGGAATTTTTACTGATATTACTGAATAGAATTTTAACAGAATTCAGCATAGGTAATTTAATTTGGAAGCAAGTGTAGATGGAAGATGAAAATACAATGAAATATATAGAAATCTGTCTATCTATCCATTCATTCACCCACCCAACTACCCATTCATCCATCCACACAACTATCCATTCATCCACCTATCCATCTATCTACCCACCCAAATATCAATTCATCTATCTATCCATCCATGCAACTATCCATCCACCCACCTATTTATCTATTCACCCACCTAACTATTCATCCATCCATCCACGCAAATATCCATCCATCACCCATCCACCCACCCAACTACCATCCATACATCAATCATCCATCTATCATCCATCCACGCAACTATCCATTCATTCATCCATCCATCCATCCATTCATCTATCCACCTATCCATCTATCTACCCACCCAACTATTTATCCATCCATCCATCCATCCATCTATATACCCACCCAAATATATATCCATCACCCATCCACCCACCCAACTATCCATCAATCCATCCATCATCTATGTCCATCCATGCAACTATTTATACACCTATTTATCTACCTACCCATCCAACTATTCATCTATTCAACCAAACACCCACCCACCCAGCTATTCATACATTTTACCCATCCGCCCACCCAAATAGCCATCCAACCACCTGTTCAAATATCCATCCATCATCCATCCACCCACCCAACTATCCATACATCAATCCATCCATCCATGCAACTATCCATTCATCCATCCATCCACCCAACCAACCTACCGACCGACCGTCCATCCATCCACCCAACCAAATATCATCATCACCCATCCACTCACCCAACAATCCATCCATCCATCCATCCAGCCAGCCAAATATCCATTCATGCAACTATCTATTCATCCATCCATTCATCCACCCAACTACCCATCCATCCATCCAATCTATCCTCCCAACTATTCATTCACCAACCCTACTATCCATCCATCGATTCATGAATCCATCTGTGTCTATTTGTCCATTAATTGGAAATTAAGTGTTTTTTGGTTTATATCTTGGTTTATAAAATGAATCAAATAAGATTGTTGATTCATCCATCCATCCATCCATTCATCTATCCATTTGCATTTCTTAATCATGTTTAATTAGATTAAAATTCCACCAACCTACCCATCCATCTACCTACCCACCCAACTGTCCATTCATTCATTTGCATTTCTTAATCATGTGTAATTCGATCAAAAAATGAATCAAATTAAAATCAATTAAAATTAGGAACTGAACTGAAATCATTCCTAAGCATTCTCAATTCGATTCTGAATGGTACACAACCCTAGCTGATATTCCACCTTGAGCACAGGCCCAGCTGGGAGAAAAAAAAAATTTAAGTTGGTATGTTGCTTGTCCAAACTAATAAACAACTTGGGCTATGTAGAAAGCAACTGCCTTATTCCAAACCACACTCACCCCACCTCAGTGAACCATCTTCTCTGACACCTCACATAAGGAAAGAGAACGAGAGCTCAGGTCGATCTGAGCAGAATAAACCCATCTCAGTTATTTAAAAGCTCCCCAGACACCCCATACAGACTCTCATGTCTAAGCCACATCTACAGTCTCTTTATTCAGGAATATGTGTCATCCAGAAACAACATGCATCACTAAGGGGAAAGTGGCCACCTGGATGTAAAGTCCAGACAGTCCACAGGCCATTCTCTCAACTGACCCTGTTTATAAGTGAGACAGACTGAATCTCTCATTTACCAGGCTGTCTGTAAAAGCCGTGGCTGCCAAGCAGATGGACAAATCATTGTTCTCCTCACAAGACAGATGAATACACCACTGTCACAGAATGAGGAGAGATGACAAACAGAATAACGCCAAGAAAACTAAGCTGATGGCATATACACCAACCCAGGCCTGTCAGGCTTTTTTTTTAGTCCATTGGCAACATTTTCCGCTCTCAGAGCAGTCTGTGAAGTTGTCTGGTTTAAACTAGCAAATTAACCCAGGAGTGACAAGAAGTCAGAGTAGATCGAGTTACAAAATCAGTTTAGAGAGACTTATCTACAGAATTCTGAGAGGAAGTGAAGAGCCATTCTATCTATCTATCTATCTATCTATCTGTCTATCCATCTATCTATCTATCTATCTATCTATCTATCCATCTATCTATAGTACTTTACTTCTTTTTAAATTTCAACCTTTTTAATTTCACCAACAATTACAAAGAAATGGCAAGTAACACTGAATAAAACGTGAATGAAAAAAGTTTGAAATAACTTACCCTAATACTCTTTTTATTTACAGCTTCAACAAATCTGTTAGAATGTTGGTAAACAGATGCATGAGCTTTTGAAACTATTCAAAAAAAAAAAAAGGAATCATTGTTATTAAGAGGCAAATGCTTGAGCGATTTACACAAACACGCTTACACGTGTCATTGCTCATCAAACAATAGCAGCTTTGTTTAGGGGTTGTCTGTATTTTTGGTTTTTAGCAATACAGCCTAGACTACTAAACCTCTACTGACCCACAATGCTCACGAAATGAACCCAACTTAATGAGTCACACCACAGACAATCTAACTGGAACACTATCCCCACTCCACAATGAATGAGATAATTTTTGAAAAAAAGACCCATCGTATGCCATCTAGCCCTGAAAATGTCTTTCTTTGTACCTGCAGATTGATGTCAAAGGGTCAGGTATGAATCATTACTCACATGCAGATTCAATAAAGACTACTAATCAGGTCACACACGTGATGTGACAAGCAGGAGATATCACACACTCAAAGCATGAATGATTACTATGAATAATTACTGCATATAATTGCTGCTACATAATTACCCCAACTAGTAGTTACTGTGCATAATAACAGTGACAAAAATGACACAGCATGTACTGTGTAATGTGAGACGGGCTGTTGTTCTGTACTATGAAGCAGATGGTCTTGTTCTAGCAGATTCCTGAACGAGTCTCTGTGTAACACAGCGTGTGCTGAGAAATTGTACAGAAGCTTCTAGTGTAATCATTGTGACAGTTCGACCTGCTTGATGCTGGAGCCACACACTGCCTCTTACATTTACAAGAGTGCATGACTTTTTATAGCACTAACAGACAAAAAATGGTCTGTCTATCTATCTATCTATCTAGTAAAAAATGACCATGAATTTAACAGTAAAAAACTGTTAAAATGATACAGTAAAAAATTACAGTAAAAGTAATTTAACAGTAAAGGACTGTAAAATTTACAGTGAATAACCAGAGTTCCCTGTGTTACAATTTTTGTTTTTAAATGTGATGTTTTTTTGTTAAAATAACTCTAATTAGGGTTAACATTAGGGTTGTATGCTACATCTAATGTTGTTAAATTAATGTTTATTGCATTATTTCCAGTTTCGGGTGTGTTAACATGATGGTGTTTAGTGTTTGTGTGAATGACACTGTGCACCTTCTATACATGTTAATATTTAAAAGCTGCTAGTGATCGGCTTTGGTTCATCATGTGACTTTCTCATCACCACCTGCTTTTGGTGGTTATCTGTGTATTATAAAGGTATATAACAGACTTCAATAGGTTGGTACATTACCATTATATCAGTTAGTGAAATTACGGTATTTACCTGAAAACCCTAAACTGTAAAACATTGCTACTATATTTTTTACGGTAAAATTCCAGCAACCACAGCTGCCAGTTTTCTACTGTCAATTTTACGGAATTTCTTTTTACAGTTTATCTATCTATATATCTATCTGATAAAATATACAATATATCATACATACAGTTCTAAACATCAATTTGCAGTTGCTAGTTTTTGAGTAATGGAGATCAACTAGTTGTTATCCAGGAAAGTTTTTGCAAATGTAATATTTCAGTAACTAGAAGGTTTTGAGTCAAAAGTCAAATTGCACAAATGCTTGTCTTTGTCCCATGTATCCTGTTTGCATACCTAGTTCAAAACAAAAAAAAAATTGTGAATGTTGCCCTTCAAACTCCAATTCCAATTCCAACTTCAACAATTCCAATTAAAAACAATAAAAGATAAATGATTTCATAAATGTTTTACCATTTAAATTTTTCTGAAAAGCCTACAATATGCTTTTTAACAACAGGTTCCCATTGTGATAAGTGCTGCCAAGAATTTAAAGTGCATGTTTATACAGAAACTTTTTTGGCTTCAAATTTCAGCATCCATATATATATTTTTTTTTCCAGATGTGCAATATTTCTGTCATTAAAGGGACAGTTCACCCAAAAATGAAAATTACCCCATGATTTACTCACCCTCAAGCCACCCTAGGTGTATATGAATTTCTTCTTTCAGACGAATACAATCAGAGTTATTTAAAAAAAAATGTCCTGACTCTTCCATAATTTATAATGGCAGTGAATGGGTGATGAGATTTTGAAGTCCAGTAAAGTGCATTCATCCATCACAAAAACTACTCCACACAGCTGCGGGGGATTAATAAAGGCCTTACAAAGGCACCCTTTTGTGAACGTGTACGACAGTTAGTGTAAGCTAAAGATTAAGATTTACAAAGTTTTAAATATAGATCTTCTTCTTACGCACTCGCATCGATTCACTTCAGAGCCTTTTGGAGCACTTTTTATGATAGATGGATGCACTTTATTGGACATCAAAATCTCACCACCCATTCACTGCCATTATAAAGCTGGAAAGATTTAGCTTGGGACATTTTTAATTGTACCTCTGACTGTATTCATCTGAAAGAAGAAAGTCATATACCTAGGATGGCTTGAGGGTGAGTAAATCACGGGTAAATCTCTTTTGCGTGAATTATCCCTTTAAGCTGCTTTTTCACAGTGATGTTTCCGGCAATAAAGAGCTAGATAATGACTTACCCACATATTTTTCAGACACTAAATTTACATTAAATATACCGATCAAATTAACTGGGAAAGAAAGACAAAAACAAATCCAAGGGCAACACTTTAATTGCACAATAAATAAGGTTTGATTAGTGTTTATAACGTGAGAGTCGATGTGCTGAATTCTACAGTGGGACGGGCTCACGACCATTGCGGGAATAAACTCCAGATGCGTCCTGCTCTGAACTCACAGACAGACCTAGACACACTTTCACAAACAAAGCCTGGCAGAGTTTTTAAAAGTGTGTTTGTGAAAAGTACTGTAGAAAATCAAAGAGAAATAATATAAATTAATTCCAGAGTACACAAAACATTCCATTCTTTGGCATCACTATACTATGTTTAGAACAAAAGTTGTTCATGTGCACCGTTTGTGGATATACTTTACCCACAACCAGCTTATATATATTTTGAGATGAGTCGTGTCTGAGGGAAGAAAGCAACTTTATAAAGAACAAATCCTCGCACTTTGCTTTTCAGATACACAATAACTTTGCGAGACTGCAACCTAGACCGTCTCACTGCAGAGGTTTACCAGAAAATAAAAAGCAAGAGTTTGGTCAAATGTTTCAGAAGAGAGGAAGAAAACCTGCTGGGAGGAAAATAAAAACAGCGAAGGCCAATAAGAAATGTGCCACTGAATACTAATACTGTTGTTACTCAGAAAGCCTTCAGAAACTTTTCCTAACATGTCATTTAATGTATGAACACTGCTCAATTGGGCTTGTAACACTTTTATTCTAACTATAAGTATATATACGCTACCAGTCAAAAGTGTTTAATGTTTTTTACAGAATTTTCTTCTGCTCACCAAGCCTGCATTTATTTGATTCAAAGTTCAGCAATATACCGGTTTTCTATTTGAATATATTTTAAAATGTAATTTATTCCTGTAATTTGAAAGCTGAATTTTTACTATCATTACTCCAGTCTTCAGTGTCACATGATCCTTCTGAAATCATTCTAATATGCTGATTTGCTGTTCAAGAAACATTTATTATTATTATCATCATCAACATATAAATGCTGTTCTACTGAACTTTCATCAAAAAATCTGAAAAAAATCTTCTCAGCTGTTATCAACATAATAATAATAATAAACGTTTTTGAGCAGCAATAAATATATACATATATATATACACACACTACCAGTCAAAAGTTTGGACACACCCTCTCATTTAATGTTTTTTTTAAAGAAGTTTCTTATGCTTATCAAGGCTGTTTTTTTTTCTTAATCAAAAATACAGAAAAAAAATAATATTGTGAAATATTATTATGCTGTAAATCAATGTTTTTTTTATATTAATATACATTAAAATTGAATTTACATAAGTAATTAAAGTTGAATTTCCAGAATCATTACTCCAGTCTTCAGTGTCACATGATCCTTCAAAAATCATTCTAATATGCTGATTTATTATCAGTGCTGAAAACAATTGCGCTGCTTAATTTTTTTTTTCTTTTTTTTTTGTAACCTGTGATACTTTTTTCAGGATATTTTGTTAAAAAAATAAAAGGTTAAAAAAGAACCGCATTTATTTAAAATGGGAAGGTTTTCTAACAATATACACTACTGTTTAAAAGTTTGGGGTCAGTAAATTTGTATTCTTTCTTTTTTTGAAAGAAATGAATTCTTTTATTCACCAAGGATGTGTTCAATTATTAAAAAGTGATAGCATAGACTAAATCTAAAAAGATTTATATTTTGAATAAATGCTGTTCTCTTTAACTTGTTATTTATTAAAGAATCCTGGAAAAAAGAATCACAGGTTGCAAAAAAATATTTGGCAGCACAACTATTTCCAACATTGATCATTCTAATAATAATTCAGCATATTAGAATGATTTCTGATGATGAAAATTCAGCTTTGCACCACAGGAATATATTATATTGTAAAGTATATTAAAATATGTAAAATGGAATAATAAAAAAAAAAAAATCTGTATTTTTGATCAAATAAATGCAGTCTTGATGAGCATAAGAGACTTCTTTAAAAAAAAACATTAAATGAGAGGGTGTGTCCAAACTTTGGACTGGTAGTGTATATATATATACAGAATGTAGGCCTATTTTAATAATCAACTTATTCATGATGAATTTAGTGTCATTGTGCCTTTGGCAGAAAACTGTTTATTTTTGAATACTGAGGCAAAAGCTCAACATATCCATCTGGATCTCTACATGATCCTTCTGAAAGGTGCAAAAAGAAGATTAATGGAAAGGTGCGGCAAGAGGGTGTATTATTTGTGACGCCCGTCTATGTCAGCAGCAGGGATTCTCTACTGATACCCATTATATCTGCCTCCAGCGGATCTGATTTCTCAGCTATCACATCTGCGAGAGCCATGAGGGAGCAAGAGCAGTTTATCCCAGACTGTCACACTGACCTACATTTTGTGACACATTTCTGATGTCCTACCACATGCAAGAGTTTCTTGTAACTCTATGAGTCATCACAGAGAGCCTGCAGAGGCTCTGAAATAAGCATCAATAATGCTCCTCCTGACCAGCAGTGTCATCCACAATGCCAATTCCATACAATAAAGCAATCACATTAACACTGGCCAGGACAGTGGGGTCAGTGATGTTGTTATAGTGAGTCATTTTGAAGATCATGAAGTGATAATTGATGTGAACAAAAGAGGAGCATGGGTGTGTATAATTATGCTCCTATAACGGATCGATAGGGAGCCATGGGAAGAAATACACGTACAACTTTGTCTGGTAGTTTAACAGGCAAACTGATGCTAAATGAAAAACCTGGTGGGAGACATAGGAAACCTTGACACACATATTCAACCACTATTGTAACAAGCATGGTTTCAAAATATCTAGTGAAGTTCACAAACAAACTCAGAATGAAACAACCTTGACTGAAAGTTTGAAGCTATAGTAAAAGCTTGAAGTTTGAAAGTTTAGATAGATAGCATGTTGCTAGCATGTTTTAAGCATGTTGTTGACATGTTGCTAACATGTCTTGAACATTTTCATGTTAATTGCATGTTGTTCGCCCTTGTTGTTAGCATGTTGCGAGCATGTTTTAGCATGATTAACGTTTTTAATATGACTAACATTTTGCTGTGTTTTAACACAATTTGCATATTGTTAGCATGTCAATAGCATAATTGGCATGTTGCAAACATTTTTCTGACAGGATTAGCATACTATTTTTTTTTCATGTAGTATGTTTACAGCATGTTTTTAACATTATTAGCATGTTATTAACATGTTAGTGTTCAAACAAGATTAAAATATCGTTAACATGATTAACATGCTGATAGCATTTTGCAAGCATGTTTTAGTATGATTAGCATGTTTTTAATATGATTGCCATTTTGCTGTCATTTTTAGCATGATTGGCATATTGCTAGCATGTTTCCATCATGATTAACATGTTGTTACCAAGTGGTTTTGGATGGTTAAGTATAAGTATATGTTAGCAAACATGCTAACATGTTTTAAACAATTTCATGTTGATAACATGTTGTTCACCCTTGTTGTTAACATTTTGCGAGCATGTTTTAGCATGATTAACATGTTTTTAATATGATTAACATTTTGCTGCCATGTTTTAACACAATTTGCATATTGTTAGCATGTTAATAGAATAAATAACATGTCGCTACCATGATTCTCCCATGATTGGCATGTTGCAAACATATTTCTAACATGATTAGTATACTGATAGCATGTTTCCAACATTAACATGTTGTCATTTTTCTAGCATGAGTAGCACGTTGCCAGCATGTTTTTAACATTGTTAGCATGTTGCTAACATGTTTTACCATTAACATGTTGTTAACATGTTAGTGTTCCTAACAAGATTAAAATATTGTAACATGATTAACATGTTGATAGCATTTTGTGAGCATGTTTTAGCATTGTTAGCATGTTTTTAACATGATTAACATGTTGTTACAATGTTTTAGCATGATTAGCATATTGCTAGCATGTTTCTAACATGATTAACATGTTGTTACTAAGTGGTTTTGGATGTTACATGTTGATAACATGTTGTTCACCCATGTTGTTAACATATTGCAGGCATGTTTTAGCATGATTAACATGTTTTGAATATGATTAACATTTTGCTGCCGTGTTTTAACACAATTTGCATATTGTTAGCATGTTGTTAGCCTGTTAATAGCGTAATTAGCATGATGCTATCATGGCATGTTGCAAACATATTTCTAACATAATTAGCATACTGATAGCATTTTTCTAACATTAACATGTTGTCATTTTTCTAGCATGAGTAGCACATTGCCAGCATGTTTGTAACATTATTAGCATGTTGTTAACATGTTTTACCATTAGCATGTTGCTAACATGTTAGTGTTCTTAAGATAAAAAATATTGTTAGCATGATTAACATGTTGATAGCATATTTTAACATGATAAACACGTTGTTAGCATGCTGTGAACATGTTTTAGCATTGTTAGCATGTTTTTAATGAGATTGCCATTTTGCTGTCATTTTCTAGCATGATTAACATGTTTTTACCAAGTGGTTTTGGATGGTTAGCATGTTACTAACATGTTGCAAACATGTTTTTAACATGATTAACATGTTTTAACATGATTAGCATGTTGATAGCATGATTACAATTTCTTTTACATTTTTCTACCATGAGTTGCATGTTGCTAACATATTTTTAACATTGTTAACAAGTTGATAGCATGTTTCTAACATGATTAACATGTTTTTAACAAGTGGTTTTGGATGATTAGCATGTTACTAACATGTTGCAAGCATGTTTTTAACATGATTAACATGTTTTAACATGATCAGCATATTTCTAACATGATTAGCATGTTGATGGCATGATTACAATTTATTTTACTTTTTCTACCATGAGTTGCACGTTGCTTACATATTTTTAACGTTGTTAACAAGTTGATAGCATGTTTCTAACATGCTTAACATGTTTTTAACAAGTGGTTTTGGATGATTAGCATGTTACTAACATATTGCAAACATGTTTTTAACATGATTAACATGTTTTAACATGATCAGCATATTTCTAACATGATTAGCATGTTGATAGCATGATTACAATTTCTTTTACATTTTTCTACCATGAGTTGCATGTTGCTAGCACGTTTTAAACATTGTAAACAAGTTGATAGCATGTTGCTAACATGTTTCTAACATGATTAACAAGTTGTTACCAAGTGGTTTTGGATGAATAGCATGTTACTAACATGTTGCAAGCATGTTTTAACATGATTAGCATGTTGATAACATGATTAGTATTTTTTTGACATTTTTCTACCATGAGTTGCATGTTGCTAACATGTTTTTAACAGTTAACAAGTTGATAGCATGTTGCTAACATTAGCGTGTTCATAGCATGTTGCTAACATGTTTTTAATATGCTTAAATATTGTTAGCATGATTAACATATTGCTAGCATGTTTCTAACATGATCAACATGTATCTAAAATAATTAGAATGTTGATAGCATGTCTTTAGCATGATTAGCATTTCTTTGACATTTTTCTACCATGAGTAGCATGTTGCTACCATGTTTTTAACATTGTTAACAAGTTGACAGCATGTTGCTAACATGTTGCTAGCATGATTAAACATGTTAACATTATTAGCATGCTAACATGTCGTTACTGTTGTAACATGATTAACGTTGTTAGCATATACAGCATGTACAGCTTAATTAGCATGTTGCAAGCATGTTTTAACATGTTTTTAATATGCTTACGATTTGTTGCCATTGTTTTCAACATGCTTAACATGTTACCACGTTTTTGGCATGATTAGCTGGTTTCTAACATGTTGAAAGCATATTTATAGCATGGTTAACAAATTGCTAGCATGTTTTTAACATGATAAGCATGCAGATAGCATGCAGTGACATGCAAAAGTTTGGGAACCCCTTGCAGAATCTGTGAGAATGTGAATAATTTTAACAAAATAAGAGAGATCATACAAAATGCATGTTATTTTTTGTTTAGTAGTAGGATACTGTACATATAGTCTACAAGACAATTGTTTAGTTGGATGTTCTGTTTCAATTGGAAACGCGTCGCATAAAATTAAAATCTTATATTTTATATTAAGTGGCCTTAACTACTATGTACTCGCATCAAAAAATAAGCACGATTGAGTTCATACTGTACTGCAAAACATTTGTGCTGCTATTGAGGTGGGATACGGGTAAGGTTAGGGACAGGTTTGGTGGTATGGGTAGGTTTACGGGTGGGTTAAGGTGTAAGGGATGGGTCAACAGTGTAATTACAAATGTAAATACAGAAATTAATTACAGATGCAATTCCATGCAGGTATTTTTAAAATATAAGTACAATGTAAAAACACGTATGTACACAATAAGTACATTATAACAAATGATTCATTTAAAAGTAAGCGCATAGTAGTTAAGGTCACTTAATATAAATCTTAAATGTAATCTGTCCATCAATCTGTAAGGTTTTCAGTCGTCTTCTTACCACAAATAAAAACTATATAATGTTCACAAAGACTGTGTAGATCCCTGAGTCAATCAATATTTACAATCCTATCATCTCAAACCAATCAGGATGTTGCATAAATCAGGCTGAGATCACCCATAAAAGGTGAAAGCTGTGCTGAAGAGCACTTTGTTAAAAAGTAAAAAAAAAAAAAGAAGATGGAAAAATCTATTTCAACTGCCAGAGAAGATCAATTGCAGACATCAATATTTCATTAATATTTCATCTCACAGGCGATCACTCTTCACTCAAGATTGCTGCGTTGTTGTTGTTGTTTTTTTCTCACAGCGAGTTTTTAGAAAGCCATGTCTGATGTTACCTAATGACACCTGCAGTTCCGGGAGTGATGAAGAGATTATGAAACCTATATAACAGAAACATCTTAATTTGTTGACCTTTAAAGGTCAGTGAAACAGAGATTTCTGTACCTGAAATATGGCATTTATATGGGAAAATCAAGGACATGCAAATACCCTTTAAATGCTAAACGGTCAGTCCGGGCTGAGTATAGACGTGATACTTCTGTCACCATGTCCCCATTTCCTCCTACATACTGACACGGCAACAGACCGTCAGCGTTCAGTCATTATGGTGTGCGGTGACTCAACGAGCTAAAAGCACATGTGTGAGAACAGCAGGCTATTGATAACACACACACATTCATCAACTCAAATCTCTTCTCAAAAGTCAATCCTATTTACACTACTGTTTAAAAGTTTAAGGTTAGTAAGATTTTTTCTCTCTTATGCTCATCAAGGCAGCAATTATTTGATTTGTTTTCTATTTTAATATAAATATATTTAATCAAATGTAATTTATTCCAGTGATGCAAAGCTTAATTTTCAGCATCATCACTCCAGTCTTTAGCGTCACATGATCCTTTAGAAATCATTCTAATATGCCAATCTGCTGCTCAAGAAACATTTCTTATCATTATCATCAGCTTTATATTTTTGTGAAAATATATTGTTGTAAAACATCTTTTCAGGATTCTTTGATGAATAAAAAAGTTGAAAAGAACAGCATTTTTTTTTTTTTTTTATAAAAATTCATTATAAATGTTTGGGAAAAGAGAAAAAATTCCCATTCAGTTATCAGGATTTAATCTAGAACAAAACACCCACTTTTCACAATCCACTTAAATCCAGATGGATAAAATTATGTGCTGTCCTACATTCTTCAAGGTTCAGTACAGATATAGTAAAATGAAATTCCAGGACATTCGAGGGTTTTTCAAGCACTACTTTTTTGATTTTCAAGGACTTCAATCAGAGATCTCACTTATCAAATGTCTTTCATTTCAAATTCTAAAAAAAGAGAAATAGATAAATAGAATAGAATAAAAATATACTAACAAAAAATGGCAAAAAATAAAGTGAAGCAGCATGGATCCAACCACTTCAATTTCTGTCTATACTAAAACCACTGTTAACTATAGTAACCACTGTTCATTTTTTTTGTGTGTGTATATACATATATATATATATATATACACACACACATTTTTTCTTCTTTTTTTTTGGTTTTTATAACTGTACTGCAGTTATAACTGTACTGTAACTAGTTTGTTTTGTACTGTTGAAGAAAAAAAAGATTTGCAAAATCACTCGAAATATCTTGATCTGAAACAAATGATTCAGTCTCAATCTGAATGAAATGATTTGCGATTCACACTTTAAAGTCCTTATCTGAATTTCATTTAGATTTGCACATTAAATCACGTAATGCGAATCATTTGATTTGAGTCATTCAATTCGATAAATAATTCACAAACCCGTTATGACCTAAATCAAATGATTCACAATCCGTGCTCTAAAGTCCCGATCTGAATTTCAAATCGCATATCACAGATCATTTGATTTGAATCATTTAATTTGCTAAATGATTCACGAACCCGTTCAGATCTAAATCATATGATTTGAGATATGCGCTCCAAAGTTCCGATCTAAATCAAATGATATGCGATCCTTCTCTAAAGTCCCAATTTGAATTTGATTTAGATTGGGAGTTCAAATTGCGTATCATTTGAGTTGAATCATTTCATTCGCTAAAATTTGCAGAAATTCAGATCTAAATTTAATGATTTGCATTCCACGCTCTGAAGTCCCGACCTGAAGTCTTCAAATCGTATATCGCGAATCATTTCATTTGAATCATTTAATTTGAATCATTTAATTCACTAAATGATTCACAAACCCATTTCAAAGTTCCGATCTAAATCAAATGATTTGCGATCCTTCTCTAAAGTCCCGATTTTAATTTGATTTAGATTGGGAGTTCAAATTGCATATAATTTGATTTGAAACATTTCATTCGCTAAAATTTGCAGAAGTTCCGATCTAAATCGAATGATTTGCATTCCACGCTCTGAAGTCACCGATCTTCAAAATCGTGTATTGCAATTCATTTCATTTGAGTCATTTAATTTTCTAAATGATACACGAACCCGTTCTGATCTAAATCATATGATTTGTGATATGTGCTCTGAAGTTCCGACCTGAATCAAGTGATTCATGATACATTAAGTTCCAATCTAAATCAAATGATTAGTGTGCCATGCTCTAAAGTGATTTGCGATATGCGATTCGATTAGAGCGCTTCGAGATTGTTTTGAAAAGCTCAGTTTCACTATATGCTTTTTTTTACAATCATTAAAAAGGATTGTCAATATTTGTAAATGAATGGTTCTTTTAATTTGATGTGTTTTTTTGCTAGTGAAACACTTGCAAGGAATGATCAAAGTCACAAGTTTGAATCAATCGGAACGGGTCCAGCAAAAATGACGTTTTTCCTCTTTTCGCATCTTTAGCCATGTTTACACGACACTGTCAGTACTACTACTTGCTTAGCTTGATTGCTTTCTGACATTAACAGCTTATTGAAAAAATTTAATACATTGTCTTTAAATAAATCAATCAAATCAAATGCCTCTTCAGGAATATTGCTATTTTTCAAGCGTTTTCCACCTTGTATGAACCCTGTTTCTTTCTGTCACATTATGTTGTTAAAAAGCTTGCAGACCTTGCATTTCATGTTGACTTTACCAGGTAAGAAATACTGGGCTTTGTTTAAAGACACCACAGAATGACTTCCATCATTGGCTGGGCATAAAGTTCATGGAAGCACATCGCACCTGGGTAATTTAACCTCATTATCCTGGACCATCTTTTTTGAAACTCAATTTCAGGCACAAAGCAGGGCTTTCATTTTATCTGGCAGGAATACAATGATATCACTTACATTTCACATGACTGACTTTCCAAAAAAAATAATTCACAGCCCTATTCTGGAAAAGGGGGCGGGGAGCAGCCGCTCATTTGCATTTAAAGAGATATGCACAAAAACGGTGTGTTTCTGCTTCTACGCAAAATAAGCGTTTTCAAAATGATATAATAAATGATCTGTGTGGTATTTTGATCTGAAACTTCACAGACACATTCTGGAGACACCCGAGACTTATCTTACATCTTGTAAAAAGGATTATTCAAGTTGTCTTGAATACTGTGGTTCCTAAATATGTTTTAGGAACTAGAGCACATATCTTGATCATGTTCTGGTGCCTAATTTGAGCATTCAATCATTGTAGATCTTTGTTTTTATCTGTATTATAAACTATAAAGTTAAAAACTTTAAAAACTACTTCAAATCTTGTTCTTTTGCATTCATTTACTCTCACTATGCATTTCCAAAACCTGTCAACCTCCATAGGATGCATCCTGTCTTTTCTTACCTCCCCTTGATGTTAGGTAGCACTGAACTTCAATAAGATTTCATCAGAACATTTCTGATGAAATCTTAGCACCCTACAGCACTTCTGCCAAGATACAGAGCTCCAAGGAGGAAAAAAAAAAAAGATGTGAAATGATGTTCATTTGGGTGCATTTCAATTTCAAAGGTCCCAATGTTCAGAACAGTGAGTCACAGCACCAGTCTGAATATGTCCTATCAAATAATAGAACAAAAGCAAATTGGATGTCAATGTTCTGCCAATGCATCTGTAGGATAATAACATTATGTGAAAATCATCATTTAAATGGATAGCTGATCCAAAAATAAAAATTCTGTCCATCGGTACCATCATGTTGTTCCAAACCTTTACAACTTGCTTTCTTCTGTTTTTTTTCCTTCCAAAAAAAGAAAAGACACTATAGGGTTTAAAACAACTGATAATTATAAAAAAAATGTTATAGCAATGAAAACAGACCTAAGCAAACAATAAAATGACTTAAAAAAAACATATATAATAATAATGAGACAATAATAAGTAGTTCAAATAAAGTATTAAAAACTGTCACTAATGATTATTTTTCGTAATCAAATAATAGGTTGATTGTTGACCAATAATCGAGTAATCAGATAATTGTAATTTTTTTTTTTTTGTAGTAATAAAACCAGACCTAAGCGAACAAAAGCCTTTAAAATGACTTAAAATACATATATACAGGTCCTTCTCAAAAAATTTGCATATTGTGATAAAGTTCATTATTTTCTGTAATGTACTGATAAACATTAGACTTTCATATATTTTAGATTCATTACACACAACTCAAAGTAGTTCAAGCCTTTTATTGTTTTAATATTGATGATTTTGGCATACAGCTCATGAAACCCCAAAATTCCTATCTCAAAAAATTAGCATATCATGAAAAGGTTCTCTAAACGAGCTATTAACCTAATCATCTGAATCAACTAATTAACTCTAAACACCTGCAAAAGATTCCTGAGGCTTTTAAAAACTCCCAGCCTGGTTCATTACTCAAAACCGCAATCATGGGTAAGACTGCCGACCTGACTGCTGTCCAGAAGGCCATCATTGACACCCTCAAGCAAGAGGTCTGTGGGAAGGAAAAAGTGTGGCAGAAAACGCTGCACAACGAGAAGAGGTGACCGGACCCTGAGGAAGATTGTGGAGAAGGACCGATTCCAGACCTTGTGGGACCTGCGGAAGCAGTGGACTTAGTCTGGAGTAGAAACATCCAGAGCCACCGTGTACAGGCGTGTGCAGGAAATGGGCTACAGGTGCCGCATTCCCCAGGTCAAGCCACTTTTGAACCAGAAACAGCGGCAGAAGCGCCTGACCTGGGCTACAGAGAAGCAGCACTGGACTGTTGCTCAGTGGTCCAAAGTACTTTTTTCGGATGAAAGCAAATTTTGCATGTCATTCGGAAATCAAGGTGCCAGAGTCTGGAGGAAGACTGGGGAGAGGGAAATGCCAAAATGCCTGAAGTCCAGTGTCAAGTACCCACAGTCAGTGATGGTCTGGGGTGCCATGTCAGCTGCTGGTGTTGGTCCACTGTGTTTTATCAAGGGCAGGGTCAATGCAGCTAGCTATCAGGAGACTTTGGAGCACTTCATGCTTCCATCTGCTGAAAAGCTTTATGGAGATGAAGATTTCATTTTTCAGCACGACCTGGCACCTGCTCACAGTGCCAAAACCACTGGTAAATGGTTTACTGACCATGGTATTACTGTGCTCAATTGGCCTGCCAACTCTCCTGACCTGAACCCCATAGAGAATCTGTGGGATATTGTGAAGAGAAAGTTGAGAGACGCAAGACCCAACACTCTGGATGAGCTTAAGGCCGCTATCGAAGCATCCTGGGCCTCCATAACATCTCAGCAGTGCCACAGGCTGATTGCCTCCATGCCACGCCGCATTGAAGCAGTCATTTCTGCAAAAGGATTCCCGACCAAGTATTGAGTGCATAACTGAACATAATTATTTGAAGGTTGACTTTTTTTGTATTAAAAACACTTTTCTTTTATTGGTCGGATGAAATATGTTAATTTTTTGAGATAGGAATTTTGGGTTTTCATGAGCTGTATGCCAAAATCATCAATATTAAAACAAAAAAAAGGCTTGAACTACTTCAGTTGTGTGTAATGAATCTAAAATATATGAAAGTCTAATGTTTATCAGTACATTACAGAAAATAATGAACTTTATCACAATATGCCAATTTTTTGAGAAGGACCTGTAATAGCAATGAGACAATAATAAGTAGTTAAAATAAAGTATTAAAAGTAGTCACTAACGATCATTTCTTGGTCGTCGAGTAATGTGTCGATTATTCTGACTATTAATCGAGTAATCGGACAATTACAATTCATTTTTTGTAGCAATTAAAATAGACATAAGCAAACAATAGCCTTTAGAATTACTTAAAATACATATAGAATAGCAATGAGGTAATAATATGTAGTTCAAATAAAGTATTAAAAGCTGTAAATAGTTCTAATAAAGTATTAAAAACGGTCACTAACGATTCTTTTTGGTAATCACATAATAGGTTAATTGTTCTGACGATTAATCGAGTAATCGGATAATTATAATTCTTTTTTTTCTTTTTTTGTAGTAATAAAAACAGACCTAAGTGAACAATAGCCTTTAAAATGACTTAAAATACATATATAATAGCAATGAGGCAGTAATAAGTAGTTCAAATAAAGTATTAAAAGCTGTCACTAACAATAATTTTTTTGGTAATCAAGTAATCTGTGGACTATTCTGACTATTAATCGACTAATCGGACAATTACAAACAGCCTTTAAAATGACTTAAAATACATATATAATAGCAATGAGGCAATAATAAGCAGTTCAAATAAAGTATTAAAAGCTGTCACTAACGATTATTTCTTGGTAATCAAGTAATCTGTGGATTATTCTGACTATTAATCGAGTAATCAGACAATTACAATTCCTTTTTTTGTAGTAATAAAAATAGAACTAAGCGAACAATAGCCTTAAAAATGACATAAAATACATATATAATAGCAATGAGGCAATAATAAAAAGAAATATTAAAAGCTGTCACTAACAATTATTTCTTGGTCATCGATTAATCTGTTGCTTATTCTGACGATTAATCGAGTAATCAGATAATTACAATTTTTTTTTTTTTGCAGTAATAAAAACAGACCTATCCAAACAATAGCCTTTAAAATGACTTAAAATACATATGAAATAACAATGAGGCAATAAGAAGTTCAAATAAAGTACTAAAAGCAAGTAATCATGGTTTTATTGAACCAAAGTGTTAAAATATTTAATTGAATCGTAGCTTTTGTGAATTCACAATAGCATTATGCTTAATTATGATTTTGAAATGGGTATAATATATCATGTAGTCTTGGAAAACAGCCTGGTAATAGATTCTTGTTTGTGAAATGCAACACTTTGCTGGTTACTCAACATGGGCAAAATGGAATCAAGGATTTTTTTTAACACTGAGTATTTGAACTGAATTGAGGAATTGTTACAGCCCTAAAATATAAATCATTGGGGTGGAAAACTAAATTATAATGTAATAAAAAAACAACTGGAATTGAACATCTTGAGAGCTAAATAATAGATATTTAGTTCTAAAGAATCGCACAAACACTTTGAGCAGCATTCATTTTATAATGACGCACCTGCACAGAATTTTATATAACTAGATTTATAGGACAAACAAACAACGGATGCACCTGGTACTTCCATGACAATACGTAAATAAAAATATCAGGATACAATTTTAGGAGTGGAAAAATAGGTTAGTGTGCTAGAGTAATGTAGGTCAGTGCTGCCCTCACCTGCAGTTTTCTAAGTGTGAGCAAAGCCCAAATGACCGACGACAACAGAGGGCCTGAGGAGATGGGGGACAAAAAACATCATTTCATCCGGCTGAAAGGAGGACTCGGGTCTGCTCATGCCCCCTCACAGGCTTTACAAATGTCATGTGTGACGTGATTCAGCTTATTGAGTTACACAGAGCGATGGACGAGCGTCTCGGGCCAACATATCAGCTTGAAATTATGGGAAATTAATGGTATATAGAATGGGACTGCTGCACAAGTCTGACCCACATTTCGAATCCTGGCCGCAGTGAATGTTTTTTTTTTACCAAAAGAGCTAGTAAGTGATAAGTGTTTAGACTGCAAACGCCTCTGTATAGCAATTATACAACAAAAGTGCTTAGTTTAATGACAAATATGCTTCCATGTTGATCAATTATACACACACATCAGGGATAAAGGATAAAAAAAATATGTGGTCAATACAGATAAAAAAAAAGCCCAATGTTAATAAATAAAATTATTATATATACATATAATAATTATAATTTGAAAAAAAATAAAAAATAAAAAAAAAATTATATATATATATATATATAGTTATCTACAGATATGAGGGCACAGAAACAGAGCAGAGGGACAAAAGACGACTCTCAGAAGCAGCTGACAAACAGGAAGAAAATCATGATGATTGTGTTTTGAATTTAGGTCACATCACCGCTTTGATTTCTTCGACACTCATGCTGAAAAGCACTGCCAGCTCAGACAATGCTATGAAAATTGGAACAAGTTGAAACTGGGAAAAAGGACACAGGCCTCTCTGCACAACACATAAGGACGCTTGATCAAATAAGCAAAACCCATGGATATTCAGCTCAAGAGTCATCGAACAATTGTGAGAGCTCCACTTTGAAATGAAAGTGATATTAGCAACATGCAAAAACATGCAGACTCCGGCTCATTTTTAATGCATAAAGAAAGAGAAATGTAATAGGATCTTCAGAAATAGAAGTTCTCTTTTATTTTTATTCGGACCACCAATACATTCACATGAAGATGATGATATATTAGATATATTACAAATTTGATTCTCCTTCACTTCTGGAATTCTGTTCAGTAACTTTAATACATTCAGTTTCACTATGACACAACATATTACACAACAAGTGTGTGTTTTACATTCAATACTCAAAATTATAGGACAAAAAGTGGTTATTTAAAAAGAATTATTTGTACTATCCACCTTTTTCCTGATGGATTATAACTTTCGTTTGGGTGCTCTCATGTTCTCCATAGAAATCCGTATTAAAACGGGGTAAGAAAGACTGAATTAATGAAGTGTAACTAAATATAAAAATGTATGCAGAGTTAAGTTGTGCTGTTGTTGGCCACAACAGTAACAGCAATAAGCTGAAGGAATTCCTGTAAAGTATTGTTTTGCTCACCAGTAAACCAGCTTACCAGTCTGTGTCAGGCGCTGTATAAATGATAACAAAAGAAAACAAGCATGGCTTGCAGAAATACTGTGTAAAATTATAAAATAATGTGCTGAAATAATGTGAGCTTATCATTTCACATATCACAAACTTCGCCCCAGTCGGGGCTCTGACAATAGGTTAAAATGCCTAGAAACACCAGAGACCGGAAATGTAAAGTACCGTTCCAGTCGGGAGAGATTTGGCGTTCAGGAAAAAGGTGGATATAGAAGGTTAAATTTTCCTTGTACTAAAAATCATCTGTTTTATTCTCAATCTTCCCTGAGAGATTCCTTTAGGAAAAAAAATATGTTCATGGAAAACAAGATAAACACAAAACAGGCATATGATTTAATATCAAAAATTTAGTTCAAAAGTTTGGGGTCAGTAAGACTATTTTTAATACTTTTGTTCAGCCAAGATGCATTAAAATGATCAAAAGTGAAATATTATTTATATATCTTTTTCAAATAAATGCTATTCTTTCTATTCGTCCATCAGTCCTGGAAAAATGTATTATATCTTCTACAAAAATATTAAGCAGCACAACTGTTTTCAACACTGATAATAATAAGTAATGTTTCTTACATTTTAAAATATATTCTAAGAGAAAACTATTTTAAACTGTAATAACATTTTATAATATCGCTGTTTTCCTGTATTTTTGATCAAATAAATGCAGTCCTGGTGAGACTTCCTTCAAAAACATTACACTTGGCACTTGGGTGAAATATGTGTTGAGTTGTTTAAAAATTACTATATTTCTTGCTGAAAATGAATCCAAAATTTCATTATTATTATTATTATTTATTTAACTTTATTGAACATATTAATAGCTTTTAATTTCCAGCCTATTTTTGGTATTTTAAATAATCGAATATTCGAAAATCGTGACCCATCCCTAGTTTTAATGTGAATGTAATAACAGGATTTAAAAATTTTTTTGATTACTTTTCGATTAGTCGTCCAGCCTTATTTTTAACCCATGTACAAATCTTTCCTTCCACTAACTTTTGAACGATAGCATACAAATAACGATTTACAGCGAAATATGCTTCAGTCATCTTTTAGGAATGAGAAACACTGAAAATGAATACAAAAATAAACAAAACAGGAAAAAAGTGTTAATTCTTCATCTGACTGGACTAGCAAATTAAAGGCAAATTAGTTAAACATTTCGCTTTTAACTTGATCAGGCAAAAGCTGCTCTAGACAAAACATGACCGCACTCCCAAAACAAAAACTAATTCAAAAATCCTTAAGACACACAGCCCTGAACCTCACAATACTAGACACAAAAGAGCCTGAAATGGGATCTCATGGCTGCCCGCCAACACATGTGACGACTCATTACCAAGTTTCTTCTCTCCAGTCTGTTGATTCGAGTTATTACGAGCATTTCACACAATCCCGCTCAGTTTCGCCAACAGCAACATCGCCCAATAAATGCCAGCCAACCACAACAGCCTCTGCCCTCGAAATCCAGCGTACATCTCCCTCAGGGCAGAGGCTGTTCCCTTTGGAATAGTTCAGCAAATCCCGCTTCCACATTTCTCAGGCGGATCACAGCGTTGTCCTGATGAGACCACCGATCAGATGTTCTAGATGCTATCTTGGCTATTCTAAGGCCATTCAGTTGCAAATCAGAGAAAAGTGGGTCAACAGCCTTTCCCCTCTCTTTTCTCATCATCACTGCATAAAAACACAGTGAAATTGTGGCCTGAAGTAGGAATGCATTGCATAAAACTGAAAAGAGGTTAAAAACAGTACAAATATATGCGGCAGCTCTCTCCACTTGCATTAGAAAGATAAGTGGTACCTCAATGTGACTGCAAAAGCGCAACCGCACCTGTAAACACCAGAGTGCCATCATGAGGAGGAAAAGACTTCTGATTGGCTTCTTTCCAACCTGCTGTCTAAGAGTGATTTGATGAGACACCTGCATGAGGAAACTCATGCACTGCATTCTTTAAACAGAGAAAAACAACTGGTATTCAAGCCAGAGTCGTTCAGTAACTTTGGACAGGCACCAACAGCCTCAGCGGTGTTAAATGAATGATTAATGTGGTAATGACCGAAGTATATAGTGCAAATGTGTTTAGTCATGGGAACGCAACAGTATTAGCACCTCTAACAACGAGCTCCTTCTGCCTTGGTCCACTTGTGGAAAAAAAGAGAGTTTAATCGAAAACTTAGCATTCAAAGACGCACTTTGAACCTCAATCATCGGGTACGGGGGTGTTGCAATTGCCGTGGTAGATGTGCACAGGCCCATCGCAGTGATAGTACAGCTGGAAGACGTCACCATACCCGTGTTCCCTCCACCACGTGCAAAGCTGTCGGTTCCAGCCGCAGGAAAGAGGGTAAAAAAGTTCCCTGTGCTCCATCCCGATCATTGTGAAGAAATCCTGATCGCCTAGGTGGCCCCGGAAATGGTACTTCTCCGCGAGGTGAGCCACGCGCTTGGGCTCCAGAAGCTGGTTGTACAAGGTGGAGCGACGCATGGCGTCGAGGTTTAGAAGCATTACGCCGCTGTTGAAGCCGGGAAGACCGTCGGGTGGAGGATCGCCAACACGGGACTTGGGATTCTCTTTGCGGTACTGCCAGAAAGTGTGCCTGCAACAGACAGAGAAGACAATGCAGAGGAGAATTTAAGCAAAGAGTTATAGGCTTACAAATTACAGCTTGTGAACAAACCCATAATTTTACCATACAACTCACTCCTCAATCTGCAGTTGGTTAAAGAGAGGTCTGCTATTATTTTTTTAAGTGATCAGACTAATGATTTTCAACTTTTGATGCAGAAAAAGTAAATAAAATAACAAGGTAAAAAAAAAAAAAAAATTTAATAAATATAGTCAAATAAAACGGATACAATAAAATAAAACGGAATATAGTAAGTAAAATAAAGTAAAACCAAATAATAAAATAAAAATAACATACAATCAAATAAAGTAAAATAAAATAGAATAAAACTAATTAAATTAAAATATAGTAGAATCAAATCAAATAAAAAGCAAAATCAAATAAAATAAAAAAGTAAAATAGAATAAAGTAAAATAAAGTAAAATCGAATAAAGTAAAATAAAAATCTAATGAAATCAAATAAAGTTAAATTAAATAAAGTAAAATAAAATAAAACAACAAAGTAAATAAAAATTTAAAGTAAAATAAAATACAATTAAATAAGTAAAATTAAATAAAGTAGAATAAAGTAAAGATAAAATCAAATAAAAAAATCAAATAAAAAGTAAATGAAAATATAGCAAAATAAAATCTAATAACATCTAATCAAGTAAAATAGTAAAAAGTAAAATAAAATGGTAAAAAAAGTTAAATAAAGCTAAATAAATTATTCAATATTAACATTAATTATAAAATAATATAATATTAATTATACAGTCAAATATAGTAAAATTTAATTAAAAAGGAAAATAAATAATAAAATAAAAGTAAAATAAAGTAAAATATTTATTGCAACAAAATACTACAATTATTATAAGTAAAATAAAAGAAAACTGATAATTTAATCTAGTTAAATCATATATAGGGATCAGAATGTCATACATAAGCGTGGGCTCTCGACACCTAGCAACCACCCAAAACATCCTAGAAACCACCTAGCAATGCACTTAAAACCACTGAGAACACTTATGCAACCGCATAGTATAGGTGCAAATTTTTGCAAATAAAAGCTGTTTCTAGAGAAGTATTAATAACTGGGGTGACAGTAGTGCTGTTTCAGGGAAAACAATAAAAGACATTAGAAGAACAATAGTTAAGGTGTAGGATGCATAAATCACAGAAAAGTAAAAACAAGCATGAACGCCTAAAAAAAGGCCTCTTTTTCCCCTCGCTGTTCCCAAACCCTCAGTTCTTCCTGAAAAATGCTAAAATAATCCAAAACCGAACAGATAAACTGAAGAATTCAATCTTGAGGCTTTAATCTTAACATCAGATCGACCCAAGGGAAACTCAACCTATAGACTGTGGCATGTAGAAAATCCTGTAAATCTCTAGCATCTCTTTTTTTTTTTGACGTGAACTGAGATTTACTGATGGTGCAGCATGCGGCCTGGTGGACGTCCAAGACCACGCACTGCTCGTAACGGAAAAGCACAGAGAGCTGAAACCAAGCTTATTCAAAGTAGCTTTGATCCATCAAGTCAAGGCCTCCTGCAGGGAATTCCTCCGAGGATCTCCTCAAGTTCATAGATGCTCTCTCGCTTTTAAAAAGCCCAAGCTGGGTTAGAAACAACAAAGAGATTTCTGAAGCTGCTGCTCCTGGACCGTTCATTTGACAGTAAGAGAACAGAACCAGACAGGATGACACAAACTTGAAGCTTTTATCTTGCTCCCAGAGACTCCAATTTAGTGCAGCTCTAGTCCATGGGAGCATTTCGAAGAGAATGATCGCTCGAATCAACAGGAGTACAGGTAAACAATCACATGACTACTGCACTAACTCAGAGGGCCTTGTCTGCGCTTTGATGGTGATGCTCAAACAGCTTTCCGAGATTCTTGTTCCTCCATAAAGTTCAGCTATAAAGATATGATTATTTTCATTTTTTCTATAGACTTGTCCTGCACACTTCATTTTTAAAATGCAGACAACATAAATTTACATGTGCAGACGCGTCTTTGCGTCTAAAAACGCTCAGGAATGGCAGCATAGAACACGAGGGTCTTGAGACGCGCTTTGAGACGTGCTGCAATATTTTCAGTATACATACATTCAGTGACAGAGATATTTATCTCCAAGCTCCTTTTTTAAAGAACAAGTTGTGATAATCGCTTGAAGAAATTATTTTATTCAGGGCATCCGGACACAGCCACTATGAGCGCCTCCTGAATAATACTGAAAAATCCAAAAGGGCAAAAAACACCATAAGAATGAGTCTATGACATTTATTCTGAAAATCATTTATTTATTTACATATTTATTTAAAAAATGTGATTAGACATTAATAATTGTATTTATCACTTTTTTTTGCCAACATTAATAACTATTTTTATTTTCTGCATTTTATTCATGCATTTTTATTATTATTCTTAAATAAATACAATTAATTACAAAGCACTATAAGAGTAGGACTGCAACAGTTACTTTAAAAATCAATGAATGCATTATTTATTATATTCATTATATTTGTTTTTTTATTATTCTTTGTTTTGGCCAAAATTCTATCCAATATTCTCAGAATAACACTCAAATTGAAGGTTGAAAAATATAAATAAATAACTTTAGTTACAATGCACCATAAGAGTATGTCTGCAACAATTATTACGAAAAACAATTCATGCATTATTTATTTATTTACTTGCTTACTTACTTAAAAATGTGATAAAAAAGACAAATAATTGTATTTTTTTAAGTTATTCTTTGTTTTGACCAATATTCTACTACAAATAACATCAAATAAATAAATCAATTACAAAACACAATAAGAGTATGTCTGCAACAATTATTCAGAAAATCAATTAATGCATTATTTAGAGTTATTCTTTGTTTTGGTCAATATTTTCCTCAAAATAACATTTAAAGGTTAAACACTTAAAGGTTAAATAAATAAATAAATAAATACATAATAAATATGTATGTATTTATTTATTTTAAAGTGTGACAAAAATATATTTTATTAATACTTCTATTAATTTTTAAAGTTATTCTTTGTTTTGGCCAATATTCCCCTCTAAATAATACTCAAATGGAAGTATAATATAAATATAAATAAATAAATACACACATAAAAATTACAAAGCACCATACGAGTGTGTCTGCAACAAGTATTCTGTGAATCAATTAATGCATTATTTATTTATTAATTTTTTTTCATGTAATGTGGTCAATATTCTCCTCAAAACAACACTCAAATTGAAAGTTAAAATAAATAAATAAAACAAACACATAAATAAATAAATATTTTAAAGTGTGATAAAGTGACAAATAATTGTATTTTTATTTTCTGTATTTTATTGTATATTTATTTATTTTATATATATATATATTAGGATGTTCTTTGTTTTGGTTAATATTCTCCTCAAATAACAATTGAAGGGTTAAATAAACAATGACTGCATTATTTATTTCTTTATTTTAAAATGCAATTTTAAAATGTATAATTATTTTTTATTTTCTGTATTTTATTTCATTTTTTTTATTATTATTATTATTCTGGCCAATAATCAACTCAAACAAATAACACTCAAATTGAAGGGTAAAAAAATAAAAATAAATTAATTTTAAAGCGCAATAAGAGTATGTCTTAATCAATTATTCTGAAAATCAATTAATGCATGTATTTATTTATTTTAAATCAATTTAAAGTAATAAAAAATATATATATTTTTTATTTTCTGTATTTATTTGCTCTGGTCAATTTTTTCCTCCAAATAACACTCAAATTGAAAGTTACAAAATTATGTACAGATTTTCAGTGAATAACTACTTCTGCATTTTTATATGTGTGCACAAGTTACTTTTTTCTTTTTGCCCTCCCTCACTGTTTGTTTATTGGATAAGAGCAGCAAAAATATGCTTTTTATGTCTTTAATGTTCCACAGAAGAAAGTCATACTGTACTGCAATGACATGAGAAAATTAAGATTATTATTGTGGCCTATTCCTTTGATAAAGATGAGTGCACCTTCAATCCAAGCACAAAAAACAGCAAAAGCGATAAAACGTATAACTGAAACAGTGACACTTCAGTGCGTGTCTGTCCCTTTAATTCCAGCACCTGCGGATCTGAGGTGGCATGACACAGAATATTTAGGCCACCCTCTGCGAGTCTCCTTCTAATTAAATATTCATGAGGAGATGCAGCGCTCTGAAAAATGCTGCATGTCAGATCTGAGGGCATGGCTGAGGCGCGCTGGGTCAGGGTTAACGCCTGCCTGGGCCGTCCCTAATGAACGAGACTTCAGAAAGCTCCCAATTATAGCTGCGTTGTTCAGTCTTTAAATGGAATTCGTCAAGTCAGAGTGGAAAACAGCGGGAGTCACCACGCAAATGCACATCAACGGCGTGGGCTGAATGGCAACTTCCTGTGTCGTCTCTTCAGCTCAGCATCGGCACTTTAACACAAACAACTTTTCCCTGCTGTTTAACGGCCTCCTCCATAAACTCCAGAGGAATGTCAGATGGCACTTCCACATTTCATGTGTCGTTTTAGTCTCTTTTTACGAGTGGCAAGACCTGCTTTTCTGTTCGAGAGGATGTACGTGCTCTGCGGCACAAATGGAGAAGAATTCATCAACATTAACAACTGGACGGCGCTTTGCGGTACATGCAATGACTCAGGAAAGGAAATGCCTTTATAATGGCATTATGCAAACAAGTACACAGTGGTATTTTTCCAACTAAAAAAAAAATAATAACAGGAAAATAGTATTTAATTGTATGCATTAAGGATACATTGAAAGCTAGCTATAAAAATAGCATCAGAAAAAAATTTCTCTTTCAAAAATTGTTAAAAAAAGCATTTTTTTAAAATCACTGTCAGTTCTACCACAGAATACGAATAACAATATTATATATTAATCATATTTAGCATTCATAAAATGTGTTTTTTTTAATGCTGATATTTTATTCCAAGAATTGCTAAAAATGCCATCTTCAAAATTTCTACTTCCACCTCAGAATGCTGTTAAACACACTAAACTAATCTAATCTAATCTAATCTAATCTAATCTAATATAATATAATACATTTTACAAATATATACAAAATATTATATTGTAGTATTCTGTGGTAAAAATGACAGTGATCTATTAAATAAAACATGAAAATATATAATATATCACTAAACTTATATTTTGTATGGGAAAATATTACATTGCATTATATTATTATTATTATTATTTTTAATAATATTATTATTATTATTATTATTATATTCTGTGGTGCAAATCACAGTGATCTACTATATAAAATAAGAAAATCTATAATATAAATAAAATAAACATAAAAAGTATAATATAATGCAACATTAAAAGAATATTAAATTACTTATTAATATTATATAATATAATGGTATACTTTTTACAAATAAACAAAATATGAAAATATATAATAATATATCACTAAACATATATTTTTAATATACATAAATTTATGAAAATATTATCTTATCTTATATTTTATTCTGTGGTGCAAATGACAGCGACTTACTATATAAAATAAGAAAATCTATAATATAAAATAAACATTAAAAAGTATAATATAATGCAATATTAATGAAATACTAAATTACTTATTAATGTATAATATAATATAAAAATGACAGCGATCTATTAAATAAAATATGAAAATATTATATATTACTAAAATTATATGTTTAATATACAAAAATATATGAAAATATTTCATTATATTATATTATATTATTTTATTTTGTGGTGCAAATGACAGTGACCTACTATATAAAAAAATAAATAAAATGACCATAAAAAAAATACAATATACAATATTAATAGAATATTAAATTACTTATATATTACTTGTATTATATTACTTTTTAATATAATATAATATAATATATGTTTTACATTTCCTGAAAGTTTACTATTATATTCTTTTATTATATATTATATTATATTATATTATATTATATTATATTATTCTGTAGTAATAATGACAGTGATCTACTATATAAAATATATAAATATAAAATTCAAATAAAAAATATGTAATAAAACTATACCATGTTTTACTTTATGTAGAGTCAGAGTTTAGTTCAAATCCCTAACTGTAAATACGAGCAGCAGTAACAGTGAAGCTACCCTTAGGAAATACCACTAACGAGGAAATAATTTCCACAGCATCTTAACAGCTAATAGGTCCAGTGGGCTTTTACATTTTGAAAATTCACACAGTGCAAGAACAGTGAAAAACACCATGTGGCTTGTGTGTAAAAGAGCCACTCACCTGACACAACAACATGCCGCAATCAGTCGCTCTGGATTTCAAAGCTTTCTCCTTTATTAAAAACAAATTAAATGCTAATGGATTTGGTTTTTAGTACATTACAACCAGTGGGAAAACGAGAAGACAAAAAAAAGAAACAGAAAATTACCACCCCCATTAACGCACCCACTGTGAGAGAAAGGAGGATGGTTTATTCACCAGAACAGTTTTAAGACTTCCTGTCACTGCCAAACACACATTTTTGAGAACATTTAAGTACTTAAAACACATAATTTTCAAAGAATAACTCAAGGCTAAAAAAAATGTAATGTTGGTGGTTCGACAAATTCACTTTTAGTGATGGACTGCTGATGAGCACCCATGGTTTTAGCAAAATGGTGAAGTTTTTTCAGTCTAATCTGATTGGCTGTGGCTGAGGACAATGTCTGAGGCAGCTTTTTTCGCATCTCTTCATCTTTTTATGCCATTCTTCCTCAGTCATTTGTGTACATCAGCAGTCTAAAGCTTCAGCACGCACCTGCCACTAGGAAATGATCTGCTCTTTGCCTTAAGCTAAGAAAGTCAAGCACCTGCTTGAAATATGCCAAAAAGCAGCTCTCAAAATGTGCCAAAAACAGGTTCGGAAACAAAAACAACACTGTTGTTTCAAATGCACAGTCCTCTCATAACGCCAAATGAACACTGTAAGAAAAAAAAAACCCTGAAACGTTCTGTTATCTGTTAAGTTATGTGAAATTTAAAGTACAGGCAAAACTTCTCTCTTGAGAAGAGAAAAAAAGCAATGTAATGCTCATAACTTTTCTCTACAAAAGCATTTTAAAGCACTTTTTAAGTTTTTTGACAAAAAAAAAAAAGTTAAGGGATGTACTCACTTCTGTGAGATACTGTATATATACATAGCATTGAAAGCATTTATATGTTTTTAACATTTATTATTGTTTTTTTTTTAGCATTTATATCATTTATAGACTTTTTTTTTTTACCAAATTCTTTGTGATGAGCTGAGCACTTTTTAGATTTATAAAAATATAAACAAACACTAACACACAGCATGTATATAATTCATTTATTTATAAAAGTTATATCTGAAAAAAATATTTTATTTTATACTATTCTGTGCTAAAAATGACAGTGCTCTATTATATTAAATAATTAAATCTATAATAAAATATAATAGTAAATTATATAAATATTAAAAAAATATTAATATAGTATTCTGTGGTGAAAATGACTGATCTATTATATAAAATAAGAAAATATATCATATAAAATAATATAACACATTTAAGAAAAATATTATACAATTTTATATCATTTAACTTTGTAATAAATATATAACAATTTAATATAACAGTATAAT
The DNA here is from genome assembly GCA_033026305.1 of Cirrhinus molitorella. NCBI lineage: Eukaryota > Metazoa > Chordata > Actinopteri > Cypriniformes > Cyprinidae > Cirrhinus > Cirrhinus molitorella. The sequence goes on along the minus strand of CM065137.1, from coordinate 3,821,686 downwards.
ATAATATAATGAAAAAAAATACATATTACATTGAAAATGACTGATCTATTATATAAAATAAGAAAATCTATAACAAAGTAATATAACAAATTTAATGAAATTATAATATAGTACAACTGTAATATAACTTTTCATTTTAAATAAATATATAACATAAGATAATATTTTAATATAATGTACCTGTATAATATAATATAATATAATATGAAACTTTTTACAAATATATACAAATTTGACATAGTATTCTGTGGTGGAAATGACAGTGATCTATTATACAAAATAAGGACATCTAACAAGGACATCAAACATAATATATGGTAAATTGTTTACAAATTTACAAAAGAATATAGCATTTAGTGGTGAAAATTACAGTCATCTATTATATAAAATAAGAAAATCGTTAAAATAATACATAAAAATATAAAAAATGTAATATAAAAACTTTTATGAATGTATAACATAACATATAACATAATACAATATATATAATGGTAAATTATTTACTAATATATAACAAATATTTTATAGTATTCTAGTATTTTAAAAAGTATAATATAATGCAATATTAATGAAATACTAAATTACTTATTAATATAATATAATATAATATAATATTTATATATAAATATTACTAATAGTACTAAAATTATATTTTTAATATACAAAAATATATGAAAATATTTTATTATATTATATTATATTATATTATATTATATTATATTATGGCGCAAATGACAGTGACCTACTATATAAAAAAAATAAATAAAATGACCATAAAAAAAAATACAATATACAATATTAATAGAATATTAAATTACTTATGTATTACTTGTATTATATTACTTATTAATATAATAAAATATAATATATGTTTTAAATTTCATGAAAGTTTACTATTATATTCTTTTATTATATTATATTATATTATATTATATTATATTATATTATATTATATTATATTAAATTGTTAAAATAATACATAAAAATATAAAAAATGTAATATAAAAACTTTTATGAATGTATAACATATAACATAATACAATATATATAATGGTAAATTATTTACGAATATATAAAAAATATTTTATAGTATTCTGTGGTGAAAATTACATTGATCTATAATCTAAAATAAGAAAATCAACATAAAAATATATATTCAATATATTAAATATACTATATAATTAAGTTCCATTTAATTCAGTACTGAAAATGATCAATAAAAAAATTCAGTGTAATAAAAAAATCCAATATTTGTGTGTACTATGAATTTTCTGTGCTTAATAGAGTTGCAGCATCAAGTTTATGTGGCAGACAGAGTTGCTGCTCATGTTAAATGCTGCAATATTAGGATGCTGCCTTATAAAGTTAGCTTGGAGGAAAGCTAGTGACATGCTTATATGGACACTCTACATCACATATGGACATGAGACAAATTCAAACAACATTACCAAAGAGATGATGATGATGATTATGGTGATGTCCTCTGGGAACGAGAACCAAAGTTCAAAAGTTTACTGCCTGCTGACCAGTGAAATGCAACGTGCAACTTCTAATCTCAACAAAGCCCTTGGCTAAAGTTCAAAGCTGAATACTGTTATCTGATCTGCTATGATCTATGATACAGACACAAGAAGCTGATATCCTTGCAGCGTCATCATGAGCATGATCATGATTATCCACTCAAATATAATGGTGAACTATTGCTAAAGGCAAAATATGATTAGCTCGTAGTTCACAGAGTACCTACAAAACAACAAAAAGAAAAGATGCTTTTACTATTAAATCAATGTGGTAAGTCTGGATTTCCCTGCAAAGTATGTAAATCAGAAAGAGGGATCTTATGCAACGGGTTTGTGAAATATTAAACACGGCGCTCTGAGAGGCCAGATGAATTTTAATGCGTCATCAAAGATGAGCATTTCATTGGCGTTGGCAACCAGTGAACGAGGCCACGGGAAGCCCTATCCATCAACGCTCAGCTCGAGATGTCAGGAACTAACTGGGACGGAGGAAAAACATGATTGGAGGGGAAGAGAACGAGCGAGACACAGACAGGAAAGATACAAGCCTGACGGAGGACAAACAGGGGAAATGAATCCTTGTAAAAACCTGCATGAGTTCTGGCATGAAATTCAGATTAAATCGAGGCAAGAAACAAACAACGAGAGATTTCTTATCTGCGCTCGGATGATATTTACATAATAACACTCTTTGAACGCACATGCATCATAACTAATAGCAAAAAAAAGATTTCTGTGATGCAGAGAATCATGCAATTTGGAGTGAAAAATATTAAATTAAATTGTAGTTTAACTTGAATAATGTGACCGAAACATACTGCTATGTATACAGTTGAAGACAAAATGATTAGCCCCTTATAAAATATTTCATTATTTTTCAAATAACTCCCAAGTGTTGTTTAACAGAAAGATGATTTTATCAACACAGCATTTTTAAACATAATACTTTATTCAGGAGGCTTTCAGGGTTTGTAATACAAATAGAAATAAATGCATAACCGAGAATTTTAAAAAGTCTACTGGTCAAAATTATTATCCCTCTGATGTTAATAGTCAATAGTGTATCCCTTTTGCTTGATAACAGCCTTTAGTCGTTTGCTGTAGTTCTCAACAAGTTTCAAGCATGTCTCCTGAGGAATGACAGCCCATTCTTCCTTAGCAAATCTCTCAAGCTCCTCCAGATTTGTTGGTCTTCTGGCACAAACTCTGGACTTTAGTGTGCCTCACAGATTTTCTATTGGATTCAAGTCTGGGCTTTGTGCAGGCCAGTCAAGTACACTCACTTTGCTCATTTGGAGGTATTTCTTCACCAGAAGTGAGGTATGCTTTGGGTCGTTATCATGCTGGAAGGCAAAATGTGGACCCAAACCAAGTTTTCTTGTAGACTGTCTGAGGTTGTCTTTCAAAATATTCTTATAGTCTTCCTTTTTCATGTTTCCTTCAACCCTGACGAGATTCCCAGTTCCATCCCCACAGCATTATACTCCCACCACCATGTTTCACTGTGGGAACACTGTTCTTTGAGGAATGCCTCTCCCTTCTTTCTCCAAACATAGGCAACATTTCTATGGCCAAAAAGCTCTAGTTTTGTCTCATCTGACCAAAGGACACATTTCCAGTACGCATCACATTCCCCCAGGTTGTCCTTAGCAAAATTCATTCTAGCTTGGAGGTGTCTCTTCTTCAGAAAAAAAAATTGAGTCTTTCTTGGTCGGCAACCTCGCAGTTCATTCCTGTGCAGGGCTCTAGTGTCCCGTTTTATTTTACTAGTTGTTTGGCAAGATACTAATCCTCAGTTTAAAGAGCAATTTAAAGGCTTCACTAGGTTAATTAGGTTAATCAGGCAAATTAGGTTAATTTGGCAAGTGATTGGACAACAGTGGTTTTGTTCTATAGCTAATCAAACTAATAATTTCTTAAGGGGGCTAATAATATTGACCTTAGCAGTTTTTTGTTTATTTTTCATTCTTATATTCAATCAACTAAATGAAATCAGACTTTCTCTAGAAGAAAATTAATAGGAAATAATGTGAAAACATTCTCTTGCTCTGTTAAACATCACTTGGGAAATATTCTAAAAAAAAAATATTTTAAAAAATTATATATAATGTATACACACACACACACACATAGGGTGTAGTAACTATGTTATAAATACTACAAATTTAATACAATTTTGGTTTAAGTTGAAGAAACTATAAAATATATTACAAAACAATTATTAAAATAGTTTGTGGTATCAATCGATTAAAAAAATAATAATTAATTAAATCGCACATTTTTCCTGAAATTAATCGTGATTAATCCTACCTAACAAGTTTATTTATACTTCTTATTGCAATAATTTCACATTCATGCTTCAAATTAATGTACAAGCAACATAAAGAACATTTTTTTTTGTTTGTTTAATGCCATCTTTTTTGATGACTAAAGGCAAATATCACTGATTCAAACTGATGTCTCTATGAATATTTTTCCTAATATTTAACCATTGAATATAACCATTCAACATTACAGTATAACTGAGCTATCACTTTAACATTTATTAGACTTTTAAAATAACTTTCAGTTTAAGTAAACTTGAAACAGTCTTCACATAAACCCATTATAATAAATGGCATATAGGCTAGCTACCTTGTGCCCTTTAGCAAGAAAATATAGCCTAACAATAAATTATATAAAATTCTAAATTCTATAAAGATAAATCTTAAAACTACAGAAGTTATTAATTTCCTCTTTTAATTTTGCTGTTTGGTTAACCGACATGACACAGTTAAGGCACAGTTAAGGCAGCTTTAATCACCTTTTTTGTAAATTCATGTCCTAACTGACGACATAACTATGACATTGCACACTTGCAGTTTCATTTGGGTTTGAATATGATACAGCGCTTTAATATAGGCCTAATACAGTACGCGCCTGCACATTTGTGTGTACACTTGAAGAGCGCGCGCTACGAGCACAGTATAACGGCTGACAGGACAGGTCAATTTGTTTTTACCGAAATATGTCCTGACAACATCTCATCTGACCGCAGTTCACTGATGTTCTACTGAAGATTTTTAAATTGAGTTAAGCTTTTATGCATTTATCTGATAACCATGTTGATAATAAATTTGTATTAAATCATATCACTGAATCCATATATGGGATTACTCAAAAAACACATTTCATAGAGCTATTAGGTTAAAGTTTCAGCATTTTTTTTTACAACTGACTAGACATTGTTTTCAATTATTAAAATAGTATTCATTAAACCATTTAAAGTGGACTCCAAAAACATTAAAACATAAAACAGAGAATGTGTCAAGAAATAAAACATTTCATGGTGTCCTATGATGGCAGGACACCAGTTTCTCTGCAACATCTCAGCCTAAATCCAAACACAATTTATCAAAAGTGCCAAGGTAGCTGGTTCAGAGAGCAAGGGTACCTTCCAAACAATGTTAAAGCTCAGAGCAGAAAAGGAACAGAGAGAAAAAAGCACTAGGGGAAAAACAGCGGTAATGACGTGGCACCAAATACAGTAAGTGAGAGCAGGATGGACACAGATGCAGTAAGTGACGTGGATCCGGAGCCGGACTGTTTATGGACTGGACACGGGTCTTAATTTGCAGACCCTGAGGCTGTACAAAGCCCTCTGGTTACATGTGAGTACTGATAGAAATCTGTTTGTATAGACTGGAGTCCTGTCAGCACTAGCACATGGCCAGGCTGTTTCTGCAATCACTTCCTGTCAAGAAAGAAAAAAGCCTGGCATAAGCTCACAACTCCTGAGAAAAAAAAAGGGGAACATTTTAATGACTGGTATGGCTCCAGTGAATCCTCCTACGTCATCACAACACTGATACTGGAAAAATATAGCTTTTGATCTCTTTACATTCTGCATTGAAGGAGGTTTGACAGAATGACTGAAATCTGAATATGACTACAACAGAAAAACAACAAAATACACAGCCCAGATCAATGCATATTAGCATGCATATTTACCCTACATATAAAATATATGCATGATTACATGCGGTTTCTTCAATTATTCAGCTATGCACAGACTTTTAACACTCATTTGGCTAAAAAGTTTTACTTACACTTTTAACATCTTCTCTAGTTTAATTTGTAGTTAAACAAAAAAAAATCAAGTTCAAAATCAAGACAAAATGACACATGAATTAGTATCTCAGTTTTGACCTATTCATATTTATGAGAAAAATCCTAATTATTAGGTCATGAACTAGTATTTTATTATTTGGAGTCATAAATATGAATTATGACAAGTCTGACTATTTATCTTCTAATTTTGACTTTTTTTCCTGTAAATTTTAGTATAAAAACATAGGTTATACAAATTTATATTTATGAGATATACCAAAATAAAAAAAAATAAAAAAAAAAAATATGAGATTTTAAAATCAATTCAAATTTGTGACAAAATGTCATATGACAAACGTGAATTAGTATCTCCTAATTTAGATATTCATATTTATGAGATAATATCATAATTATTAGGTCATGAATTGTTATCTCATTATTTAGATTTTTTGGACTCATAAATATGAGTCATAAATATGGCAAGTCCGATTTGTAATCATGACTATCCCATAATTCATTTAATTTATTTATTTTTTCTTAAAAATTTAGTGTAACAAAATAAGTCATACTAATTCATATTTATGAGATAAACCGAAAAAAAGAAAATAGATATTAAATCAAATTCGTGACCAGGTCAAATGACAAATGTGAATTAGTATTTCAGAATTTTGACTTATTCATATTTATGAGATAAATCATAGTTTTTAGTCTATGTACTCTATAGTTTTAGTCATACTTTTTACATCATGAATTAGTATTTCATTTTTTACATTTTTGTCTCAAATTCTGAATTACGACAAGCCAGAATTATAATCATGACTATTTATCTCGCAATTTTGACCTTTTCTGTAAATTTTAGTGTAAAAACTAATTCACAAGACTGAAACCAACAAATTAAAAATTTTGATAAATCATATTAAGTCAAATTTGAGAGAAAAGGCCACATGACAAATATGAATTAGTATCAGAATTGTGGGATATAAACTATAATCTAACATTTTTTTTAGAATTGCATAATATAAACAATTGCAAGAGAAAAAGTAAGAATTGCTTTTTATCTCACATTTCTGACTTTATTTCTTACAGTTTTGAGTTTATATCACAATTGTGAGAAAAAAAGTCAGATTTTTGAGTTTTCATCTCGCAATTGTGAGTTTATATCACACAATAATTTCTTGCAATTGTGAGTTCATAACATTATTTCTCACAATTGTGAGTTTATATCATGCAATTTTGAGAAAAAAAGTAAAAAATGTCGAGTTTATATCTCAATCCTGAGGAAAAAAAAAAAGAATATTGAGTCTGTATCACGCAATTCTGGCAAAAATAAATAATTATGAGAGAAAAATTTGCAGGCGAAACAGGCTTAAATATGATTTTCATAGCTTCACTAGTAATGATTAAAAACCAATTTGCAACTTAACGCTTTTGACTATAAAACAAAAAATATTTTTAGACACTTCAGGGAAACCTTCATCAGACGACGAACAGGAATTCCAGTTATCCCGTGAACACACGGACAGCCTGAATGGACTGCCAAATCTGCACATGCCGAGATTAATGACAAACCATGTCCAGCTGGAGTAGATTTGTTTTGTGCTCGAGCAAACATTGCAAAATTCTTCAGTCTGATGCTTCCATTCCTTGCTGGAAAAACAATCTTTAGTCACGGCGGCTGGGAAGACATAAACATAGGCTATGAAGCTGAGAGAGGTTTAAGTGTGTTTGACTAAACTTGTGTAAAGTAACACAGACTGACAGCACCTTAAATGGTAGTGTGAAGACAAGACACGCTGCTGCTGTAATTAATGCAGACAGCGGACAGGCCCTTCACAGCTCACAGCAGAAAAAATGACACAAGAACACTACTTAAACGACAGACGCCGAACAAGTGCTCATCAACAAAACACCAGGGGCTTCTCGCAAACACAGCAAAAGAACATCAACATGGTGGCAACATCAGAACAGACTGGCACAAAAAGCTTCTGTGAAAGAAAGAACATTGCCAGACAAGACAGAACACACTGGACATTACAAACCATTTCTGACAGGACATGCGCCATTAAACGTGTCTTAGCAGTGTGTGGACACAACCCTACAAACCTTACAATGACAAAAATCTTTAATCCACAAAAACCTAAACATTCCCAATTATCAAGCCGTTTTGATTTTCTAAGCAGTACAATGTCTGACTGACTCTCCTGTATTAGCATATTTCCACCCTCATCTAGCTGTACACTGTCCGCCATTTTCTCCACTCATGAGCAGATGTAGCGACAACAATAAGTCTCGTAAACAAAGCCTCATAAACGGTGCAAGGTGTTTTGTAGTTGGATGTAAAAGTGAACATAAGAGTCTTCATTTTCTCCTGACATCAGAGCCACTGAGGACACAGTGGATTAGTCTTGTTTTTGTTGGTAACGCACCACCGAATACACACAAAAAAACTGGGTGTGGTGAGAAGTAGCTCATTAGCATTTAAAGAGACATGCCCTGAAATGGGTCACCATGAACAGAGCTGTTTTTGACAAAGTAAAAGGAAAATGGGAATCTGATGTTACCTTTAATCATTTAAACATTTATATCAAACACTACATTTATTTCATCAATTCCTGTCTTCAGTGTCACATGATCCTTCAGAAATCATTCTAATATGCTGATTTGCTGCTCAAAAACATTTATTATTGTCATGTAAATAGATAAATAGAAACAGAAGAACATAATTTATCTGAAATAGAAAACTTTTGTAACATTATAAATGTCTTTAGCATAATTTTTGACCAATTTAAAGCATCCTTGCTAAACAAAAGTATCAGTTTCTACAATTGATCTTTGGATCTTTCTATTCATCAAAGAATCCTGGAAAAAGAAAAATGTACTCAACCGTTTTAAATATTAATAATAATAATAATAATAATAATTATAAGCAAATTAGCATATTAGAATGATTTCTGAAGAAATGTAACACTGAAGACGAGTAAAATCTAGCTTTGAAATCACAGGAATAAATTGCATTTTAAAATATTCAAACAGAAAGCAGTTATTTTCAATAGTAAAAATATTTCACAATATCAATGCTTTTGCTGTATTCTGAATCAAATAAATGCAGGCTTGGTGAGCACAAAATCTAAAAACTTTTCACTTGTAGTGTATTTCACAACACTACTGTTTTACTGTATTTATGATCATAAATGTAGTCTAAACGACACAGACGGATGGCCCATAATTAATCTGTTTAATACATTACAATTATAATGAATACCTGTGTCCTTATTTTCATGATGTAGCAGCCTGTGATAAAATTCAAAGGCACATGAGGTGGGGCTATACGAAAAACCAACACCCTTTAGACGTGACTATAAACTGCAACAAACAAAACCAAGAGCTCAAAGCCAACTGTCTTTAAGTCTGGGTTAACACCCTTTTTTCTGAGTCACAGATGCATGAATACCAGCACTGACAGAGTTGTCCTGTGCTTTGTTTACAGACGGCTCTTCTGTGCTCATTTCATGCTGTCAAACATTCTTGTGTACGTTCAGCACGAGGCATCCTGCTTCCCCTCAGACGCTTGCTTACAAACAGCCTTTAGGTCCTGACCTACCATGTTTGTGTTTTGAATAGGATGTGCGCACAATGAGGCTGGAAAAAAAAGTAGACAAAGAAACTGAGTTTCTGATAATCCTGAACAAGATTTTCAGTAGCTTAAAAATCACTATTTACAGGGACAGTTCAGCCCAAATTGAAAACTCTCATTTAGTGCCAAACCCGTAAAACCTTCATTTATCACACAAATTAAGATAATTTTGATATAATCTGAGAGCTTTCTGTCCCTGCATATATAGTAACACAACCGTTTAAGGCCAAGAAAGGTAGTAAGAACATTGTTAAAATAGTCCATGTGACATTAGTGGTTCAACTATAATGTTATGAAGCTAAGAGAACACTTTTTATGCACAAAAGAAAACAAAAATAACAACTTTGTTTATGGTTGAACCACTGATGTCACCAAAAACCTGACACTACATTGATTTACTCAAAGAACTTCAACTGCTAGTTTAAATCACCCATTAAAATGGTTAAACAACGGTGCGGAAACAGAATAGGCTTGTTTGCAGTCCTCTACACTCCATTTATCCTTTGACCTCAGTTTCCCTCTCAGGATTTTAATATTCAGATATTACACTTAGCAGATTAGGGGATTTTCATTTCAGGAGCGAATGGTGCAATTTAATATGCAGCCATAGTGTGAAATCTGTGCAGAATGTACAGACCTACAGATACATACAGATGGAGGAAGACCTTTGGTTACAGAGATGGATGTCTACAGATCTCAACCGTTGTTGAAAGAAACCACATATCGACAACATCAAAACCTGACCTTGCAATGTCGCACCAAATAATAAACAGCTTACAAAGACAGCAAGGCAGTCTCCAAACGACAAACACATATACAAAAGCCTTCTCTGTTCAAAACAACTAATCTCCACGCAGACCTTATGAAAGCTGCTCATCAGTCCAAGCAATGAATAAACATGAATCACCATTTATGTTTGGGTTCCACAGGGAGGTAAAGGGTGTGTGTAATTGTTGACATATTGAAGCTCTCAATCCGATTAGAGAATTCCCAGCTTGGTGTTTGCACTCGTTCAGAGCGGTGCGCTCAGCGAGGATTCCAGACCACTGGCACGCTGCCATGCACCATTTTGTGCCCTGGTTGGAACAGAGGCCAGTTGAAGGGAGAGGCTCACAGCCCAGAAAGGGCTCCAGTGTGCCTCAGCTTCAGATTCCACTCAGCTTTTCGATCCTACTTCATACATTCCATACAGGCAACAAAAATATGAGTTAAATATGTGACACTGGATCACAAAACCAGTCATAAGTAGCACAGATATATTTGTAGCAATAGCCAAAAATACATCGTATGGGTCAACATTTTTCTTTTATGCTAAAAATCATTAGGATATTAAGTAAAGATCATGTTCCATGAAGATATTTTGTAAAATGACCTACCGTAAATATATCCAAACTTAATTTTTGATTACTAATATGCATTGCTAAGAAATTTATTTTTTTGCACCCTCAGATTTTCAAATAGTTGCATCTCGGTCAAATATTCTAACAAACCATACAATGGAAAGCTTATTTATTCAAATTAAATATCCCCAAAAAGTTGCATTGTGTTTATTTTTTATTGTGAAATGATGTTTCAAAAGATTTTGGGGTGGAGTGGGATAGTACAGTCATGGCCAAAAATATCAGCAACCTTGCAATTCTGTCAGAAAATGCAATACTTCTCTCAGAAAATTGTTCCAATTGCAAATGTTTTGGTATTCACATGCTTTTGCACTGGAACAACACAAAAAAAACAGAGAAGAAAAGTCAAACAAATTTTACACAGAACTCAAAATGGACTGGACAAAATTATTGGCACCTTGCCAAAACCGTAAGAAATAATTGCTTTTCAAGCATGTGATGCTCCTGTAATTTGTTTTTAGACACACCTGTGGCAAGTAACAGGTGTGGGCAATATAGTAATCACACTTCCAACCAGTTCAAATGGAGAAAAGTTGACTCAACCTTTGTGTTGTGTATCACACTGAGCATGGAGAAAAGAAAGAAGTGTAAAGAGTTGTCTGTGGATTTGAGAGAAAAAAACTGTGAAAAAACATGGACAAACACGGTTATAAGTCCATCTCCAGAGATCTTAAATATTCCTGTGTCCACTGTGCGCAATATCATCAAGAGGTTTACAGCCCATGGCACTGTCACCATCTGAATGAAAAAGGACGTTATGGTAGGACACCACTGCAGACATAAAGGCATAAAAAAGCAAGACTGGAGATTGCCAAAACGTATGTGACAAAACCACAATCCTTCTGGGAGAACATACTGTGGACAGACAAAAGTAGAGTTTTTTGGTAAAGGACATCATGGCACTTTACAGAAAAAGAAATGAGGCCTTCAAAGAAAAAAATACAGTCCCTACAGTCAAACATGGTGGAGGTTTGAATATGTTTTGTGGCTGTTTTGTGGCTTCTGGCACTGGATGCCTTGCCTGTGTGAACAGTATCATGAAATCTGATGATTACCAAAGAATTTTGGGGCGCAACGTAGTGGCCAGTGTCAGAAAGTGGGTCTTCCAGCATTACAATGACCCAAAACACACTTCAAAAAGCACTCAGAAATGGTTACAAACAATGCGCTGGAGAGTTCAGAAATGGCCAGCAATGAGTCCAGATCTGAATCCCATAGAACACTGTTGAAGAGATCTCAAAACAGCAGTTGGGAGAAGGCATCCTTAAAATCTGAATGACCTGGAGCAGTTTGCAAAAAAAGAGTGCTCCAAAATTCCAGTAGAGAGGAGTAAGAAACTCATTCATGGTTACAGGAAGCGATTTCAGTTATTTTTTTCCAAAGGGGGTGCTACCAAATATTGCATATGCATCAGGCGCAATGATATTACACAGCACCTGAATATAGTCCCGCCACAAACTCACCACATGCGGTCAAATTTAACGGGCTCAGGGGAGACATGGACTACCGCTGTTATAATGTTATATTCTGTAATATTGGCATTGTTTTATTTTTGTACTACATCCAATGATGAGAAAATATCATTGTTGTTTTCACTGAAACTGTCAGTGTTGTTGTTTTTATTGATCATGGTGCTTTATCAAGTTGCTCTGGATACTCCCATGTCAAGTAGAAAATGAAAAAGGCAACTAGCAAACCAACTGAACCAATGAGCAAGACTCCCTAAAGCGAACCCCAAAATACTTATACCCACCCACAGCTGCAAAAGTCTTGCTGATCATTTGTTTCTAAAGTCTCACTTCATTAGCTACAAAATGTATTAGAGAACACAGCTCTTCACTTTTTAAAGAAGTGTTCAGGAGAGAAACAGCTGTATCTATCTTCAGCCCTACTGTGTGTTCTTTCTGCCTCAGCTGCAGTGAGACTAATGCAACAACACCGAAAGAACCACGCACCTCAGAGCCAGGAGACGTCCAAACATGCTGCATCAGTGGAAACCAGAGGTCTTTGGGAGCCTAGGGAGCATCGCAAACAAAGCATGATGCCTGTGCCAGTCGGGCAGAAGGCTTGGAAAAGAGTTAAAAGATAATTACAGCGGCCTAGTGGGTCATTGTGCTTTCACAGGTGTTAGATGTTATCACCAAACCCCAGCGCTGCTGCTGCTGCTGCTGACGTACCACTGATATCTCAATGGCCGATTATGCTTTTTTTCCTCCTTCTCAATTGTTTACGTCGTTTTGTATGAGTGCACTAAGAGAACTGTTGTGGAAAACCTGCACTCTGTTGTAGAGGGAAAAAACTCTCACAGGGACAATTTTTCCATCATCGTGTCTTATTTAGTTTATCCAGAAATTATATTAGCTCCTTACACAGCTGAAAACCGGATCATTCCTGACCTTTTCAACTACGCTGTTCACTCAAAAACAGTGAACAGATTAAAAAATGGCAAAAAATGGCAAACCATGATCAAATGTTAGTTTTTACAATGCTTGTATGGGTGAAAGAAAATAATAGAGAACTTATTACACTAGATAAGGAAATATCACATCAATTAAGCTGAAACTCCATTAAAATCCATTAAAAAAATGGAATTTACTGTATAATGAGGGATTTGCTGAATTTTGGATTAATACATCAAAACTAAGTCAGTTCATCTGAGCAACAAAAATATTATTTAAATATGAATATTGCATGTTCCTCCAGAAAAAAAACAAAACAAAACAAAACAAAAACTGAAAAATTATTTACCAGAAAAGTGTCATTTTTATTAAATTAATTAAAGATGCTTTAGATTATTAACATTTCATGAAACTATCAAAAAGGAATCCAATTAATTAATGAAAAACTTGAATTTGGTAAATAAAATGTATTTTATAGGGTCTTACATTTTAATAAATTGCTGTTAAACAATTATACAGAGACTAGAAAAATTAAAACAGGAAAAAAAATTAAAATAAAAAACAGAATTGAGGACATTATTGTGATTGGTTGATTCACAATTAAAATTTACTATAATATGCACTAAACTATAATCATTCAAAGCAACCGAATACAGGTTACTTACTTACTTAGTTTTATATATATATATATATATATATATATATTTGTTTTTTTTGTTTTTTTACAGTTTTCTACAATATACTCGCATATATTTGCATACAATATAAATGCAATTTATTCCTCAGTGTCATGTGATCCTTCAGAAATCATTTTAATATGCTGATTTCATGCTCAAGGTAATTAATATCAATGCTGAAAACAGTTGTGCTGCTTAATATTTCTGTGGAAACCATAATACATTTTTCAGAATTCTTATAGATAGAAAGTCACTTTTATAAATTGAATGCATTCTTGCAAAATGTACAATTTTACTGACTTCAAACTATTAAATGGCAGTGTAGCTAGTTTCTTTTATAACTTTACACATTCTCCTTTTTCTTACATGAGAGTCATTTTAACTAAATTGTAATTTAACAAGTTTCACATTTGAGTTTATTTAGTCACCAGCTAAATGTACAGTACTTTTGTTTACTTAGAAAGAAAAAAAATGTGTTTGTTCTTTGTGCAAAGTTATCATATTGCTTCAAAATATTATTTTCTCTTTTTTGGATTACTATCTAATTATGTTAGTATGTTTTTAAGGAAATAAGGTATTATTTTTTAAGAAAAAATAATACGCTCTGAAACAACAATGGAGCGAGTAAAATATGGCAAGGTTTTTAGTTTTGGCAGAAGCACTCTTTTAACAGAGTTGTACTTGCTACAATCTGCTTTTTTCTTTTTTCTTGACTTGTGGCCCTGACTGAGGTGAGGCAGGTCTGATGGGAATATAGGACAAATTGAAAAGGAAACCCTTAGCAAGAGAACAGTGGTGACTACAGCACCATCTAGTGTCAACCCCTAGAGTATTATGGTAATTGCTTAATAATCATCATCTGATTAATCATTCCTGTATGCTCAATCACACTTTTCGTTTAAAAATCCTAGTAATCAAAGCTGTTTTAGCACATTTTGGCCTCTATAAGGAAGCTGAAACATGTATCAACTAGGAAAGTTTGTTTAAACAACGCTGCCTTGCTTCAAAGGAGGCACAACATCGATGTAGCTTGTGGGATTTTTTAAGGCTATAAGCCCCTACAGTCTTTCCCTCTTTCACACAAAGAAAGCAACTAGAAAAAAAACAGCCTCCTTTGTGCATTCCTATCACCAATCTGAGCTTCCTCCTCATGTTTCGGTCGCTAAACACTGGAGCTATTAGAAACGGTTTCCTGAAAGCTTTAGTCACATGATGGCTCTTGGAGAACACTGTGAAAAGGCTTCCACCTCTATTCGTTTCCAAATGCGTTCCAGTTTCATGCTCAGCTTGACTTTGCCAGGCCACTAGACAGACAGCATTGACCATTTCAACATTTTGTTCAGAGAACAGGTTGTCCGAAGTCTCTGTCAGGCTTTGAAAAAGCAGTTTTTACTTCGCTAGAACTGCCAATGTTACCCTTGAAATGCCAGCTTTTTTAAAAGCTAACTTTTAGGTTCAAGTACTGAAAAAAGCTAAATAAATATTTGAAAAGCTATCTACTACAAACTACAAATAAAATTGAAAACATTGAAAACTCAAATTCAAAATTAATAAATACTATTACAGAATAATTACAGAATATGAATAATACTAAAATAATGTTAAAATCTATTGTATATTATAAATTAAGTTAATGCTGATAATTAATAAACTAAATGTGTACTAAAATTATATATTCTATAGTTTAAAACTCTAATAAAACACGAAACACTAAAATTAACATAATAATATACAGTAGGGCTGTGTGAAATTACCAAAATATTATATCAAAATTTGTTTTACGATGTTAACATTAACAAGTACTAAAATTATTTAAAAAAAAAATATTTGAAAAGCCATGTAATAAAAATGACAAAAGCATGTAAGTAATACTATAGTATAAAAAAATACTAAAATAACACTGTAATCTATTGTATATTAAAATTAGTTTCAAGTTAAAGCTGCTAATCAATAAACTAAATAAATTAACATTATTTTTTACAAAATGTACTAAAATTAATTTATTATTAAGTTTCTATTTAAAAAAAAAAATCGAATAAAACATTAAAAACTAAAATGTACAATGTACAATGGGGTGTGATATGACCAAAATCTTATATCATGTTATTTTTGCTTTAAATGATTTTTGGTACCATAGAAATTTTATAGTTGTTGTCACCAGTGTTAAGATCACAACAACTAATACTAGCCTAAATTAAAATAAATAAAAAATGTCAAGCTCACTAACAACAAGTAAACAGTCTGTGATTAAATAAGAGACAAAAAGACAAATATAAGACAAAAAAAAAAACTACAGTAGAACAAAAAAAATAAGAAATGCGACATACACTGTATAAGGTAATCAAATGCATAAAAGCACTGCATATTCTTCACTGTGTAAATGAAATATATATTTCTTCTTATTAAAGTTATTAGTAAAGTGATGTAGTCAAGAGAACTGAGATACTTTTTCTCTTCTGTTGTTTGATTAACACAAATGACAGACAGCAGGAATCTTAAACTGCTGTCACTTTAAGAGCTACCCATATCCAACATACTGTTACATTAGTTTTCTTTTTCAGCTGTTTGCCTTTACTTAAGATCTAAATTACTGTGTTTATGTTGATACTTGCAAAAACGGGCATTTTGACACAAAAGTGTGCGTATTTAACCGTTTAAGGCCTATAAAGTTGTAAAAATAAAGTTTGAAACTCTGGCGCTTTACAAGCATAGTCTTCACACTGCAAAAAAATGTTTTTCTTACTTAGATTTATTTGTCTCGTTTCCAGCCAAAATATCTAAAAATTCTTAAATCAAGAAGGATTTTCTAGACATGTAAAAATTATTTTCTTGTTTTTTTTTTGTTTTTTTTTAAATCAAGTTTGATGTTATTTCAAACAGAAAACAAGATTATTTAGCTTATTTCAAGCAAAAACGCATTTAATTTTGACTTGTTTTTTCTGAAAACAAATTGATTTAAGAATTTTTCCTGGAAACAAGACAAAAAAATCTAAGTAAGAAAAGCATTTTTTTGCAGTGTGAAGACTATGCTTGTAAAGCGCCAGAGTTTCAAACTTTAAAACTAAGAAGAGCATTTTTTGCAGTGCATGTGTGTGTGACTCTCTGACAGCGATAGATATGATATGATATGATATGATATGATATGATATGATATGATATGATATGATATATCAGTGCATTCACATTTATAAATGTGAAACTTTGAATGCAATAACATTGCCGTACACAGATCAGTGTCAGATACCTGTAAACAGGCTGCATTTCACGTGCAATTCCAATGACAGCCTCCGCAGGGAAATGGTTAAACTCTTGGAAGAGGTCTCTGATGTTGCTTCTGAATTTGAGGTCCAGGTCCAGCTGAACAATGCGCTTCAGTTCTAGGAGACATAAGAAAGACAAAGTAAAGCAAACTTGTATGAACTCAGCACACTAAAATAATCACATTATGATTTTGAACTATATCGCGTCTTCATGTGCACTAATGCAGAAAACCCGCAATTCGGCTGAATTAACAAATGATGAAACATCATCATCCAAGAGGTTTTCTCACGTCAGATGGCCTCACGATCTTCGTGTGAGCTCACTGGACAACAAAGCCCTCAAGACAACATTGTGGACGCACCATTGTGAAGCAGAGGCCGCCGCACACAATGACACACATTCGGAAAGCAAAACATAGGGGGCCCAAACTATGCTTGTTGTAATTAGAACAATGAAAAGAGAGCAGTCAGCCGAGGCTGTTTAGTCGGTCAGGCATTTCACACCGACGTCTCTCCAAACAAGCACCGGAAACTGGACGAATCAATATGAACGATCTCAGCGCTCAGCCCTCCAAACACACAGGCTGACTACAAAACACTTCATGAGCAATGATAAAAGGAGGACAAGTGCTGAATTTGTATGAAACAGGAAGCGCATCTACAGTTTTTTTATATAGTTCAATTTATCCTACCCCAGTTTAATGAACATTAACAAGCAGCTACAAGTAGATAATAGTTCTGTACTTTTTCAAAAATCACAGTTAAGACTTTTACAAATGTTAATCAAGATTTATAGGTGACCCTGGACCACAAAACCAGTCGCACAGGTATATTTGTAGCAATAGCCAACAATATCAAAATTATCGATTTTTCTTTTAATGCCAAAAATCATTAGGATATTGAGTAAAGATCATGTTCCATAAAGACATTTTGTAAATTTCCGACTGTAAATATATCAAAATTTAATCTTTGTTTAGTAATATGCAATGCTAAGAACAACTTCAAAGGCGGTTTTCACTATATTTTGTTATATTTTGCACAGTCAGATTCCAGATTTTCAAATACTTGTATCTTGGCCAAATATTGTCCTATCCTAACAAACCACACATCAATGGAATTATTATTCAGCTTTCAGTTGTTGTGTACATCTCAATAAAAAAAAAAAAACTTTCGTTGAAAGAATCCTGAAAAAAAATCTATCAGAAAAATTATTAAACAATATAGTTGTTTTTACTGTATTTTTAATCAAATAATTGCAGCCTTGAGCAAGTGAACAAGTTGTTATCGATTAGTGCACTCTGAACCAGCATAAACAAACAATTATTATTATTTTTTATTCATTTTATTAATTAACAAAGATGAATAAATGATGTAAAAAGCTACTTCTGTATTGCTAATGCATTAATTATACCAACAAATAGAATTTATTGTTACCAAAATTATTTTGTTGTACAGTATTATTTTGTTCTGATGCTATTTATTTGATTTTATTTAGCAGAATGCTAATAACAACAAGAAATACAGGCAGTGTAGGTTTATAAAATCGGTCACAATATTGCTTATATTTGCCATAATAAAAATTAGAGCTGGGTAAAAATGTTGATTTCTCGATTTTAATCAATTCTTAGTCAAGCCTGTTTTAAGTTAACGAATGGAACATTTCGCATTAAACGCAAAAGGCTTTGTTACTTTCGATATGAAACAAAGTCTCCGATTTTAAATGACAGTACAACTGCACTCAACTTACTGAAATCCGTTTCCTGTTGCGTGTAATCACAACCACACAAAGACGTCAATATAACAGCTTGTAAACAAAGTCATGTAACGTCACATTTACTTCAGAAAAAAAACATATTCGGTGACCATAAAGCCAGAAAAATGAACTCTAGAGAGGAGCATTTTACAAAATATATGCACCAAAATATTCATAAAAGTTTTGTTTGAATAAAGCCACCATTGTTTGAAAATGTTTGAATAAAGCCACCATTATATCGCAAAAAGCTAATTGGAGTAGTAATATAATTATGCCACTGTAAAGCTAGTATTATAACTTTATTAGTATATTAGCTTCATTGAGCCTAATTTAAGTGTTTGTATAAAAATCAGTTAATCTTGAATATTATACCAACTGTCTTTCATGTATATTTTACAGCATTACTTGAGATTTTTTTTCCTTGAGAAAATCGGCATGTACTGTACCTGATATATATCCGAAATAATAAATATTGAATTCGCAAGCTTGTGAATCAGAATCGAAGCTTAAAATCTCCAGTCACCACCCAGCCCTAATAAAAAAAAAAAAAATTATCAGCCATTTTCACCACCCACAATTTTTAAAACAAGCCACTACAGTTTTAAACAGTAATTTATGATTCAGTTTAGTGGAGGTGAAACTTCTCAAAACGAAAAAGCTCTGAAATGAACAAATCCCGAAGACCGACCTCGACTCCCCAGTTTGAAAAAGGACCATTTTTACCATCCAAAACAGCGTTGCTTTAAACCTCCTAAAATAAAACCCATGCGTCACAGTACACCAGATCAAAAGAGGAACAATCGCTTTGGGCAGGATGAGCCACAGAGGCTTGGTGTGCACCGGAGGGCATGTCAGCAAGCAGGTTAAAATGCGCCTTTGAAGCATTAACCACTGCACTAATTCATCTCATTGGGCCTCTGCAGCCTGAAGCGATAAAGACTTTCAAGAAACGGGTCCACATGAAGTTCACCATGGCCCAGAGTGCTGGAGACATGCCTGTGGAAGCTTTATAAACACATTTTCTAGTTTTCGCTGAGTACATACACATCTAGGACATTCCCAGCATGTTTGCAGTTGCAGTTGAACATGCTCAAAAATAGCCTGGTCATCTAAAATGACTAGGGGCACCGAAGCTTGACATACTTTTAAAAGAGTGCCTGTGTTTTACAGATGTAAGAGTTTTGCACTAGCTTTTAACAGCATCATCTTGGGACATGACTATTTTAGGTTGTCCAGACTTTTTTAGATATAATCCTCCTGCAAATGTAGTGTGTATTCAAAATGTGAAACCGTATTGAGGTGAAAAACAATGCAAAGTAATCCAAATAATCTACTTCATCAGTTAGTCCTCACTCAAAGTATGAAGCAGGTGGAATTCCATCTGTTCTCTGTGGATTATGGCTTTGTTGCCTTCCCGGGTGAAAACAACGGCAAGTGATATAGGCTGATATAGGTCAACCTCATTATGAGATTAAATCCTGGTCTTATCTGCTCATTCTCCATCAATAAGGAAAATCTCTTGAGTGGTAAAAGGTTAAATGCAATGGGGTGGTTAAAATCTGGTATGAAAGACATCCTTTAGAAACCTTTTTCCTGGAACATTTTCTTAATCATGCGGAAGGTCATGTAGACGCATGGAGTCACATGATTGTCTATAAGATCACTGACAACCGTAAAAGTGGTGTTGCGGAAAGTTTCAAAATGATGAAATGTATAGACATATGCATTTTTAAACTCTAACAGTAACTCCTTAGTATAGTGACTCAGTTCTAGAAAATGGAAATTGAGTCATACAAAACTGACTGCCTTAAATATCATAGATGTTTCTTTTTAAGTATATCAAAGGTCTACTTTGTCCTTCAAAGCAGATACCAGAACTCACTAGTTGTTCAAACACCTTTTCAGAGTTTAAATGTTGAAAAAACAGTATCTGAGGCAGTTCTATCACAGTGATATGTTTTTTTTTTTTATATATATATATACACACACACACACACACACACACACACACATACATATACATGTATCAAACACTGTTCTAAGCAAACACAATGTGATAAAGTGTTGTTATTGTTAACTAAAGCTATTAAAAACAGGGTTCCCACTCTAAGCCAAATGTCAAATTCCCTGACTTTTCCCTGACTTTCACTGACTAAAAAGCTGAATTTCCATGATCTATAATGAACAGATCCATCCATTTGCAAGCTTTATTTACTTGTTTACAAACGTTGTTAGTACAAAACAATGGAAGCCCGTTTCTGCCACTAAATGAAAAAAAAAGCTAAAGATAAAACTCGCAATTCTGACTTTTTTTGCAGTTGCGAGTTTGTATCTTGCAATTCTGACTTTTTTTCTCAGAATTGTGAGATATAAGCTCATTTCTGAGGAGAAAAAATACTGATATATTCACAGAATTGCGAGTTTATATCACACAATTCTGACTTAACTCTCAATTGTGAGTTTATATCATGCAATTCTGCCTTTATAACTCGCAATTGCAAATTTTTCTCTCACAATTCTGACTTTATTTCTCAGAATTGCGAGTTTATATCTCACAATTCTGAGAAAAAAGTCAGAATTGCGAGTTTGTATCACGCAATTGTGAGAAAATAAGTCAGAATTGTGAGATCAGTCGCAATAACCTTTTTTATTTTTTATTTAGTGGCGGAAACTGGCTTTTTCTGTACTATTCTACAGAAATTAATTTATGTTCTTTATGATCTCAGGGGTTAAACAATCTGAAGGATTTTCTCTTTGTAATCAAGTTCATCATTCAGTTTTTTTTTTTATTTCTTCACATTTAGTTTTGCTTCTCTATCCATCTACTTTTCACACCCAGTCTTTGAAGTGGACATTTTGTAGCTCTTGAAATTTACATTTTCCAGGCATGTTTGCCTTAGTTATCAGGTACAGCCTGGTGCCTGTATTTGACATAAGTGATTGCTAGTTGACGTGGGGGAAGGGAATAAAATGGTAAAACACAAATAGAAAAATTACATTTTGCTAAATGGAAACTAAAATTTAAAGCAACAAACAAAAATCCCTGATATTCCATGACTTGGACCAAAAAATATTAAATTCCCTGACTTTCAATGACTGGAATAGACCTTTTAAAATTCTATGATTTTCCAGAAATTCCATGACCCGTGAGGACCCTGTAAAAAGGTTTTTGCATTGATTGAAACACAGATCAAAATATAGCTACTATTATGTTATTTAACATTTAGGACTGTTATAGCGCCAGCTGTGGTCCGGCCTCCTTAAAACTTTGTATGCTTGTTTAGAATTGCCTGTGTTGACCAAGTTTCGTAAAGTTTTCCTTTAGGCTTTGTAAGATTTTGGGTAAATTTGAAACAACCCCATTATACCTTCTTAAAGAGTACATTTCTCTTTTTTTTTGATAATTATTGACCTAGAGAGTCCAGAGAACTGTACTGCAGTGTTTTGTTTGTTTGTTTGTTTGTTTTTTCAGATTAAGCCAAAAACCTACTTCAAGGACTACTTTATTTGATTGGACAAAAAGTTTGATGAGTGATGTCATCAAAATTGTTGATCCATATTGGCGGAAGTTAGAGACTTTAAGTTTTAAATGATTGTATCTTTTTAAACGCAAATTTTGTCATTGTTTTGGAGCACACTAGCTTACAGATACCCTTTAATACTAAAACCCAAAAAAAACATCAATTTTGAATTTTATGGGGACTAGAAGTCATTTGGCAGATACTTTTATTCAAAGCGACTTAAGGGGACAATAGAAGCAATCGAACCAACAAAAGAGCAACAATATGTATGTGTTGTGACAATTCTCACTTGGAATGAATCACAAGCTTAAAATCGGATATTTCACGATCATAAAAAGAGAGAAAAAAGTCTACATATGTGTTTTTAGTTGTATGCTACTCAGCTGCAGTACTAGTAGTCCTTGCCATAGTTTACAAACAGGCAGAGCTGTTCTGATTGCTACTCTTGTCATTTCATGTATGGTTAGCACACAGTATAAACCTGTATATCAGCTTGTGTTGAAACCTCCAAAAGATGAATGACTTTAAAGACTTTACTGGGAATAAACATGTAAATATCTACCTTTAGATGTTCTACTTGAACTGTTTACCAGCAGACACAATAAAAACAACTGCTAAAGTACCTCAAAGTAGCAGACTTTGTTGACAAACACATTGCTCTCGAGTCTTACAACACAGGCTTTTTGTTCCCTCACGAGCTGCTGAACACATGACTCTGCTTCACAATAAAAGGAGATTCATAGCCACTTAAAACAAGGGCCAATTATTTTCACAGCTCTTGTTGTCACTTGGGCTAAGCAGTTAATATACCAGCCCACCTCCAGACGCAATCTTCCTTTAATGAACAGCCAAATCCCTCACAGCAATATGACAGAACATAAAACTAGAGCATTTATTTTTAAAAATCACTGGGCATGTGCTTCTTTTCCCCCACTCATGTTTCTAAAAAAACAAAAGAATCCATGAGTACAGACTGAGCACCAAATCTTGCTCTTTTAGACCCACAGAAAACCTCACTTTTGCTCAGTGGTCTTCGGTCTAGGGATCACGGTCTAAAGTGAGATGGATGGTGTCAGTCTCCTCCTCAGGGCTCCCTTATTCAGCCTCTCAGTGGGCTGGTATTGACTGCCCTGTTGGTAAAGAGTCGATGACCGGAATAAGCCTGGCGGGAGAGATGGGGAGAGTCATGCAAGCAGACAGACCTCCTCCGGACGTACGGAGAAATCAGAGTAACCAGGACCAAATTCCTTGAGGTGGGTTTGAGTAGCCAGTCAGTGGGTCAAAAGTGAATTAAAGATCACTGTTAAAGGGACAGATCGCATGAAAAAAAAAATCCCCATGATTTACTCACCCTCAAGCTATTCTAGGTGTATATGTCTTTCTTACTTTCAAGCAAATATAATCAAAGTTATATTAAAATAATAAAATAAAAATTCCTGCCTCTAAGCTTTATAATAAAGGTAAAAATAATAATAATAATAATAATAATAATAAAAATAATTAAAAAAGGTAATCCAAATGGCTCTGAGAGGATTAGTAACGGCCTTCTAAAGTGAAGTGCTGCATTTGTGAAAGATAATTATCCATATTTACA
Source organism: Cirrhinus molitorella (assembly GCA_033026305.1). Taxonomy (NCBI): domain Eukaryota; kingdom Metazoa; phylum Chordata; class Actinopteri; order Cypriniformes; family Cyprinidae; genus Cirrhinus; species Cirrhinus molitorella. The sequence goes on along the minus strand of CM065137.1, from coordinate 3,797,839 downwards.
GCTTTATAAACTAATGTCATATGCGAGTTCACAAGAAAGTGGCGTTCCAGCAGATATCATAGGCATAGCGTATGCTTCAGAAATGATATTTGTCTGAAAACAGAAGGTTATACACCTAGGATGGCTTGAGGGTGAGTATATCAGGGTTATTTTTTTTATTATATGAATTACATTTTTAAAAATATATTTTAAAACAGAAACTTATTTTAAACTGTAATATTACTTCACAATATTCTGTTTTTACTGTGTTTCTGATATATATAAAAAGCTTTAGAGATTGGATCAAAGCATTTATGCCTTACTTGGTCACAGAAACTGAAGGGTACGATAAAAAGAGACAGCACTGACAAACCGCACATAAGTGTCTAAACCGGGGTGTCCAAACTGCAGCCCGCTATCAGTCTTGTGGTGGCCTGTGAGGGATATTTAAAAATGATACGAATCTGCAGAGGTGGGGAAATTACGCCCGTTTTCATCTGGCCTGTGAGGCAGTTGTTTCATATTGGATAAAAATCAAATAGATAGCGCTGTAGCCTGTAGTGCGGTAGGGCTGAAACGATTAGTCAACATTATTGACAACAAAAAATTGTCGACGAATATTTTTATTGTCGAGTAGTCGTCTGATCTCATATGACCTAATGTAAGAGCCTGCAATAATGCGGTTTGACCAGTGTGGCGCTGTAGCGCAAGACTGTAGAATGCGATTCAAGAGAAAAAGAGAGCGCTTCAGAACAAACGCAGTTGAATCTTTGCGTCGTTTCTATGAATATGTAAATATATTGCACGCGTTCCTCTCAGTAACGAAGTAAACAACGAAAACTGACAACAGTGTGAAAGCAGCAGTTAAAAATGCATCTGATTACAACGATGTGGATGTTTGCACGAGCTCTGCAGTTCAGTAACGTTAACTTACCCCAGTAATGTCCGCTCACATCATGTTTATTCATATAGTACATTATGCAATAGATGGCCTTAAATCAAACAGCTTTACGGTATTTAACATGAAAAACCCGTCGCTTTCGGTTAGAATTACAACTTGATTTCCTGTTATAAAGCAGCTCTCTCCAGTGTAGATGGCTAGTGAGAAAATATTTTTATTAGTGGGGAAAATTTAAAAAAAAATTCATTACAGTGATAGTTTGGTTTACAGAGATCAAAGCTTGATCTAGCTCAGAACTGTTTTGGTTATTATAACCCTAAAAGGTATTTTAAGACATATTTTGAATAAAATAGTTTATCCCAAAAAAAAAAAAAATAGAGCATCTTATCACTTACCTTTATTATGGTGCTTATCCTTATGTCTTACAAAAGGAGATGTTAGGCAGAATGGTGTGTATAAGACAGTTTCTCTGTTTGTCATCTCATTTTGTGTGCCAAATATATCCATTTGTATAATGATTTGGTAACACTTTACAATAAGGTATCATTTGTTAACATTAGCTTATGTATTAATTAACGTGAATGAACAATACATTTATTACATTTATGTAATCATTTTTTTTTTAATGTTGGTTAATAAAAATGCAACTGTTCATTGTTTGCTCATGTTAGTTCACAGTGTGTTTACCAAATGTTAAAAAACAACTTGTGATTTTTATAAATGCATTAGTAAATGTTGAAATTACCATTAACTAAGACTAATAAATGCTGCAAAAGTTCATTCTTAGTTCATATTAACTAATGTTAAGTAATGAACCAAAGTATTACCAATTCATTGTATAATAATTGTAATTACATAATATGCTAAATATGCTAAAGTGATCTTAATTTATGTTAGAATATGTATAACATAATTTTTTACTAATTGCAAAAACTGAAAATCTAAGTATACTGATTAGCTAGTAAAATAATCGATGATTAGTCGATTAATCGTTCTAATAATCGTTAGATTAATCGATTATCAAAATAATTGTTTGTTGCAGCCCTATAGTGCGGTAAATAACCCCAATTGGATCACTGTGCTGCTTCGCTAAAGGTAGGCACCTAGTCTATTGATGGATGCCGCGTCCAAGCCACACAACAAATACAAAAAAAAAAAAAAAGGTTTGGTATATTTTAAAAACGCTTAAAATGCTTGGTAGACTTCCCAGTAGGAGAACAAATGCCAGTGTTATCCTCCTGCTCACAGGCACTGTAATTTTGTGAGGAAAATATGGAAATTTGTTAATAATTTGTTGTTGTATCTTGCAAAGATATGCTTTCTTCTTCTTAATAAAACAATTTAAAATAATAATGTTTTCAGTGAATGCAACTATAATTTTTTTCGTTCCTTTTTTGTTCTGAATACTGCTAAATTTACAGGATTGTTTGTAGAGTGAGGGGAACATAAATACATGTTTCTAATGTTTGTAAACATTTTGTTTATCTTACATTATTTCTGAATGAAACTATAAAATGTCTTATACATCAACTGACTTGTACATTATCTGTGTGTCATAAAGTGCTTATAAAAAAGATAGAACTGAATAGAACTGCCATGTATGTACAGTATATATACAGTACAGTAGTAAGTGAGTTTTAAAAAAAAAAATATACATAGACATATTATGCGGCCCCTCACTTAATGTGGAAAACTTGATGTGGCCCTTGAGACAAAAAGTTTGCCCACCCTGGTCTAAAATTTCTGAACACGCATTGCTTATACAGTTCACAAAAAAGAAATGGATTCAGTTGTGAGTTAATATACAGAGTCAATATGACTCAATATAGAAAGTATTCATATACACACCTAGATCATTTCCATGACCTGCAGGAGAACAAAGTGAGATGACCTACTTCCTGTCAACCTGCAAATTGTTTGTTTTATGCAGAAATTCAAAATGTGCAAATAATAACTCAATTGTTAAAAAAAAGAAAGGTGTATTCTCTCCACAGGCCATACTCTCAACTCTCTTAGCCTTCCACACACAAACAAAAACACACATTGACAGTGTGCTTTAGCACCCCTGCAGATATAAATGGCCCAATCACAAAATCGCAGGCTGTAGGTGACCCACTGAATCAAGCTGTAAAAGTGAACAACTCAGGATGGAGTTTCTGACCAAATAAGGTGCACATATTCAACTCAGACACTACAAACAACTCATTCAAAGCACACCGACTGTCAAAAGAACAAAAACCCACAACTGAACAAGCTATCGATTTTCGAATCTCCAGCTTCCAAAGCATTTCATTTCAAATATGAATTATGCCTCCTTGGTGAGAATTGACTAAATCGCCAGAGAGAAATTTGCAAACAAATCGACCCGAAAATCCCTGCAGGCCTTACTAAAGTGCAAGCAGCGGTTTTCGGTGAATCTCAGTTCGTAGAATGTGCATTCATTCTAAACTTTCCATTTCCCAGGGTCCAGTTCTTAACGTTGTTGTTGCTACTTCTGACTTTGTTTTCCACAGGTGCCATCTGACATCTTTAGGGCATTCTGCTGCAGTGTTGAATGAGGTGAGTGAACTCATGCATAGTGTCTTTAAAGGTCACTGGCCAAAGAAAACAATTATACAACAATAAGGCAAACAGGGCACCAACTGCAGGCAATATGATATATGTTATAATACCTTTCACAATTAAAATGTTTTTTTTGTTTATTTTTTTTTACTGCTAACACTTTTAGACTTTTCAGTGAAAAATAATCGACTATAGGCTTAAAAAACTAACAAACACTAATAAATAAATAAAAGCACTTTGCATTCATTTTAACACCTTGCAGTTCTCACAATTGTGACATTATATCTTGCAATTCTGACTTTTATTCTCAGAATTTGCGAGTTTATATTCGGTAATAATAACACGCAATGGCAAGTTATTGAGTCAGAATTGTGAAATATAAACTTGTATACATATAACATGTAACATAACATTTTCCCCTCTCAGAACTGGATTTTATAACACAATTGTGAGTTTATATCTCAGAATTGTGAGAACAAAAGTCCACGCAACCATGCAATTGCAAGAAAAATCGTGCAATTCTGACTTTATTTCTAGCATTTGCGAGTTTATATCCCACTTTTCTGATTTTCTAACTCGCAATTGAGAGTTTATATCACAAAATTCCGTGAGAAATGTCAGAATTGTCAAAAAAAAAGTTAAACTTTTAAACAACAAACAATTGCAAGAAAAATCTTGCAATTCTGCCTTTATTTGTCGCAGAATTGCAAGACTATTCTGACTATATAACTCGCAACAGTGAGTTTACATTGTGCAATTCTGAAAAAAAGGTAAAAAAAAAAAAAACAATTGGCAGAATTGCCAGTTTATCTCTCACAGTTCTGACTTTATATCTCATAATTCGGAAGAAAAAGTTTGAATTGCAAGATATAAACACAATTGCAAGAAAAATCTTGCAATTTTGACCACATTTCTAGCAATTGTGAGTTTATATCCCGCTATTCTGTTTTTATAACTCGCAATTGAGTTTATATCACACAATTCTCAGAAAAAATTCTGAATTGCCAGTTTATATCTCACAGTTCTGAGAAAAAAAATGTCAGAATTGAGATATAAACACGGAATTGCAAGAAAAATTGTGCAATTTTGACTTTATTTGTAGCAACTGCGATTTTATATTCTACTATTCTGACTTGTAACTCGCACATTTTCTATTATGTAATTCTGAGAAAAAAAAGTCAGAATTGCAAGTTTATATCTCAGTTCCGAGAAAAAAAAAAGTCAGAATTGAAAGTTTGTATTACACAATTACCTTTTTTTATTTGATATTCAGTGGCGGAAACGGGCTTGCATAATTTAGGAGCCTATGAAATCCATTTAAATTTTTCCCAAATTACATCTTATTTGTTTTCCAACTTTATTTTTTTACATTTAAATTTTTCTGCATTCTGTTTTTTTTTTTTCCATTTTAATCTTTTTGGTTAAATAAAATCGTATTCATCAAAAAAGCATGTCTACTGGATTAAAATCATTATTTTTATACAATTTAACATCAGTTTATTAAAGGTTTAACAAAAATTACATGTTTAGGGCCCTATGAAATGTTGTTTTTTTCTTGCCTTATGTTTTATTGTTACCAGATTCTGGTTTTAGCATTTACATTTTTCTGTTTATCAACAGCAGGCATAAAAAATATTTTGAAATATTTTAATTTAGCTTCAATTTATTTGGTGGTGGCAGCATCATGCTGTGGGGGTGTTTTTCAGCTGCAGGGACAGGACGACTGGTTGCAATCGAGGGAAAGATGAATGTGGCCAAGTACAGGGATATCCTGGACGAAAACCTTCTCCAGAGTGCTCAGGACCTCAGACTGGGCCAAAGGTTCACCTTCCAACAAGACAATGACCCTAAGCACACAGCTAAAATAAAGAAGGAGTGGCTTCACAACAACTCTGTGACTGTTCTTGAATGGCCCAGCCAGAGCCCTGACTTAAACCCAATTGAGCATCTCTGGAGAGACCTGAAAATGGCTGTCCACCAACGTTTACCATCCAACCTGACAGAACTGGAGAGGATCTGCAAGGGGGAATGGCAGAGGACCCCCAAATCCAGGTGTGAAAAACTTGTTGCATCTTTCCCAAAAAGACTCATGGCTGTAATAGATCAAAAGGGTGCTTCTACTAAATACTGAGCAAAGGGTCTGAATACTTAGGACCATGTGATATTTCAGTTTTTCTTTTTTAATAAATCTGCAAAAATGTCAACAATTCTGTGTTTTTCTGTCAATATGCGGTGCTGTGTGTACATTAATCAAAAAAAAAAAAAAAAGAACTTAAATGATTTTAGCAAATGGCTGCAATATAACAATGAGTGAAAAATTTAAGGGGGTCTGAATACTTTCCATACCCACTGTATGTCTTCAAGTTAAACCAAACTTTTATTTTGACGGGCCGCCGTGAATACCTGTAACTGATGCTGGTTGTGGCTAGATTGGATACAGCTGCGGCTGGAAACTAACAATACATTTCATTCAAATGGAAAGGTCAAATGAAGTGACTCTCAGAGCAGTTCTGAAGATAATGTATTTAATGTGTGCTTCAGTATGTGTAGTAAACAAAACCATGCGTCTACGCAATTCATAAACACAGAGACACGCGGAACAAGCAGGATTAATATTTAAATAGTCTTTTTGTGGTTTAATATTTACACATTTATAGTCCATATCACGATTTTAATTTGATGACATACTTTGAATAATTCTTCCAGATTTTGACAAATTCTGTGATTCTGTCCGCGTTTTCCGCATCGTGGAAATCATAGGGCTCTAATAACTAACCATCAAAATCAAAAGCACAATAATTTTATTTTTAAACATACATTATTAAATATTTTCAAATATTTCATTTTATCGTTTTCAACATGACTTTATTCAAATAGCTTAGAATCAGAATAAATTTACTAATTGTAAAAACAATAGAGTATGAATAGGGCATAAATATGGAAAGCTGTGGAACAACCAAAACAAAATTAGTTAGAATGGTATTTTATCATTAATATCATAAATGAATAAACCTGGTTATTGCATATTTAAAAACACATTCAGTTTATCCTTTCCATTACATACATTTCATTCTTAACTGACAAATGTGCATCGCGTTAAGTATTTTTTTTATTTAAGGTTATGTAGGTCAATCCAAATAAACAGATTTTTTGAAATATACATTTTTTAAATGTATAATACTCAACAGATTAATGTACATTCAAATTCTTTAACCAAATAAAAATAAAGTTATTATTTTTTTATTTAAGTTTTATTGCACACTCTACTTTTCTAGGTCAAAAAATTAAATAAACAAATTAGTGACATTGCACATTTAAATTCCTTTGTAAATAGGTCAAATTTTCAAGTTTCCACTGAAGCACAAGATGTTCTCTGGACGTTTCTCAAATCAAAATAAAATCATTTTTACTCATTTAAAACTGTTTTAATCTCATAACTGAAAAAAAAAGAATGAAAGCAGATATGCAGATTTGTATGAATTAAATATTCCAGAATGTCCTAATCAGTTAATGCTGTTCCTATAGATTATTAGTGTTTCCTAATATGATACACAATGTGACGTTCTAAGAAAGCAAAGTAATGTCGGTAGTCACAGCCACAAGCCTAAAAGCTTTATCAAACACTCATAGGTCTTTTCCCTGTCATGGTATCACTGATTTGTTCAGCTGACAGGGGAGTTCAGAGATTGGCGTTTAGTTTAGCAGTAAACCCATGTGGACATTCAGTTGGCACAGCAAATAATGCCTGGATAGCCGTTTGTTTTAATGTGAGAGTGAGTGAGTGGCCGATGGCTGTGCGTGAGAGAAGCAGCACTGTCACAGAGGACGATCGACCGCCCCGTCCCACTTCCCCCCTCCCCCCGTCTAGCACCCTGCCATGTGCCAGTTCAGCACCTGTGAGTGAGTCGGCACATCTGACACCAACAGAGGCCTCGTGTCCAAATCCATTCACGGCCTGACTGATTCAGGATGGCCGAATGTACTGACCTTTAGAAAACGGGGTTAGAATTTGCAGCAGGAAATGTGAAGGGGAAGTTTACATGAACACCAATGTTCTGCAGCTGCCACTTTCGAAATGGAAAAGTTGGGTCACAATTAGAAAAAGTAGGTTAGCCCTAATTTAATCAGGACAATAATTATGACTTGTATGAAAAACTTGTAGGCATAAACTAAAAGAGCTAAAGGTGATGCATTTTATGCGACAGTAGCTTCACATAGAAATATTGCAAAAATAAAGATTTTTTTAAAGAAATCATACTTGAAGCCAACAGAGGCCACAGTATAGTCCTTCATTCACTTAAAAACATATGTTTTATAATATAGTGAAATAGAACTTAATAGAGCACTTAGAAATAAGTTACTATATTATACTATACACAAAAGAGATATTACACAAAAATAATAAAAATGTACTATAATTCTAATTAAAAAAACTATTATTATTAAATATAATTTTTACATAATATTTGAGCATAATTTTTGCTTTTTTTGTTTTTAGATGTTTTACTTAACCTGTTTTGACAAGGTTTTAGACAAGATAGAAGATAGAGACAAGATAGAACAATCAATAACAATAATATTAGCAATAAAAAAATAATAATAGCGGCCAATGTGGTCCAACCTAGCTATCGGTATTGGTAAAATCGATAAGAATCGACCTCTAATATCAACATGATTTTTTTTTACTATTATCATCAATAACAATGATGATAATAATAATAATAATAATAATAATTACTGTTATTAAATGTGATTATTAAAGAATATTTGAGTATCATTTTTGCTTTTTTATTTATTATTATTATTATTATTATTATTATTATTATTATTATTATTAGATGTTTTATTTAACCTGTTTTTGCAAGGTTTTAAAAATACAGACAATAATATGACAAAATGACAATAAGACAATAATAATAATAATAATATTAATAATAATAATTCTCAATAATAACAGAATATAATTTTTGCTTGTCTTTAAATGTTTTACCTAATGTAATGTTTTTACAAGGTTCTACTAAAGAAACAATGCAAAACAATTAATAAAAATGTTTAAAATAAAACATATATATAAAAAAACAAAAATAAATAAAACAATAAATAAAACATTACAATTAATATAAATATTATTATTATTATTATTATTATTATTATTATTATTATTATTATATATTTGAGTAATATTTTTGCTTTTTTATTTTTATTTTTTACTTACCCTGTTTTTACAAGGTTTTAAAAAAATACTGGACAATAATAAGAATAACAATAATAATTACAATTCTCAATAATAATTCTAACAGAATATAATTTTAGCTTTAATAATCTTTCCAATAAAAACATTTAATAATAAGGTATGATAAGTAATGATAAGGTAGCATTTTTGCTAATCTTAGGTTGTTTTATTTAATTATTTAATTTCTCAAGGTTTAAAAAAAAATACAAAAAACGAATAATAATCGCATAATTTTTTTTATCTGATTTTCAGTATAAAGGTTTTATTTAATATCTTGTTTTCTCAAAGTTTTTTTTTTTAATACAAAAACCATAGCCTTTATGCAGGTCCATGTTTGAAACCAGTCATTACTGCTGCGATTCAGTTAGGAGATGCTAGTGTTTTGAACCGTTTGAACCTTTAAGTTTAGTTTAGTTTTATTGTCCACCAAGAGGAAATGTGTCTTCAGCCTCACCATATAATATAAACAAGCACACCAGCATAACACAAAAAAAAATGCAGGACACAGATGCTTTTCTTGAGCATCCACACTGATTCACACAGCTCACCTGCAGGCATGATGCGATGCATGGCCACCGACAGGAAGAAGATGGCGTCGCTATAGTACGCGCCGGACCCTGCACTAAAATGTTTCTGCATGGCTTCCACGATGGGAAATAATTTCTCCGTAAGGGTATCTACCTCATGAAACACCACCTGAAACAGACAACAGACAATATCTGTATTAAACAAGGGTGTTTTAGTGACCCTACTGACACTGACACCACATATTGTGCATGCGTGAACAAGAGCGAACAGCATTTCTAGCCTTCGCTGGGGTTTTGGCACTGATATTTCATTCTCAGGTGTTCACCGTTTGGCTCACTGAACCTTGACAGTCGTCTTTTACCGTTCCTTCCATTGAAAACGCACAATACCGGTTTGTGTCCGCAGTGCAATCGGCCCCCTAATCCTGCTCTGCAATGCAAGGTTTTGGCGTCGACTCGACTTGTGCAATCAGATAATGTGTATCTAACACTAGGTTGCACAAAGAGGATTGAGATGGGAGAAGGGAGGGGGGTGTTCAGTCATCACAGATTTCCCATTAAGGCTTTGATTCCAAGGGTAAGATACGTTTCTGCCATAGGATTAGAATTCCACCTTCAGTCTGGTGAAACTAATTCAGCACAGATTCAAGAAACACAGTCCTTATTGTAACAAAGTTTTTTTCTCATTTGTGTGGAAATACAGGTGCATCTCAGTAAATTAGAATGTTGTGGAAAAGTTCATTTATTTCAGTAATTCAACTCAAACTCCAGCAGCACTCACGCAGCCCCAGACCATGACACTCCCACCACCATGCTTGACTGTAGGCAAGACACACCTGTCTTTGTGCTCCTCACCTGGTTGCCGCCACACACCATCTGAACCAAATAAGTTTATCTTGGTCTCATCAGACCAGTAATCCATGTCCTTAGTCTGCTTGTCTTCAGCAAACTGTTTTTAGGCTTTCTTGTGCATCATCTTCAGAAGAGGCTTCCTTCTGGGACGACAGCCATGCAGACCAATTTGATGCAGTGTGTGGCGTATGGTCTGAGCACTGACAGGCTGACCCTCCACCCTTTCAACCTCTGCAGGAATGCTGGCAGCACTCATACGTCTATTTCCCAAACAAAACCTCTGGATATGACGCTGAGCATGTGCACTCAAGTTTTTTGGTCGACGATTGCGAGGCCTGTTCTGAGTGGAACCTGTCCTGTTAAACCGCTGTTTGGTCTTGGCCACTGTGCTGCAGCTCAGTTTCAGGGTCTTGACAATCTTCTTATAGCCTACGCCAGGGGTGGGCAAACTTTTTGACTCGAGGGCCACATCAAGTTTTCCACATTCAGTGAGGGGCTGTATAATATGCTTATGACAAATGCTTTGATGTTTTTTTTCCTAAATTAACACGACTGTACTGTCTGTACGTATGCTTGTACATACATAGCAGTTCTATTCTTGTACCATTTTTTTAATGAACACTTTATGACACACAGATAAGTTGCATTATTGTAGATTGATGTATAAGACACATTTTATCATTTCATTCAGAAATAAAATAAATTAACGAAATGTTTACAAAAATTAGAACCCAGTATTTAATTCCCCTCACTCTACGAAAAAAAATAGTGTACATTTAGCAGTGTTCAGAACAGAAAAGGGAACGAAAATCTAAGTAAAAAACAAACAAATTACAGTGGTATTCGCTGTAAACATTTATTATAAACACCCAGCCTAAATATTTAAATCGAAACTGAAACTAGTGGCATGACTGCAGGAAAATCCACAATATTCACTTGCCTTTTTTCATTCGTCACCAATCCTAATGTGCTTGCGCTTGACCTTGATCACTTTATAAGTCGCCTGAACCGTATTTCTATACCGTACTACAGGCTATAGCACCATCTATTGGATTATACTGATATTGCATCAAATTATCCAACACGAAACAACTGCCTCACATGCCCAATGAAAACGCCCGCACTTCTCCCACCTCTGCAGATTCATATAATTCTTTAAAAAATCCCTCGCGGGCCGTCACAGAACTGATAGCGGGCCGCAGATGGCCCGCGGGCCGTAGTATGGACACCCCTGGCCTACCCCATCTTTATGTAGAGCAACAATTATTTTTTTCATATCCTCAGAGAGTTATTTGTCATGAGGTGCCATATATGAAAGTGAGAGCAATAACACCAAATTTAACACAGCTGGTCCCCATTCACACCTGAGACCTTGTAACACTAACCAGTGAGAGAAAATGGCTAATTGGGCCCAATTTGGACATTTTCACGTAAGGGGTGTACTCACTTTTGTAGCCAGCGGTTTAGACATTAATGGCTGCAAAATAGTTATTTTGAGGGGACAGCAAATTTACACTGTTATACAAGCTGCACACTCACTACTTTACATTGCAGCAAAGTGTCATTTCTTCAGTGTTGTCACATGCAGATATAATAAAATATTTACAAAAATGTGAGGGATGTACTTACTTTTCTGAGATACTGTATTTAATTAGAAAACAGAGGAAAAAAAACAACAATACTACTGTTTTCACTATATATTTAATTAAATAAATACAGCCTTTGTGAGCATGAAATGTAAAAAATAAAACCATACAGAGCCCAAACTGGAAAAAAGTGTGTCTGCTGATGGCAAAAAGTAAACGGAAAGATATTTCTTGCTCAGAGTGTTTCCTGTGAATTGAAACATACCTCATCAAAACAAGTCAATTATCCAAAAAATAAATCTGCTCCAAAAATATCAAATTTGGAAGCAACCCACTCAATATTCACAGTTTATTCGTGATAACACCCTAAATTTTTTATAAGCAACGTGCTGTAAAGCCACTGGTAAATAATGCAGACGCAGTCAGAAATAACAGTGGAAACAAAACTCTATTTTGCTAATACGAACTTCAAAGAGAACAGAACACTCATTTGAGCTCTAATGAAACTGTCAATTCACTTCAAAAGAACTAATAAACAGGAACAGAAACTACAGCATAGATTATAGATGAAGCGATTGCAGGGACTGGCTAACTCTTCCAGGAATTCGCATGAGTTTTAAAGCATAGGTGCATACAGAGCTCAGTGTAATCTCTATTATGAGCACATGAAGTGCTGTGCAATATTAAATTAAAGGCTTCTGACAGTGTTAATGCCCATGGGGACTCGGAGCACAGCCTGATGGTCATTTTACGTGCTTTTGGCTTTCCAAATAGTTCTGAAGGTGTGAAGGTCTATAATTAAGTGAGACTGTACTTCATTATATGAGATTGGGCGCTATTACTGACAATCTGAATCATAGGCGCCGATCCCGTGGGTGCTCAGGGGCTCGAGCACCCACGGAAATGACCGAGCACCCACAGAAAAACACGAGATATTTTAACCAATAAAAAGTGTATTGTAGCTTGTATGACCTTATTCTCCTTTTGCATAGTTTATTTGAGGCAGGTTTTGGCGTTTCTGTAATGGCAAATGTAAAGAGTGCATTACTGTAATACGAGAGGGTGCCAGTACGAATATCTCGGATTGCAGCGGGCTTGCGAGGGGCTCTGCGCTTCCTCTGATATTACGTGTGCACCCTCGAATTGTGTACGTGCGAATTAGTCCTTATTGTAAACAGGTATATATGAAATCATTTTATTCAGTGAAGCACAGCCCTTATAGAAAAATAGTGTGTGTTGGTTGCTAAATAATGTATTTGCAGTATATTATAAATTACTGAATAATGAGAATGAAATATTTGAAAATATTAAATTCGTTGCCCATGTGTATATGTATTCGCAAGGCTATTTCAAGAGAATTCATACTCATTTTACAAGGTGGCTAATTCGTAAAACCTCACTATACGATTTTGTACGAATTGCCTAGACCCCAGTGACGGGTAGGTTTAGGGGCGGGCAGGGGCGGATCTACCGGGGTGGCACGGGGTGGTAACTGCCACCCTAAGAAAAAGCTGTGCCACCCCACCTGCCACCCCAGAATTATCTCAGAATAAAATGTATATGTAAGCAGTGTTTCGTGTGCAATGACAGTGTAACGAAAAATAATAATCAAAAACACGTCTTTTAATAAACCGCAGGATGGTTGAACGCGCACACAGCGCCCCCAGTGTAGCCGACCTTATGAACAAATGACTCTTATGAACCGGTTCAAACACACAAAATGCGGCTCAGTTCACTAGCGAATTGTTTTCATATGTTCGTGAATCAGGTAGGCCTAATTACTGCTTCTCGGCTAACTCAGAAGTCCTCTGAGAAATCTAATCCCGTCCGGATATGTCTGAGATTCATCGCGTTTGCTGATCCGATTCTCCGACCGCTTGCTCCACTGCCATATCCAACCCAGTCACATAAAAATACGTACCTCTGGGTACTTTTTAGCAGGACCTTTTTACGTACCTTACTACACGTTTCCAACAAGACGACGCCGATAACGTAAATTAATAGCAAAAATAGGTAAGAATCTAGTCGTATTGCAATTTTCTAGTTTTTAGTTTGCCCATTTTCCCAAACCATTAATTCAGTTCTCAAAAAGTTTAACAATGAATAAGTTAAATATTAGGTAGCAAAACTGATGACACACCAATTAGAAACTCTGCATTCTAACAATAGAGAGAGCTTGAACGAATCACACACGTTTTACTTACACATTCAGTATAATTACAGTATGATGGAAAGGTCACTGTATGTAGGCTACAGTAAACTGTAGCACATGTTGTACACCTTCAAACGTGTTACAGACTGTTCAGTTTTATTTGTAAACATTTCTTATGTGTACTGCATTTTGCAGAACTGAGAAATTAATTCCTATAGATATAGCTAGTTGTGTAAGGAGACCAAGAAACTGCTATAGTAGCCGGTGTACTGCAATGACATTTGGCCAAATGTGCAGAAGATGCTGCTGAATCAAATTTTTTTCCCTTTCCTTTTTCCTTATTTTTGTTAGGCTATTTGAGGTATTAGTGCTGTTCATAAACTTCAAGATTACTTTACAGTAGTAAAATGAAAATGATTTTAGTTGCTCTTAAACTTCCAGTAAAACATGATATATACCATCTAAGTATAGCCGATGTAATTGTAATAGTAAAACGTGATATATACCATCTAGGTAAAAGCGGTGTAATTGTAATAGAACCGCATCTTCTTGATATAAGCTCTAGAAATATTTATAATCTATAATTTATAACCTTTATAAGTTTTTTTTTTTTTTTTTTTAATTGCCACCCCTTTGCCACCCTAAAAAATATTTTCTGGATCCGCCCCTGGGGGCGGGGTTAGGTGAAGGACATTCGTATGAATTCATACGAATTGGGAACCCGTAAAATACTTACGATTTAGCCAAAAACATATGAATTCATACGATTTAGCCACCTCCTAAAATATGTACGAATTGCCGTGAGATCGGCCTCATTCCCTGCTATTATTTAGTCGTGGAAACAGCGGTGAACATGTGTTTTATTCGAAAAAAAAAATGCAAACTTTGGGGTGAGGGTTGAGCACCCACGGGCAAAAACATAAATCGGCGCCTATGATCTGAATGTTCTGTGAGAGAATTAAAACAACACTGAGAATATGATCGCCATACCTGAACTAAACAGCGGCATGTTACAGTCACGGTATCAAGTGGTATTAACATCACTTCAACACACTTCAATAGAATACCATTATACTAGACACCTTTTAAATCAGGTTAGCATGACCACATCATATGCAATACGTGACCACCATCATTTACCTTTATCTGCCTTGCCAGTCAAATCAGACCTAGGGGTGTGCAAAAATAGTCGAACATTCAAATATTCAGTCTGCAATTATTATTCGAAAAATAAAAACACTATTCAAATTTTACTATGTGTTGATTTGATTGTGATTTGCTGGCCGTAAATGTGGGGAATCTATAATAAATCCTAAACAGTTATAATCAAATGCAATGGGTGGCGCTGTGGAGCGTGTTGACAAGTTGACTGAATTTGATTATAGAATGTTGTCGTCTGCCTGACAAAGTTTGGAATTACTTTGATCAAAATGATCTTACATGTTAATGTAGGCTAATTACTTTTGATCAAATTAATTAATTGGTTAATCATAATATCACCAGCACAATGAGAATTTATATGAAATCCAAACATAATCGACTGAAGAAAGGCAGCTGTCCATCACTGCATTCGTGACTGCAGGTAACGTGCAGCTGTGAGCCGAGAAGAGCTTATCTGATAACCAAATGATCTTGAGACATATATGCTTCCTTTAAAGTTTCCACAAAGGAGAGTGATTTAAAAGATTAGTTCACTTTCAGTACAAAAATTTACAGATAATGTACTCCCTTGTCCCCCAGCAGCAGCTGACTGAGCTGTCATCTCTTTCCTGAAAACATACATCTCATGAGCTCATTCTGGTTTCATCTCATGTCATGAGACTGTGTGGGAGTCTCTGAGCCCACAGTGATAGTGAAACTTTCCACATGCTCTGTGTCTGTGCGTAAAGAAATTACGTTTTTTGAGGAAAACATTTCTATATAAACAGACTTCTATTGTGGCCCCAAGTTTGAACTTCCAAAATGCAGTTTAAATCCAGCTTCAAAGGGGTCTAAACAATCCCAGCCGAGGAAGAAGGATCTTATCTAGTGAAAAGATTGATTATTTTCTAAACAAATTGACAATTTATATACTTTTAAACCTCAACCACTCGTCTTGTCTCGTCTATGCAATGCACATGCCTAGTCTGTGTAATCCAGGTCAATACAGTTAGGGTATGTGGAAAAACTCCCATCTCGTTTTCTTCCCCAACTTCAAAATCATCCTACATCACTGCAGAAGTACCAGCCCCGTGTTTACAAAGTGAATATAAAGAATATCAAACACCCTTTACAAAAAAGGTAAAACAGCATTGTAGGACAATTTTGATGTGGAAGACGAAAACGAGATGGGAGTTTTTCAACATACCCTAACTGTACTGACTCAGATCACACAGACTACGCATGTGCAGCGCAGAAAAGAGACATTTGAGCATTTAGGTTAAAAAGCATATAAATTGTCAATTTTTTTTTCGAAAATAATTTATCGTTTCGCTAGATAACACCCTACTTCCTCGGCTGGGATCGTTTAGAACCCTTTGAAGCTGCATTTAAACTGCATTTTGGAAGTTCAAAGTTGGAGGCACAAAAGAAGTCCAATATATAAAAAGAAATCCTGAAATGTTTTCCTCAAAAAACAATTTCCTGAAGACAGAAAGACAAGAACATCTTGGATGTCAAGGGGGTGAGTACATTATCTGTAAAGCTTTGTTCTGAAAGTGAACTAATCCTTTAGGTAACACTAGGGCTGGGAATCGATTCAAAAAAGAATTGATTCCTTGATTTCGAGGCATTGGGAACTGAGAGTCAATAGAGAGCTGTTTTCAGCTCAACAAAGCTTATCTGGACGCCTCTCAAACGGAAGGTTGCATCCTACAAAGGCTGCATATCTCGGCTGCTAAATCATTATATGTCGATTCACGAAAATAAACGAGTCGTACTGAGCTTATCTGAGCTTGAGAATGCAGATTAGAGAATGCTGATTCATTTCCACGAAAAGGTTAGTTCGGATCGTTTTAATGAACCAGTTAAAAAAAAAAAAAAAAAAAAGCGTTGCACCACAGAATAGACCACAACGTGATCGAGGTTCTTGATCTTATTTCCATCTTTAATAAATGCTATTTTTAATGTTTCTTTCAGCCAATGATAATTTTGAAAGAAAACGCAGAGCACAGATCAGTGGCAGAGAGCGAGTCTGGTTGACAGATAAACCACAAGCTCCTTTATCAGTGTTGTTGTTAATGTTCTGGTTATTTGGTTTCAGTGTATAGTTTGCTAGTTTTGTGCAAAGTATATGGTTAAAGTAAACATCATTCAGCTGAACTGTGCACATGCATTTTAGACACTTAATGTCTTGTTTTATTCATGCAATGAATGCATGGCCACTGCTGAGCTGTGGGCTATGACTAATTTCATAGTGAATGTGATTTCACCAAATAAAACATGTTCCTGGATCAACATCCTTGTTGGTCTTGGAACAACATTTCGATCAACCAATCAGAATTGAGGAATAACTTTTCTTTCTCAGTTTTAGGCTTAAGATCAGAGTTAGATGCTTCTACACCCTTGTTAAGCAGCTATCATTTTCCTCAGATTTTGGGAATAAATTATGGTTAGGGTTAGGTTTAGAGGTAGGGACAGGGTTAAATCTATATTTCTGAACAGTAATGTTGATCCAGGATCAACAAAAGATGTTGATCCAGGAACATGTCTTACTTCAAAATCACAGCGACCCTAATTTCATGGGCAATGCAGACAAAATTACGATTTTAATATCAGTCAGAGCTACAGAAATGTATTATTGAATTGAATTTTTTTTTTACACAAATGAAGCATTATGAAATGCTACTCTCTACGACCTTTATATCCTGCAGTCATTGTGAAATTACGTTCCTCCAATCTAAAAAACAAGAATAGAAAAAGAATGGAAAACAACATTGAGGAATCAAATCCCATCAATTCCAGAACCAGGAATTGGAATCGATCCGAAAAATCTCGGAATCAAACAGCCTTATGTAACACACTATGAAACTGTTAGCACACTGTTATCTTTGTCAGTGCGTGTTTTTGTTATCGGACTGAGGAACAAACTTCCACCTGAGTGTGTGGATATTATTGTTTTTCTGTGAAACAATATAGCACAATAAATATAAGCTGATTTGTGTGTATGTTCCTTCTCCACTGTATTTGTTATTATTTAAACACGTTTTCAACCAACATAAAACCTTAAGATATAACGTAACTTTGTTGTAGAACAACATTGTGTATAATGCCTGATTATAAGCTTGTTCAGAAATCGTGACAAAAACTTGATTTTTAAAAACAACGTCTTTCTTATTACACCTAATTTAAATAAACTAATATTAGAATATTCATTTTTTTATAAGATAGATAGAAAAGATAGAAAATGCCCATCCCTATTCCTAACAGACATCTGAGAAAGAAATGCTTAAATCATCATCCTTTCACACACTTCATTCCTCAAAGAATTACCCCTAATGACCCCCAGCAGCAGCTGATGGAGCTGTCATCTCTTTCCTGAAAACATACATCTCATGAGCTCATTCTGGTTTCATCTTATGTCATGAGACTGTGTGGGAGTCTCTGAGCCCACAGTGATAGTGGAACTTCCCACATGCTCTGTGTCTGTGCGCTTCAGGGTGGAGAACGAGACAGGTTTAGTCTATAGCCTACAGACAAAGACAGTCTGGCCTAAAAACTGCACGCCAACCCAACGTTATTATATTTTTACAATTTATTATTAAACACATCATTCGTTTTTAATGATTAAATCAGTTGTGGTGAATCAGAGGTAAAAAAAAATATATAAATAATGTTCAGTTTCTTGCACAAACCGATCGTTTCGTGTCTTAGGACATCAGTGTATCGTCACGAGCTGCAGGGTTTAATTTGGTTTTGTTTGTGTGTATGTTTTTTTTTCCTCTCATAGCCCATCGACTGCAATTATATGACTGACAGACTGCAACGGTTTGAGTTAAAAATCTTCGATTGTGTTCTACTAAAGAAACAAAGTCACGTACATCTTGGATGCCCTGGGGGTAAGCAGATAAACATCAAATTTTCATTTTTGGGTGAGCTATCCCTTTAACTTCAAATGTGAAATTAAAACCAGTAGGTGGCAGTAAATCGCTGTTTATAAGTGAGTGATTGCGATTGAACCAAATCATTTTAATGGTTGATTCTTTCAGGAATGAAACATTGTCATTGCTCAGAGATGCAAAACAGTGCTGTGGCTGTGTTTGGAATGATTTTTGTTGGTGAAAGATTTCAAAAACTTTGGAAAGAAAACTAGTGAGAGAGGTTTCTAAAGACCCAAGAACAACTGCCAAGACACTAGTGAATGACCTAGCCAAGTCTGGAATTGATGTCTCAATGAAGACAGTCACTAGAGCCCTGCACAGGAATGAACTGACCAAGAAAGACTCCACTTCTGAAGAAGAGACACCTCCAAGCTAGAATGAAGTTTGCTAAGGACAACCTGGGGGAATGTGATGCATACTGGAAACATGTCCTTTGGTCAGATGAGACAAAACTAGAGCTTTTTGGCCACAGAGATGTTGCCTACATTTGGAGAAAGAAGGGAGAGGCATTCAACCCCAAGAACAGCGTTCCCACAGTGAAACATGGTGGTGGGAGTATAATGTTGTGGGGATGTTTCAGTGCGTTTGGAACTGGGAATCTCGTCAGGGTTGAAGGAAACATGAAAAAGGAAGACTATAAGAAGATTTTGAAAGACAACCTCAGACAGTCTGCAAGAAAACTTGGTTTGAGTCGACATTTTGTCTTCCAGCATGATAACGACCCAAAGCAGACCTCACTTCTGGTGAAGAAACACTTCCAAATGAGCAAAATGAGTGTACTTGACTGGCCTGCACAAAGCCCAGACTTGAATCCAATAGAAAATCTGTGGGGCACACTAAAGTCCAGAGTTTGTGCCAGAAGACCAACAAATCTGGAGGAGCATGAGAGATTTGCTAAGGAAGAATGGGCTGTCATTCCTCAGGAGACATGCTTGAAATTTGTTGAGAACTACAGCAAACGACTAAAGGCTGTTATCAAGCAAAAGGGATACACTATTGACTATTAACATCAGAGGGATAATCATTTTGACCAGTAGACTTTTTAAAATTCTTGGTTATACATTTATTTCTATTTGTATTAAAAACCCTAAAAGCTTCCAGAATAAAGTATGTTGTTTAAAAATGCTGTGCTGATAAACTCATCTATCTGTTCAACAATACTTGGGAGTTATTTGAAAAAGTAATGAAATATATATATATATATATATATATATATATATATATAATTAAATAATTTTTACTACAACATCTATATATTATATTATATATTTACTGTGTGGTTATAAAGTTACATAATACATGTATGCAAGTTATGTAATACATATTTATATTTTTAACACACTTCGTTTTCAATAATTAAAGACTATCATTATTACTAAAAAACAAATTTTCATCCACATGAAGAAAAAAGAATGCTTATAAATCATACAGAATGAAGTGATTTAAAAATCTAAAATGTCTGTAGTTTTGTGAGAGGGGTAGGTATATAGCAAGTAGATAGAAAACAGTTTGTACAGTATAAAAACCATGGATTGTCCCCATAATGATGGAAATACCAGTGTGTGTGTGTCTGTGTGTGTGTGTGTGTGTGTGTGTGTGTGTGTGTAACTGCTTTAATGAAAATGTTACAGCACATGGGGTGGGTAGTGGTGATTATCGGATGTTGCATTAAGCCAAATACTCATTATCTTATATTGTGTGTGTGTGTGTGTGTGTGTGTGTGTGTGAGAGAGAGAGAAAGAACAGAGTGAGGATTAAAGGAAGGTAATCTGAACCTCCGTCTCACAGCATCCCTGCTAAACTGAGCCACTGTCCATCCGCCCGTCCAGGACAGAGGATCAGCCTCCGCTAATGCCCAGCAACAGGGATGTTGCTAGGCAGAAACGACACATACTCAACCACAGCAGAGTTGCACTGCCTTTACATTATCAATCGAATGAGATATAGAAAAAAATTGTAACTCAAAAGTCCGGTGACAACCTGACCACTGAACTAGGCCAAGTTTACTTAAAAATACTACAGACAAATCCTCTACAGCAGGATCAGGCCACAGATTCTGAAGCTCAAAGAGGAATCCCAAAAAGCCATAGGGATAGAGTAACACTGCCCCCATGTGACCAACACAAACCCAGTGAAAGCCTCCAGAGAAGTGTGGAACAAATATGTTCCAGAATTTGGTGAAAAGTTATTTTAAAATGTAAATCACATTTAAAAAATATATCTCAAGTTTCTATCCACAAAAAAACAAGACATAATTGTGATGTCAATGTTTGTGTTCACAGATTGACCCTAGTTGTTTTGATGAACTGAAAAATGTGTTGTAGAGTATGAGCGTTCCTGAGGGAGTGCTGCTGTATGAGAGCTGCGTGTTGTTATTCTGTGAGCTGATGTAAAGGAAACGTCTGCTGCGTGACCTCTAGTCCTGTGGATGATGTGTGCAAAGCAACTGTCTGATTTTAGCTTTACTGCACTGCCACCTGCTGTGCTCACAAAATGCAGAAAATGCCTCCAGGCATTAAACAAGAACATCCTCAAAATGGTCTAATTTAAGGTTACAAACCCAAAAACCTTGTTGGCAACTTAAGCTATAATATAATATAATATAATATAATATAACAGTTATGTATATATACACACACACACACAGTTCATTTCTATTCATATAATATAATATAATATAATATAATATAATATATAAATAGCAATTGTAATACTACTACTACTACTACTACTACTAATAATAATAATAATAATAATAATAATGTCCATTTTTGCCATCATATTGAAATAATTTTTATCACAAAAAATGTAGTTATGCTATATAACTAAATTTTACTACAAATAACTACTGTAATAATATTATGCCTATTTATATTAAATAATTTGTAATTTTTCGTTTAAAAAATTAAGAGTTATTATAAAGAAATAACCACTGTAATAATATAATAACATTAAAATCATTTGAATTATAAAAATGTATATTATATCATATTATTTTATATTATACTTTTTTAATTATTAAAAACTATCATTACCACTAGTTAGTGCTTTATATTATATTGCTACTGTTTAGTTATAATTTAATTTAATATATAGCAATTGGAATACTACTACTACTACGAAGAAGCCTATTAATATTCAAATAATTTATTACAAAAAAGTTGTTGTATTCCATTATAAAAAAATAACTTCTGTAATAATATTAATAATATAATAAAATACAATGTAATATAATATCATATCATATATAATATATAGCAATAATAATAATAATAATAAATAGTCTATTAATATTAAAATAAATTATAACTACAAAATTAAGAGTTATATTATATTATAAAGAAATAACAACTGTAATAATATTAATGCCGTCATTCATTAAAAAGAAAAACCTCCTAAATGTTCCAATTTAATAATAATAATAATAATAATAATAATAATAAAAGGTCTATTATTATGATCATTTTCTTTTTTTTTTAAATATATTATATAAAATATTATATAAAAAATATATCATATTATAAAGAAATAACTGTAATACTATATAATATAAATTGCAATTGTAATACTACTACTGCTACTACTAAATTATTAATATTAAAATTATTGTTATTACAAAAAGTCGGGTTATGGGTTATGTTATATTAAAAAAATAACTACTGTAATAATGTTAATATTATAATGGAATATAACATATAGTAATTGTAATAATAATAATAAAAATAACAATAAATAGTCTTTTAACATTAAAATGTTTTTATTATTGAAAAACATTTTAATAACTATTGCAATTATAACAATAAATGTAAAGTATGTAAATGTAAAGTATGTAGTATAGACTATATATGGTTTATTTGCAAAAACAACTTTTTTTAAAAATCGTGTTTTTAAAATGTTATGTTTTATTGTGTTAGTTTTTAGTTATGTTAGTTTTTTATTGTCTGTATGATTTTTGAAAATTGTTAGAAACAGAATTCTGTTTTTTTGCAAATAAACTCTTCATATAAACAAATAAAAATCATGTTCCATGCATGTTTTATATAATCAAATGTTATAATACTAAGAACGTATCAAAACATCAGAAAATGATTATTGTAAGTACTACTACTCCAAAAAACAACAATAATACTAATAAACTATAAACCATTATTAATATTATCATCAAAAACTACTGTAGAAGAGATAAACAGAAAGGGAGTTAATGCTGCATCATCCAACATCTCCACAAACCACAAACTGAACATACCTCATACTGAAAGGTTGCATCAAGCAGAAGTTCAGGAAGCATCTTCTTTCCCATCTCCTGACTGCCCGCATCTGAGACGTAATGAAGCACCAGCATCTCATCCTCCAGAAACCGTCCATGCTTGGCCATGGAGCGCATGGCAACCTGAAACTTCTGCTGCAAGCTCAAGCTCTTGTCAACTTTAGTGAACATCATGAGAGCATGAAAGCGCGATGGCTTTTCCTGCAGGTCATCTCCAGCTCCCATTCTGCTTTCCAGACGTCCAGACCGGATGTCTACAGAAAGATCGGCATCATCACGGTTGGTATTGTGGCTCGCCTGTGTTTCCTTGATCCGCTTTGTGGTGCTGGAGAAGTTCTGCTTTTCAGAGCCAAAGTAGTAGAAAGCCACCACTGCTAGAGCTGCAGCCAAGAGCAGCATGATCTGATAGGACCTAACAGTGCCGATCCTTCCCATGGTCAGCGAAAGCAGCCGCGGGACACCCATGGGGCCACTTCTGCATGCACAAAATTGGTCAGGATGCCCTTTCTTGATCTCTGGTTACACCCTAAGTGCAAGAATTAAGAATTCATTAAGTAATGCCAGTTACATAATCAGACTCAAGTAACTAGTAAAGTAATGCATTATTTTTTATTTACAAGAAAATACCCGAGTTACTTTTCCTTATGCCAGTCATACGAATATGAGACATTTTATCAACCAACGTCTTTGCAGCTGACTTTTTAAAACCGTGTTTTAAAATGAAAACGTTCCTCATCTACACTGACTTTTTTTTACTGCGTTTCAGAAATAATCTCTGTCTACACTACATGACCAAAAACGCATTTCACATTCATTCATACACTATTCAGGCTGTATATACTAGGGCTGTCAAACGATTAATCGCGATTAATCGCATCCAAAATAAAAGTTTATGTTTATAAACTATATGTGTGTTTACTTTGTATATTTATTATGTACATATAAATACACACACACACGTATATATTAAAACAAAATATTTATATGTATATATATTTATACCTGTATACAATTTAGATTATAAATAAATATAAATATTTTAGATATAAATCTAAAACATTTTTCCTTAATATATACATGTATGTGTGTGTATTTATATATACATAATAAATATACACAGTACACAGACATATAGTATGTAAACATAAACTTTTATTTTGGACGCGATTAATCACGATTAATCGTTTGACAGCCCTAGTATCTACATCATTAAATTGATTGTTATTAATTTTTTTTTTTTTTTTACTTTACAATCAGTAACTTTTCTTAAATAAGCCTCCGAAATAAGATGCAACAATGAGCATGATGTTATTTACAGTCGACCAAGATACGCCGAGTGAATGTGGGCAGCCAAGCCATCGTTTTCAAAAGTCTATGTTTTGGTCCTTTTACACTGAAACGCAACCCTGGAGTTTTTAAACAAAATGGGGTCGGCAGCGTTTTTCCAAAGTCTCTGTTTTCGAGCGTCGAAAGTAGTGTAAATGACAGGCGTAACCTATGGAGTGAATTTTGTTCCAATATTCATCAAGAAAAACAGCATTTTGCAAACAAACACAATCACAAAGTGATCTGCAAATGTAAAACTCAATTTGAGAAAAAATGCAGAGGTATGAACAAATATATGTATTGTGTGTTGCAACTGTGACACTCAATTGCCTTTTTATGAGGAAGCTTGACTTGATTTTCTCACAAATGCATGCAGACAGACTTTCTTACCAGGGTTCACAAAATTTCAAAATCTCTGGTAGCCCTTTGACCAGATACTCTTTAGATTTTGTTAGCCTGAAAATACTTTAACTAGCCCAATTTAAAAAAAATACCTTTTTTTTTTTTTTTTAAATATAGAAAATCAGATAGGAATCTAAATGTCAATCAAAAATATTTTCAATCCACAAATATCAACAAATATCAAAATGATATTTTTATTTCACTATTTACTGCAGAATTTTTAGATATCAATTTAAGGTAATTTATGACCCTTTTTTAAAGCTGTACAAGTAAAATGAACACAATATGAGTGGGGGTTGGACAATGTACAGTAGCATATTAAGCCATGAAATTATGATTTACAGTTCAGATACAGGTTTTCACAAAAGACAATTTTTTATATAATATATAATAACTTTTTATATAAAAAAAAAACAACAACAAGCAAGCCCAGCCCAAGTAACGCAATAGTACCGCAAAAGTAACGTAACGCTTTATTTTACATACTAGATTACTAACGTAATTATTTTTTTTAGGGAGTAATGCAATGTTGAGATGACTTTTAGCTGACTTTCGAAGACCTATAGTGAAGTCATATGGAGAAATTTTATTAAACTATTATGGCGTGTTTTTGTAAGACGGACAGAACGATATTACATACATTATGACATTATTCAATTTTCTTTGATGAACCTTCCTGAAAATCAATCTGGTCAAATGACGACTCAAACCAAAAAACTGTCAAAGCTGTCAGCTCTAATGACAGTCAGCAGCAGAGGTTCTTGTATGTTCTGCTTTTAAGCAACAGTTTCTGCACATGATGGTACTGAATCACTCACCGCCGTCACATGACGCGTTCAGCAGCGCGCCATAATATCAGAGTCCGTCACTGCTGCTGAAAGCAAACGGTCTTGAAGTCGATGAGCAGAAAACGAAGGGAAAATGATTTTGCAAAGACAGAAGAAACCTGCAGACATGAGACATCTAAACACTTTAGCGTCTTACATCACCGGAAGTTCACGAGTTCATAATAAAAGACTCGCAATCACGTGGTATAGCAAACATCTTTTTATTTCTGTATTTTTAAAGTGCGACATGGATCAAATAAGAAAGGATGATAGAAACTTCTGTAATGGATGTTTGTTCGTAAAAATACAACGAAAGCAGTAGAGAAAATGTTAATTATTTATGTGACATTTTGTTTCTGTGTCATTATGGATTACTTATATTATAAGTCTATTAGTATGAATATAATATGTATTACTAAAAAAAAGTTATATTATAAATAACTACTGTAAAAATAATAAAAATAAGTCTATTATTTATCATTTTTATTCATAAAAATGAAGTTATATTACATTATATTATAACTACTGCAATAATAATAAAACCAACAACAGTACATGCATATTAGTTTTGTCTTTGTTTTTATTGTATTAAAATGTTTATACAATACAGTATACATGATATTAGTACATTATTTAAATAATATAAAGAAATAACTATAAGAATAATAAATAGTCTATTAATATAATTATTTTATATTTTATTGTTTTATATAAAAAAACTTTAAATACTACATAAAAACATACAAAATGAATTTGCATATATTGTTATATTATTTTTATATTATTATTATTGCAGTAGTTATTTTTTTATAATATAACTTAATTTTTATAATAAAATTAACATTTTATTATAAATTATTTTTCATAATAATGAATACATTATACACTTTTTATGCTAATTTTTTTTTTTTTTACTTCAAAACAGAAAAATACATATTACACACCTACAGATGATCAGATTTTTATTTATTTGTAATTTAAAGATTTATTGTCAGTGCCGCAAACAGTTGTTGCTTAATATTTTTGTAAACTTTTTTCAGGATTCTTTGATGAATAAAAAGTTAAAAAGAAAAGCATTTATTTAAATCTTTTCCAACAATATACACTACTGTTTAAAAGTTTGGAGTCAGTACATTTTTGTTCTTTCTTTTTTTGAAAGAAATTATTACTAAAACATGATAGCAACGACTTACATTGTTAGAAAACATTTATATTTGGAATAAATGATGTTCTTTTTAAACTTTTTAATTCATTGAAGAATCCTGAAAGAAAATATTATCACAGGTTTCAAAAAAATATCTGGCAACACAATTGTACATTAAAAAGTAATAATGTATATTAAAATAGAAACCATTGTTTTCTTGGTCACTTACCAATGCAAAAGCTTTGCCTGTCCTGTTGTTTCACTGTTATCCTCAGCTTTTTTTTATACTTCTAAGCAAGGTCTCAAACTTTCCTAGTGTTAATGCCCAAGTCATTCACATGTATATAGTCAACCAGATCAATGCAAATTTTCTTGAAATATGTTTATTTGTACATAGTCACATAACACTCAAAATATTGAAGACAGACAGGATACAAAGCTACGTTTGAACTGAGGTGCACAATGAAACCGAATAGAAATGAAGATGATGCTTTGTAACTGATGGCAGTTTATAGATGGTTTCTACTGAGTGCAGTCATAGGCCAAAAATCCCTTACATCTACCAAAAAAAAAAAAAAAAAAAAAAAAATGTTAAACTTAATTTTTTTTTTCTTCTTTTTTTTTTAATCTCATGCAAGGAAGAAAGGAGGTAAAGAAAGTATTTGGCCCGCTATATATATAATAATTTCATAATAGTGATAGTAAAGAAAATCATATCTTTATGACATCATAATCCAACACATAAATGAGTAAAATGCAACAGCAATACAGAGAGAGAAATGTAACCACTCAAAGCATTTTGAAAACATACAAGCAAAAAAACGCTTTGACCTTCCATTAAATAGAATTTTCTATATCTTCCATCTTTTTAGACTTCACATAACAGCAAACGAATTGATGCTTTTACTTTTCTTTGAATTTAAATGGTCATTTTCTCTCTTTTTACTGGTGTAGTAGAGTTTCTAACTGCGAAGAGACTCCAGACCAAACCATTGAAACATTCACAATCGGTACAAAATTGCCTATGCAAGTAAACCTTCAGTGCTATGTAACATTAGTCGACAAACGAAGACGGTTCTGAGCGATGATTTTCAAGTACAACAACTGAGCATTACTAAACATTTTGTCGCTTAACTCCTGTTTTTCTCGTTCTCCTATGTCATACAAAAGACGCCAGAATTTATGCATCTCATATCAGTTCGTTTGCAAGTCATTAAAATGATTAAAAAGTAAATCAGATCACATCAGACGTTTGTGAATGGGCTTTTTAAGTGGGTCCAGCCCAAGTAAATCTGTAACCTGTACAGACAAAAACACATAGTGAACAGAACCATGCATTAAATGGCTTTAGGAGAGCTAACATAAGGCTGCTTACCATGACTAAGCTTTCAGGCAGTAAATGAGCACATAGGGTTAAAAACACATGCGGGAGACTAAAGCGTCCCTCGGGACCGAAGGCAAAGAGAAAACGAACGAAGAACGCAGGAATACAAAGTGCTAGAACCACCTGCATACATCAGTCTGACACCAAATGTATATCTGTTCATTTGTTTACTGCATATAAGAGTTACAACGTTTAAAAAAGAAAATAAACAGAAATGCATAAATGTGGAATACTACAACAGTAAGTATTCGAGACACCATTTTAAACTTAAAAACAGTAGAAAAACAAACTGTCTTTCTTTAGGATTTGCATTGTTTGATGCTGCCCAGTACTTA
The DNA here is from genome assembly GCA_033026305.1 of Cirrhinus molitorella. NCBI lineage: Eukaryota > Metazoa > Chordata > Actinopteri > Cypriniformes > Cyprinidae > Cirrhinus > Cirrhinus molitorella. The sequence continues at coordinate 3,769,284 of CM065137.1, read as the reverse complement.
AGCTGAATTTCAGCTCACAATCGGATTGTAAAGTGGAAATGAGCGTGTCGTTTCCTTCGGTTTTTCCTACGCCGATCGACCAGATTTTTATCTGATTTCAGATGGGTATGCAAGTACGATCACTGACTTTCCTCTTAGCAAAACACAAAACAGCATGAGAAAAATTGTACTCGGGTTTCCTGCCAGTAGCCATATATCAATTTAAATAGCACGATTGCACCTCATATTTGTAAATGTACATTTTCACAGCTTTAAAGTAACGCAGAAACACAACAGGGGCTTGGATTAGTTCAAAAGCGCTGAGAGAAAAGAGAAAACGTTGATTTGTGTCCAATGAGGAACAACATAAGGATGAGTAAATGTTTTTTGGCTGAACTATCCCTTTAAACGCAATTTTTTTTATTAGATTCAACCTATTTTGGAATCTCACACAACGCTCCGGTTCAAAACGGCGAAGCTACAGTGTTGTTGTGGTCCAGAAAGCTGGTAAAACAGATAAAGAGAGCAGCTTGTCCGTAACACTGCCGTTATGGCCCTAAGCAAGGCACTTAACCTGACTCTAGAGGGCGCTTGTTTGTTAGTTCATTAATTTGAGCTACCTATTTTTCCTCTTCTCTAGTTTGCTCTGCCCTGTAACGCCACATCTGAGACCTGCTGCACCATGAAACATTCACTGTACGTTGTCCGCACTAATGAAAAATGTAAAAAATAGACAATGAGGGAGAACAGAGTGTGTATGAATATGCTTAAATCTGTGCATGTATGTATATAAATGTATCTGTAGTTATAATGCATTGTACGGTAGTGTCATCGGCAAATGGTATTTTACCAGTGTCATCCTTTTGAAGCATCTAAAAGCCATTTCACCATCTGAAACATCCATTTCGTCCATAGAATCTTTTAATATAACGTTTAATGACATAGCACCAACTGTTTTAGAGAAACAGTCTACCCCAAAATGACCCTTGTGTAGGTATTTTTATCAGTTTAAATTGTCTTCTATAGTATTTTTTTTTATCCATTCTTGGTGGTTTAGCTACCAACTTTTACAATAAATAGCAAGAGTTGTCATTTTTTGGGTGGACTATCTCTTTAATGCTTCGCACACAAACTACGAGTTGTATTTGTAAAAAAAAAAAAAAAGAAAGAAAAAGAAAAAAAAACTGGAAACCAGATTTAGTGTAGTAGAATAAAGTGCCCATAAATACAGCAACTCAACGGAAGGGGGAAAAAGGCTATTTTGTTCTTTCCTAACTGCTCAGCGTCACGCATTTGCTTTCCTGTGGCATGCAAGGGAACATGGAAAAGGATATTGTTTCATACTAAGCGAGTGTATTAAGGCTTCATATCTGCACGCTGCCAGGGCTTCTGGTAGGACAATCGTTACTCTGCGCTGCTCAATCGCACCAGACAACCAAGAAAACAGAGAGCCGATAACCTGGATTCCTGTGATGTTCCGCACACTGGAACTGGAAAAACATCATTGATCTGTAAGGAATAAAAATAAAAATATATGTCCTGATTAAAGTCAAAAGTTTATATACACCTTGCAGAATCTGCAAAATGTTCATTATTTTACCAAAACAAGACGGATCATACAAAATTCATGTTATTTATTCATTAGTATTGCCCAGAATAAGAGATTTCATATAAAATACATTTACATATAGTCCACAAGAGAAAATAATAGTTTAATATAATAGTTGTTCATTAGACCCTTATTTGTCTTGAACAGTTAAACTGCCTGCTGTTCTTCAGAAAAATATTTCATGTTCCACTAATTTTTTGGTTTTTCAGCATTTTTGTGTATTTGAACCCTTTCCAGCAATGACTGTATGATTTTGAGACCCATGTTTTCACATTGAGGACAACTGAGGGACTCATATGCAACTATTACAGAAGGTTCACTCACTGATGCTTCAGAAGGAAAAAAAACAATGCATTAAGAACTGGGGGTAAAAACTTTTGGAATTTAAAGATCAGGGTAAACTTATTTTGTCTAATGGTTAACATATCTTCTTTAGCTTCTGAAGGACAGTACTAAATGAAAAAAATATATATTATATTTGGGCAAAATAAGAAAAATGCACACATTTTTATTCTGTTCAAAAGTTTTCTTAATGCATATTTTTCCTTGTGAAGCATCAGTGAGCATTTGAACCTTCTGTAGTTATTTATGAGTCCCTCAGTTTCTCAGCGTGAAAAGATCATACAGTCATTGTTGGAACGGATTCAAATACATAAAAATGCTGAAAAAAGACAGAATTTGTGGAACCTGACGGATTTTTTTTAAAGAACAGCAGGCAGTTTAACTGTTCAGGACAAACAAGGGACTCACAAACAACGATCACTAAACAAATTAAGGATCAAGCATATGTAAACTTTAAAATGGGGTGTTTTTTTTAAATTCAACTATTATTTTTTTCCTTTGTGGACTCTACGTGAATATCTTATTTAAAAAATCCCTCTTATTTTGTTAAAATAATTAACATATTGCAGACTCTGCAATGATGTACGTAAACTTTTGACTTCAACTGTATATGGCCAGGCTGATTCCACATTGGTAAAGTCGAAAACAAACACCGCTTAATTGCTTCAGCTCAATATTCTGAGTAAATAGTGAGTGAAACATAAGGGAAATACTTAATCAGCACTTATCTGCTTACGTTTTACCATCAGTACCGGCCATCAAAAAAAAAAAACATTGTAGTCCTAAAAATTAATATTTGTTTCTGTCATGAAAGATCTGCACTGTTATTGTGTAGTGAGTTGCGTGCATATTGAGAACACAAACCATGTCGTTACCGATGTCTCTGAAAAGTCTGTATAAGGAGTACGAGACTCATGTAGTGCTACTGTGAGGCCAAAATGTGAGTTCGTAATAAAAAGGAAATAAAAATATTCACGTCCAGTGCATAATTAGGTATTCAGGCTATCAGTTTAGCTCGCTGTGCATATAAGGAAGAAAAAGAGAACAAAACCTTATCATCCGTCTATTATAAAGACCTGTGCGGCCAACTGAACTCAAAGGACAGGAGCGCAATTTGAAAATCAGCACCATCAGATTCATACTGCTATGCCTCGGCTGCCTTTCGGGGGGGTTAGTGTTGGTTTTGAGAGGAAAGGCCAGGTAGCAGACCAGAAAGTTTCATACCCTGTTTTTCTAGTGTTCTCAGAGGTTCCGTGCATATTAGAAGGCATTTGTAGTTTTAAACAGGAAGACATGAACATCCCCACAAAAGCTCCTGAAGAGTGCAGAACTTTTTTTTTTTTCTTCGAAGGTTTGTTTTTCCGCAGAAAAAAATAATAATATATATTAATTATAAGAAGAAGAATTGACTCTCCAGGAAAAGAGCAGCACAAGGGGAGAGGAAAAAAAACGGTGGGACAAAACTACAACCACTCAGGACAATGATGGGCAAGAGATGCCTCAACATGGAGAAAAATAAACAAGAAGAGGTCAAAAAAGACGTCCTTCCAGGTTGTCTTAGTGCGCTGAAGGTCATTTGTACATGAGGTTTGGGTGCTATGATTCTCCATGGCATAAACCAGGCAGTGCGTTCTACAAAAAGGGTCTTGTTTCTGCCTGTTATCCGGCCCCATGTTCCACCAGTGGGGAGGGATCTGTGTCGGCTCAGTTTTGGGCATGGTGTCGGATGGTGTGAAAGATCCAGTCCATCTTGGTGGTCCATCCACCATGGTGAGCGTCATTCATCTGCTTCATGAAATAGTCTAGGGCCTCCTGCTCTGTTTTGTCCAGTGCCAGAGTCTTTCGGATGTAAGCGATGTCGTCGAAGGACTGCAGCTCTGGCATGCCTGAGCCCAGCATCATGGAGAAGAGATTTATGAAAAGGTTGGCATGCTGTCTGATAGCCAAGTAAGCCTTGTAGCACATCTCCTGGAACCTGTAGGGGGAGACAGTTAGATGGTCAGCTTCCCTGCTGCATCTATGTCCTAAAACTCAGAAACGAGTAATGTGTAAACCAAACATGTAAGAATCATAAAATTGTGTTGATCACATAGCTTATTTTCTGCAATAATCCAAGAGTAAATCAAAAATCACATTTGGGCATTCCATGTCAAATCAACCAAATTTCAGCTCAAATTTTTGATTTTGCTAATATTTTATCTAAAGAATATGGAAGCCGATTTCCGCCACTATAAAAAATAAATAAATAAAAAAATAAATAAAACTTTTTATCTCAGAATTCAGACTTTTTTCTCAGAATTGCATAATACGAACTTGCAATTCTGACTTTTTCCCTGCATGATTTAAACTCACATTTGCGAGTAATAGTCACAACTGCAACTGACTTTTTCTTACAATTGTGAGTTTGTGAGTTATAAAGTCCAATTTTGAGGGGAAAAAAAGAAAGACTGATATGTTTCATAACATGCAATTGTGAGTTAAGTCAGAATTGTGAGATATAAACACACAATTGCGTGTTATAAAGTCAGAATTCAGGTCTTAAACTCACAATTTTGAGGAAAAAAAGCTACAATTGCAAGATATAAACTCACAATTCTGAGAAAAAAGGTCAGAATTGAGTTTGTCGCTCTGACTTCATTTCTTAAAATTGTAAGTTTATGTCTCGCAATTCTGACTTTATAACTTGCAATTGACCATATGCACAGATTACTTCCTTGTTTTAGACAAGCCAGCTCAGTCATTTCTGTGCCATAAAAGGAATGTCCTTTGCTCGTTTTCTCTACATAATCCATTCACAACTGAAGAAAAGTTTTGTTTGTCTAAGAGGACCAAATGTCCATGTAAACTGTTTTAAGAATGACAAACTCAAGTTTAAAAAAAAATACGCGAGTAAACAGGCCTACCCTAAATATGCGCAAGTTGTTGCTATGATTGACAGTAATAACTAGGGGTGTGACGAGATGAGAAACGAGACTGGGTTCACGAGAACGAGGCAAGACTTTTAAACCTTTTAAAAGAAATCCTCAATTATGGAATACATAGGAAAAATTTGTATTTTATTCAACTGAAAAACACAATGTAAAAATAGCTATACACAAACTATGAAGTTTTATCTCAGTACTGCTGTTATTTAAATGTCTGTAACACAGAAATGATGATCATTATGTTGTTGAAAAGACTTTTTTTAGTTTGTGTTGCTCTTTCTGGATCAGCATTCAGCAGCAACATGAATGCAGATTTGAATGTCTTTAACATCCGTTTCACATCATATGCGTCAGTGGGACGTGAGCAGCACGATGTGAAACAGCCGTAATAGACACTGCTGAATCGTTGTCATTCAGGAATAAGACCCCTTAGGTGTTTGAACAGACGTCACAATATTTTAAGGATTAATCCTGCAGCTCTAATGTAAACACTTCAAAATATCATTATGTTCTTGCGAGATTAGTCGAGACATAAGATCTTGCGAGATCTTGTACCACGAGATCTTGTCACATCCCTAGTAACCAAATAAAATAAGTTTAATTATTTCAGCCGCTGTGAGAAAAGGCTATAAACGATCCGGCGCCTGCAGCATTCTCACATGCCATTATGTTACTAGCCGGGACGCCTTCTTTATGTTTACAGACGTGACATAATGACGCATGGCATGCTTGAATTTCCCGCGAAAACTTACCCGTACCATTCAATTTAAAAACATATAAGCTAACCGTTGTGAATTGGGCTAAAGGTGATCGTTTTGAACACTGGCTGGTTATGTACTTGTTTAGAAATTTATGTTGCATAATGTTGTATGAACTATAAGTTATATAAGCAGTGGTGTAGTGGAGGGTATACGCAGGTATACAGCATATACTTCTTTATCAGTCGGCTTTGCGTATTCCATCCCTTCTGATGCGCATCATTCAGTAGTTTCCTGCATTAGCCAAAATCATGACAGTCCACCACATGAAAAGCCAATTCACTCGCATGTAAAGAATAAATGCAAATATTCCCTAAAAACACACAGTAAAGATGGCTTTAAATACTCTTTAAAAGAAAAGTTGTCTCATATTTTTTCAAACTGACCCACATCTGGTTTTTGACGAGTGACAATGTGTACATTTTAACATTTAACTCGTGAAGCCATACTGAAATTCCAGTATCTTAAGTATCTTCCAGTATGTTAAGACCCAGTATCTAAAAGGGCATTAGGAAATCTTTAATACTTATTGAGTTACAGGCATGCAAACTTTGGAGAAATAACTTGAAAAGTGCTGTTTCCCCATTTTGGTTATTTAAAAAAAAAAAAAAAAAAAAAAAAAAAAAACTCAAAACCTGTTTTTGAAGGTACACTCAAAACCTGTCCTTCCAACAAAGATTGTTTATCATTGGTTTAGTTTTGCAAGTGTAGACATGGACGTCTACTCATCTGACACACAGTGATAGAGAACAAATCCTGCTTTTTTAAAGCCTCCTTTTAGTCCCGACTGAAGCGGAGATTTGTTCGAAAGCGGAAGTCTGGAGAAGAGGCAGGAAACTTGGCAGCCGGTTGGCTGTCAGAGTATTGTTGGAGGAGGAAAGGCTGCTGGGATGAAGGCCCAAGAGGCCCATTTTAAAAGCCTCCATTGTTCAACTCAATCTCTAATTGTCTCGCATAGTTAGCTGCCTGCCAATTACTATGTTAATGTTGAAACACAAAGGATTTGTTTCTGTTAAACTCATACTGGAAAATAATTCACACATACGTACCTCTCAAACTCTCTGGTTTTAGTGCACTCTTGGGTTCCTCCTTTGCTGATTACAATTAAGAAGTCTTGAGTCAAGACGAACGGAACTCGCTCACGCTTGTAGCCAAACTTCTTTTTCTTGTGGTCCAAAAAGTGACCAAAATCTATATGAAACAGCTGTAGGAACACAAGAAAATGACAATATGAAGTTACTGATAATGACTGAATGTTTCAGTGAAATGAAGGCATCTAAAGATCAAGTTCACACCTGCCCGTCATCTTTCACCATGATGTTACTGTTGTGTCTGTCACCGATGCCCAGAATGAAAGTAGCCACACAATAGCCAGCACAGGATCGTGTAAACAAGTCAATGGCCATGTCGTACCTATTCACACAGATGATTTTGTGACTAGATATTTAAATTGCACACTGAAAAACATCAAATTTTGACCTTAAATTGTGAAAATAAATATTACAAAAAATCTTCGTCACTCACATCTCTCCCTTGTTCTTGTCCTTTAGCCACTGATGCAGTGTTGAACTGTTAAACTGCAGTGCTCCTTTTAAACCTCCTTTACACTGAATCTGCATGATGGTGTGGGAACTTCTTACCACCTCGATGAGACCCACGCAGTCTCCAATAGACAAGCAGCCATAGGGAAGCATTCTGGGATACCAAAAAATTGAGAGTTAATACAAGCTCACTGGAAAATTAACAACAACTTGACATTAATACCTGGTTAAGTACTATTTATTTGGCTGAACAATGTTTTGGTTACCAAGCAAGATGTTTAACCAAAACTCCCACGTACCTCAGGTCCAGCCCCTGATTTTGCCAAATGTTCTCCATTATTCTGATGATCTGTAGTGTTAGCATGTCTTGCCGCAGGTCTACAGGAAAGGAGGTTTTGTTTTTACAACACAAAATAAGGACATTCAAACTAAAAGACGGAAAAAAAAAAAAACGTGAATACAAAGCTTACCATCCCCATTCTTGAAGATGATCTCATTGTTTTGGAAGAGAAGTTCGGACATGATGTCAGGATTTTCCCAGTTCAGCCAGAGCGGTCTCTTGGCAGATGACATGATTCTGCAGTCTTCAAGTCTACCATGCAAGCAGAAAAGCAAGTCACAAATCAAATAGTCTACCATTCAAAAGAGTGGGGCCAGTAGGTCTTTTTTTTATTTAGTTGTGCTTACCAAGGCTGCATTTATTTGCTCAAAATAATATTGAGAAATATTATAACAATTTCACAGTTTTCAATTTGAATTTTCAGCATCATTACTCCAGTCTTCAGTATAACATGATCCTTCAGAAATGACTCTATTGTGCTGATTTGCTACTAACATTTCTGCTTAATTATTTTTGCGGAAACCATGATTTTTCGAAGTTCAAAAGAACAGCATTTATTTGAAAAGGTGCATTTGGTGTATTATAAATGTCTTTACTGCCATGCTTAATCAACGCTGTAATAAAACCAACATGTGCCGTCCCTGCTAAGTGAAAATACATTCTCTCAGCTATAAATGCTGCACAGTGTGGTACTCACCGTAGGTTACCCAGCTGGTGGGCGGGGTTGAGTGGAGAGGTGAAATTTTGGAGGGCATCCATGTAGTCCGGTCGCCTCATCTGCTCCACCAGGAACTTCATTTGCACCTGAAAAAACAAAATAAATACACAGTCAGTCCAAAAAAAAAGGTCAACATCTGGGCAACGAATGACCTCAGACTTTAAAGGATAATTTCACTCCTGAATTAAAATTTCCAAATATTTACTCATCCCATTGAAGATGTTCATGTCTTTCGTTTTTGAGGAAAAAATTCCAGTTTTTTTCTCCATATAGTGGACTACAGTAGGGATCAGCAGTTTCAACGCAGCTTCAAAGGGCTCTACACGATCCCAGCCAAGGAGGGTCTTATCTAGCAAAACTATTGTTCATTTTGTAAAATAAAAAAAATTATACTTTTTAAACACAAATACTTGTCTTTCAACAGCTCTGCGATGCATGTCTTTGTGCGTTACGGCTGTCAAAATGGCTGAAATACAAAATTTGAATTTTGTACTTCAGTATTATCAAAATTTGAATTTATTCGTTTTTAAAATGCATAATTTCAGTTGGGGTGAAAAAAAGCTTTCGGCTTCTCTCCTTACACCACAAGAGGGCACATTGAGCAAAATGTTACTAATGAACGTTGATTCAAAGCAATAAAATAACATGACTATCTGTGAAAAACGTTTATAAACCAATTCTAATTAATTAAGTTGCTTAAACAACTATAAACAAAACAGTAGCATGTATGTATGAATGTATGAGTATAATACAAAGGACCAAAAGCCAATAACACAGTAATTTTTTTTCCATTTAAAAACACGAGATGCAGTGGGATTGGGGGGGGGCAAAAAAAAACAAAAAAAAAAACGCCAAAAAGTCGAGAATTTTTTTTTTTTTTTTTCAAAGTTGAAATTGCATTCATTTTACGTGGCTTTCTAAACATGCAACGGTTACAGATATCCTTTTAGAAAATGCACAAAATAATGCATTTTACTCATTTTTTACATAAACAAGATGTTCTCCGCACTGATGTTCTCTTTTTCCACAATATTTTTAATGAATAACACAGCATTGCTGGATCAGATCTAGGGACTTTAACTGGATAGACTAATAAAACATTATAATGTAACAACAATTACGTCATCACATTTTGTGCGCCACTTATAAGGCTGCCACCTTAAATTCAAATGAAAAGTTTTGGCATTCTAATGAGGGTTTTTATTTTAAATTCAACAAATATTAAACAATTCATGGACGCAGAGTATATAAAAGTATACAATTGGTAATTTTTTTTTAGAAAATGGCCAATCGTTTCACTAGATAACACCCTTATTCCTCAGCTGGGATCGTGTAGAGTCCTTTGCTGTATTGAAACTGCAATTTGGACCTTCAACCCATTGGCACCCTTTGAAGTCCACTATATGGAGAAAAATCCTGGAATGTTTTCCTCAAAAACCTTCATTTCTTTTCGACTGAAGAAAGAAAGATATGAACATCTTGGATGATATGGGGGTGAATAAATTATGAGGAAATGTTAATTCTGTAGTAAACTAATCTTTCAATTTTATCGTTACGTTTAACTGCCCTATTATCGATTTCCCACTACACCAGTAAAATAATTTTATCTCATATTAAAATGACTATTTTAATTTAAATAATTTTGTTCCATTACTAATAACTCCTAAATTTAAAGTTGTATTTTCAGTGATATTAATTTTTGAGTTATATATACGTTTTAATTATTTTATTTAAATAAATTGCAGACATATTAATCCATGTATCCACATGCGAACAGTTGTTTACTTGATTTATCCTTTTTTAAATTAAAATTTATTTACACATGACTTCTTAACTGACTTTTCAATTATCAAATAATTATGATTTGAGTCCCCCTTACAAAGAGCTTCTCAAGCCATTGACCTCATTAAACCTGCAAATGCAAAACAACTTAATTGGTCAGAACTTTAGACTCTAAACTTCTTGACGTTAACAATGAGTAGGATGTTTAAGGAAATGACTGAATGCTGCTTTTAAAGGATCACCTCACAGATTAGATGTTGTATCCACCGTAAATCTAATCTCAGAGCTACGGTTTCACTTGCAGTTTGCGCAAAGCCTCTCCTAATATAACCTCACGTGCCTATGCGCCTACCTACTTTTAGACTAGGTGAGAAGGTCAAAGGCTAAGTTTACCTTCTGAGTTTCATCCTTCTTCTCCTGTTTGAGAATATCTGTGAGGTTGATGAGCTTCTCCATGGCTTCCACCTGTCTGCTCAGGTGCTTCAGGTACATGCCGCATGCCCGGCAGTACGACTCCAGCAGCAGACCAAACCGCTGACTCACGGTTTTATTGTGCATTTCGGACCTGCGACCCCACAAGATTACAATTTAACTTCATTTGGAACATAATCATGATACTTAGGTCAGTGTATGTAAAACCCTGACAGAAAGGAAAACAAAAAGAGGAAATCGCTTACTTCAAATGCCAAAAGAAGAAGTGCCCAATCCTCTGATTGGTAAGAGCTTTTTTCAGCAGAAATCGCACCAGTGGGTTATCAAGATACTGCTCATACTTCAAAACCTGTTTCACAACAGATAAAAAGTGAAACATTGTAACATCTATGACGTGCATTTATAAATAATAACTGACTGTATCAGTCTTACCTGAACCAGCTGAATGAGGTACTGCGAGAGTTTGTCATCAGTCAAATACTTCTCAAGGCACCGAACTGCGAAGTCTCGGATCATTGGATCAGGATAATTACAGTCAAGCAACTCCATGGCTTGTTCCGGCTTTATTGCGGGCCAGTCTTTAAGAAGGCAATACATCTGGGCAACTTCATCTCTGGAATTCCACTTCACCGCCAGCAGAATCTTGGGCAGGATTTCTGGAATATTTACACAATACTGCCTAGAGTAGAAAACACAAACACAATTTTAAATAAACTTTTTTTACCAACAGACACCAAAATGAGGAGAGCTAATGGGGACGTTAGACTACCTGTGTCTCCATAAAAAGTCTTTTTCCTGCTCAGTGATCTCAGAAAGCGGGTCCCTGTTGCTCAGCTGACGAAGTTGCTCTATATCTGCCTCTGTCATGGCGTGGTCTCGTGCCAGTCTGCTGCTCTGTAATTCAGATGAAACTCAATTAATAAAAAAATAAAAAAAACAAAGTCTATGTAAAAGAAACTGAATGAATATTTTAATATTCTTCCCATTTTATTTGATATATGTTACCATTTAAAAGTTTGGGTTCAGTAAGACATCAACTTAATTATTCCACAAAAAAAACAATTGAAATATTGTAGTTTCTTAAGCAGCAAATTAGCATATTAGAAAGAAGTATCATGTGACACTGAAGACTAGAGTAACGATGCTGAAAATTCAGCTTTGCATCGCGGCGTTTTACTTGCATTTTAAAATTCATTAAAATAGAGAACAGATATTTCAAACTGTAATATTAATTCACATAACGTAAGAGACGTTTTTTCAAATACATTTAAAAACTATTACTGACCCCAAACTCTTGAGCTGTAGTTCACAGTTCAGAAATGTTGAGATTTTGAGCAACAACTTTTGCACAACAGACCTCATATGACCTCTGTTGTGATTAAACAATGGTGTCTGCTTCTGCAAAAGTGCTGCATCAGCGATTTTTAACAAAAAGCAGTAGTCAATGAATCAACAATGTTTTGAGAAAGTGCTATCACTGCTGAGATCTATTACAAAATCAAATGAATGAACATGATAATTAAACATTGGAGTAATGACACACACTCATGAGGTGACGGTAGAGAATGACAGAGACGTTTCTCATGCTCCTTGTAAAGGGTATTAATAGCAGCAAGAAGTGTGTCACTATAATTAATTAATTAATGTAAGCTCACCTGTCCAGACTGGCAGTAATTGTATCCCATCTCCCTGGATATTATCCAGTTAGCGTGATCCTCAATCGTGGCCATGTCAGGGAACTTAACGGGTGAGCTGAAATGGTCAAACTCCAACTCTAGACATGGGGTTTCCTAGAACAAAAATAAATAAATAAATGAATGCAAAACACATTACAAATACAGATTTAGCATCTATGCAGATAGACTCCTGAAATGCCATTACACTAAGAGTTTTGTTGTAAATAAAAACATATCTAAATGAACACAACGCTGAATAAACAGATGTAGAACATACGTTCTTGATGAACCATGTCACCTCGGATTAGGCAACACAGAGGAATCGTATTAGAGCTTATTAAAGTGGCTCAGTGCTCAAAGAGGTTATGCAAGAGAGGAAACCTTATTTGGGTTGGAGCCTGTGACCCCAATGGGGTTGAGGAGGTCTTCTAGGCCGTGTGGTACTGGCCACAGGTTCAGTGCCATCTTTCCTGAGACCAGAGTGTGTGTGTAGTCGAACAGGTTGACGTTTCCCCAGGCCAGTGGACAGTGCTCCTGTAGAAGATCATTTAAATATTAAATATTATAAGTCCTCTAAAGCAAACATAATATAATTTTTATTTTAAATTGTAGTTTTAGTTTTGCTATGTGCTTTTGTTATTGTAATTATTTTAATCATATTCATTTTAGTATTTCAACTTAAATTTTCAACTAGTTGCAAAGACAACATCTTTTAAAGGAACACTCCACTTTTTTGAAAATAGGCTCATTTTCCAACTCCCCTGGAGTTAAACAGATGAGTTTTAACAAGTTTAGCATAGCTTAGCATAAATCATTGAATCTGATTAGACCATAAGCAGCATCTCGTTAAAAAATGACCAAATATTTTCTATATTTTTCCTATTTAAAACTTGACTCTTCTGTAGTATGAAAAGTTGCAATTTTCCAAGCTGATATGGATAGGAACTATACTCTCATTCCGGCGTAATAATCAGGGAACTTTGCTGCCGTACCATGACACAATGACGCAGTACACGATGTAACAACAGAAGAGTCAAGTTTTAAATATAGAAAATCTTTGGTCATTTTTGAACGAGATTCTAACGGTTTAATCAGATTCAGTGATTTATGCTAAGCTATGCTAAAAGTGCTAATGGCAGACCAGGAGATCGGCTGAATGGATTCAAAAAGGATAAAACTCATTTGTTTAACTCTAGGGGAGTTTGAAAATTTTCAAAAATAAAAAGTGGAGTGTTCCTTTAAATGTAACTTTTCATTGAATATTTAGATTTTATTTAAAGGATTAGTTCACTTCCAGAATAAAAATGTCTTGATAATTTATTCACTCCCATGTCAAGTTCATGTCTTTCTTTCTTCAGCCAAAAAGAAATTATGGTTTTTGAGGAAAACATTGTTTCTCCATATAGTGGACTTCAACAGGAGCCAATGGGTAGAATGTAGCTTCAAAGGGCAATGTTTTGTTTACAAAGTGGACATGCAAAGAAAGTCCAAAAAAAAAAAAAGAAAAACAGTGATGTCGGCCAATTTTGAAGTTGATGACATTTTTTCGCCCTACCCTACTTTTTTGAAGAACAAATAACGTGACTTTTCCTATGTGATTACATAATACATGAAGCATTTGTGGTTAAAAAGTATAGAAATGTTTAATTTATTTCACTAGATAAGACACTTATTCCCTTTGAAGCTGCAACTGGGACCTTCAACCCCATTAGCTCCCATTCAAGTCCCATTGAGAAAAATCTTAAAATGTTTTCTTCAAAAACCTTAATTTCTTTTCGACATGAACTTCTTGGATGACATGGGGGTGAGTAAATAATTTTTATTCTGGAAGTTATCTGGAACTAATCCTTTAAGCTTTATTTCAATTAACAAAAGATATTTTGTTATTTAGTCATTACCTCTTTCGCCCCCTTCCTTCCTTTCACGGAGCAGATTGAGAGGCAGAGGCGAGCCGCCCGGGGGATGTCGGGAATGTACATGTCATAGGTCAGCCACTCATTCCACCTGGAGACAGAGAGAGAAGATATCAGCATGCTATCAATTTTTAAAATGTATAATTTTGCATTTCAATTGGAAGGCAACCTACTGGCACAGTGAAAACAATCACTGGCATACGAGACAAATTAATATGACTAATTATCATGTGGCCACAGCCTACAATACTGAAGTAAATCTATTTACTTTCGCTACCCACTGACAGCATGGACCTTGTGGATGAGTTGGGTAGTACAATGCCACTCACACACTCTGTAGTGTGTGATTTTGTGTAAAAGAGGGGGATATTTTGAAATGAGGATTTCTACAGAAAAAAGATGTTGTGGGGCGTTTACGTCAGAGTGATTACCAAGAAAAATGACACTTGATGTCAGAAAGGATGCTGAAGAAGTAATGTCTTCTCTCTACATCAGTTCACTTTGATGAACTTAGACAAATATGGAAGCCTGTTGCAAAACCGCAACTTTTGACTTACAACGAAGTCAAAAGTCATTATTTCTCGTAACCATGAGATAACATCTTGCAATTCAGACTTATTTCTTAGAATCGTCAGTTTAAATCTTGCAATTGCATTTCATGAACGTAATATGTGATTCTGTGCATTAATATTAACATGAAATGGGCCACGTACACACTACAGCTAAATTCGGTTGTCAGTTCACCTTTTACTCCTTAATTGCGTTCTGTACACACATAATTCACTAAAATTCACTAAAATAGAGTGACAACCGCATTAACTCCTGAAAAATACAGGTAGTGACAACCGCATTTACAGAAATTCTATACAATGTGTACGGAATCGAACGACTAGTTGTTAATGACGGCTCTAATGACGTGAGATGCAAGAAAATAAGAGTGAAAGAAGTCTTATCCTTAGCTTGGACACAGGGCTAGGCTAGTTGCGTTCACAAGCCCTGCAGTGATGTGTCAGTGTTGCCAGAAAAAAACCAACAACAAACAAGGACAAGCGCAAAACAACAGTAAAACAGCCAAATGCATTATGTTTAATAACACCAAAAAATCATATTAATCATATCTGCCACAGACAACTTTATCAACTCCATCAAGTGCCTAGCTTTATTAGCTAAGACCAAACAACATGCCTAAAAGCGCTTGTAAATATGAGGACATGGCAACACTGCAAGACAGCGCTCTCTGAAGCAGCCTCCCAAACATAAACAAAACACAGCACGTTTATCAGTGGTAGTTTAGTTAAAATTGCGGGACAAAAAAAAAAAAAAGTCTTTAGCCAAAAAATGGCAGATACTAAATGGCTAAATTCTTATTCACTCCTGCAAGACGGCAAAATGCTGCTATGGTTACAAATGCGGGAGTGTCTTTGTAATTTACGGGACTCAGTCCCACTTTTAAGTGCGGTTGTCACTCCTAAAACTTGCAGTGTGTGTACGTGGCCATGGAATGCACCCAAAAAAAAAATTAGGTTCCTGTTAAAAGAGATATAACTCTGACAATAAAAAGTCAGAATTGCAAGATATATACTCGTAATTGCGAGAAGGAATTGTAATATAAAAAGTCACTTTTTTTTTTTTGCAGACACTTTTGTTTAGCAATTAATCAATTGTCAGATAAGACCAGTGATTGCAAGGTACCTTGGGTTTGAACACGGCACACGCTGTGTGTTGACATTATCACACAACTGCTCTCCACCATGGTAGATCCCTGTCCGCACATAAATCTGAAACAAAAGGTAAGAAAACGCTAGTGCAAAATTGTTACACAATCACAAAAAAACAGCTTCCTGTTCTTTCATAATTTAAACTTCTGCTATCTTATTTAAAGGAGAAGTTCACTTCCAGAACAAAAATTTACAGGTAATTTACTCACCCCCTTGTCATCCAAGATGTTCATGTCTTTCTCTCTTCAGTCGTAAAGAAATTACACTTTCTGAGGAAAACATTTGAGTATTTCTCTCAGTATAGTGGACTTCTATGGTGGCAGTGAGTTTGAACTTCCAAAATACAGTTTAAATACAGATTCACAGGGCTCTAAACAATCCCAGCTGAGGATTTGCGAAAATAAATAAGTAAAAAAAAAAAAAAAAAAAAAATTTATATATTTATATATATATATATATATATATATATATATATATATAAACATTTATATACTCGAATTTTGAAGTTTGAGTTGAAGTTGAGCTTTTCAACCTACCCCAACCAGAGCTAGCTGCCCACACAGAGCTACACAAGACAAGCTTTTGAGGTTTAAAAATGATCGTTTTGCTAGATAAGACCCTTCTTCCTCGGCTGGGATTAGAGTGTTTCGAAGCTGCATTTACTGCATTATGGAAGTTCAAACTCACAGGCACTATAGAAGTCTACTATATGGAGAGAAATGTTTCCTCAAAAAACTATTTCTTTCACTTAAGATGTGACCGTCTTGGATGACAAGGGGGTGAGTCAAGTATCTGCAAATTTTTGTTCTGGAATTGAACTTCTTAAGACTTCCCATGCGTTTTGTATAATAAAAACTTTTAGAAAACAAAAAGTCATCAGCTAAGCACCTTGTCAATGTCCCGGATATTCACATTAACATATGTGGCGCAGAGGACACGTATCCTTAGAGTGCTGTTAATGGTCCAGAGGGATTTGGTGGAGGCCTCTCCGTTCATGTAAGGCGTGGCGGTGGAGATGCGGCGGGCATAGGAGGGCATGGTGAAGTTGTCCATAGGCAGCTGTGAGTAAAGACTGTCCTTGGACATAAGCATGAGGTTTGGCAACCGACCCAGCATAATGCAACTCCGTACATACTGACAGAACAAGAAAGAGAGAAACACAGAGAGATTTCAGACACAAAGCCACATAATCAGCACATCTCATGGACCGTCAAGTCATCCAAAATGTCCAGAGCTATTTTTAGTGTCCTAAACACCAATTCTGGCAGAACTTTTTGTTGGGATGATATAAAACTTCAAATGTAGCCGGATACTGAGACTACTCATTTGCATTCTGTGTATTGGTTGGTTTTGAGATAATGAAAGCCTGGAATAAACACACAAATAGTGCCAAAACCCTGAAATATATGAGATGACTTAAAATTTCAGATGGCTAATTAATCAGTGTCCAGTATGAAACGTAAATCTGTACTTGAGATAAAAGTAGCATGAGTTGTATAAAAACTGAATTCATTGGTACTTTACGGAGACCGAAAAGGCCTAGATACCTTGTACTGACTGATAGGGTATTTTTCCAACAGATACTCATCACAGCCGCAGACTTTCAGGATGTATTTGCCCTGATATTCTTGCACACACATCTTTAGCTGCTCGGCTGACAGCAGCATGCTCCTAGTCTTCTTCCTGATGGCTTCGGCGATCACCTGCTCAGGTACGCAGTCGTGATTGATCTTTAGTGTGTACTTTTGCTTGTCGTTGTTGGGAGAGACGATCACCCAGATAACTACAATGATTTGACCTAGCACACAAAGAAGAAGATCAGAGTGTTAACAGGAACAGCATTATTAAATTGATTCCTGCAGGCATCAAGCATGTGAGAACATACAATTAATCCCACATGGCAACCGAGTGTGTTAAAAAGAAAAGCTGGATATTGAATGTATCCCAATGAAGCTGTCAGGGAATAAATGTAATAGAGTTGTTGTGCATGCATTCCTCCAGGCTAGGAGGAAACTGAGGGCAAAAGCAAAAAAACAAGCATCATATGCTTCATGACTACTACTATTACACACAGGCCCATTCACATATGAAAGAAAACAGCATTGCTGCAATAAAAAACTTCCTGGAATGACTCGACACTATGAAGATTACTACTGGCTTCAGGCTATAAACCATAAAGAAACATTCCATGTTATTTATACCTCAGAATCAATGTGCCGCATCTGTGGCATGCTGTCGATTACCACAGTCAATAATGTCGACTGGTCCATCAGTGTGTATTAACAAAAACACAATGAAATCCTAGCATGCAATTAGGCAGCGCCATTAATTCATTTTTAAAACATGCAGATATCTCACGGTTTTAAAAGTAATGTGTGGTAAATCATAATTTATATCAATTATACACTACCAGTCAAAAGGTTTTGAACAGTAAGATTTGAAATGATTAAAGAAGTCCCTTCTGCTCACCAAGCCTGCATTTATTTGATCCAAAGTACAGCAAACACAGTAAAATTCTGAAATATTTTTATTATTTAAAATAGCAGTTTTCTATTTGAATATATTATAAAATTTAATTTATTTCTGTGATTTCCTGTGACTCCAGTCACATGATCCTTCAGAAATCATTCTGATATACTGATTTGCTGTTAAAAAAAAAAGTATTATTATTATTATTATTATTGTTGAAAACATAGTACAATTTTTTCAGGTTTCTTTAATGAATAGAAAGAAAGAACAGCATTTATCTGAAACAGAAATCTTTTATAACATTATAAATGCCTTAATCATCATTTTTGATCAATTTAAAGCATCCTTGCCAAATAATTTCTATAATTTTGTATTAAATTATACAGACTTGAATGGTACAGTGAGTAATGTTACAAAAGCTTTTTATTTCAGATAAATGCTGATCTTTCTATTCATCAAAGAATCTTGAAAAAAAGAATTAATTGTTTTAAATATTGCTAATAATAAAAAAGGTTTCTTGAACAGCAAATCAGCATATTAGAATGATTTCTGAAGGATCATGTGACACTGAAGACTGGAGTAATGATACTAAAATTTTAGCTTTGATCACAGGAATAAAATCACATTTCAAAATATATTCAAATAGAAAACAGTTATTTTAAATAGTAAAATATTTCAATTTTTACTGTTTTTGCTGTACTTTGGATCAAACAGATGCAAGATGCTTTTAAAAAAAAAAATAGGTGAAGTTTACATTAAGTAGTAAATTAAAATATCTCTTTTGACTTATGACGCTCGCATATTCATGACCCACAAAAAAAGAAAAAAAAAAACAGGCACTAAAGACTACAAAACACTTCATAATTCATATTTATAAGTTTCATTTAAACATGCATCTGTCCACCTAAAAACTCAAATTCAAACACTTCTGCATAATATATGCACAGGAATAACAGGAAAGGAGCTGTTCTGCAAACTCTGTCCACAGATATTACCCTGGTAATTCATAAGCAGAAGTGCCTAGAAAAACTGTCTCACTTCGAAAGAACTATTTAAAGAACGTCATAACTCAAGAAAAACCTTTTGCCATGAGTTTGCATGTCAAAACACCACTCAAAATCTCAATGTTAGGTTGTTCTAAACAGTTACCATGCTGTTATGTGTTTGCTTGTGGACTTACAGTCCACCTAGCAACTGCACAATATCTCTGAAAAAAGAATTCACCAGTGTTATTATCAGCCAAAGAAAAACTCCAACTCTGTTCGCTTGCACGATTTAAAGTATTACGCCCTTACAACAAAGTGCAGGACAAATTATGGCCTGTGTTTAATACTTAAAAACACTAATAGCAATATTTTACAGAAGAATTTACTCAAGTAACTGACAACATACCATGTGGTCCATACCTACTTAAAAAAAATACAAATAACACTAAATATTCCTGTATAAGAACAAACCTACCTTTGTCTAATTTGCCATATATATGTTTTGGAAGCTCTGGTGAAGACTCCACATTAGGAGGATAAACATATAGCGCTCGACTGTGTGGCCCACTGGCATCTCTTAGCTCTACTGAGTCTTTGCAGACATTAAGAATATTTCTCCTGAAGTCCTGCACCTCAGGGTCCTTCACTAGATCAAACTCACACACCGGCATGCCGATGGCAAAACCTGAAACAAAATAAAAACAGCATTTTACAACAAGGTGAGAAGAGTAAAGAGATAAACCTGCTGAATCAATACAATACCACTCGAAAGTTAGGGGTCAGCTTCGCCAATCCTAACTAATTTGATTAAAAAGAGTAAAATTGTGAAATGTGACCCTGGACCACAAAACCAGCCTTAAGTAGCATGGGTATATTTGTAGCAATAGCCAAAAATACATTGTATTAGTCAAAATAATTGATCTTTCTTTTATGCCAAAAATCATTAGGATATTAAGTAAAGATCATGTCCCATGAATACATTTTGTAAATTTCCTACCGTAAATAAATCAAAACTTAATTTTTGATTAGTAATATGGATTGCTAAGATCTTCATTTGGACAACTTTTAAAGCAATTTTCTCAATATTTAAATTTTTTGCATCCGCAGATTTTCAAATAGCTGTCTTGGTTTAAAAAGAAAAAAAATGTCCCTTTATGTCCAGGCTCACAAATAGTAGTACAATTTAAAATAACTGGCTTAGAATAGTAGAAGGGATGTGAAATTACTAAATTTCAGTTCATGTTAAATGTTTTGGAGTTGTTTTGAGTCATGCACATACGCATATGGTAAATAAAGGAAATACGAGCCCAATTGAGGTCTTACCGATTTCTCTGTTGAGGATTTTTTCTTCTCTGTTCCCTACAGGTTCTATGACCTTTAGAAAGGGCTGGAACAGCCGAAGGTCGCAAAGTCTTCTCGTCTCATCGTAGAACTCCTCCCGCTCCGCCTCTTGCGTTACACTGACGAAAATATAGGAGGTCTCCTCCTGCAGCAGGTGGTGGAGGGGGTACTTCCTAGCCTCCTTAAACAGTTCATGTTTGATTGTGATGAGGGTGGCCTCCCGAAGGCATTCTAGTGTCAGGATCATGCCATTGGGCAGTAAACAGTCCACCAGAATCCTGGGGGGCATCAAATGGATGCCCCAAAGTTCTCCCGAGGAGGGTCTTGGAGGCATTATGTGTAGTCCTCACAATCTTCAACAGGGGGGAAAAAAAATCTCCAACCTCTTTTTCTCCTGAGGGGGGACAGGATAATTAAAGCATGTTTTGGCAACATGTGACAGCGTGTGCTGTTTTTAACAATAATAAAAATCAATGGATAAGACAAAATGTTCAGAATTGCAAACTCAGATAAACAAATCAGTATGTCCCAAAATAAGCAAATTAGGTCTTGAGAGACAAAGTCCATATTGGACATAATTGGAGTGATGCTACTTATTAACCTGCACTAATTAAGGTTTTATCTACCAATATCACTTTTTTTATACACTGCCGTTCAAAAGTTTGGGATCAGTAAGACTTGTAATGTTTTTAAAGAAATCTCTTATGCTCATCAAGGCTGCATTTGACATTTGATCTCATTCTGTAAAAAATACATTTACATAAAACATGGATTCAGATGAAAATTTACTCACAGCTGGAGGAGCGAGTTCTGTATTCCTATGAACCTGTGAACACCAGTCACATGATTGTCTGCTGTAAATGAAATGAATTTTATTTACAAATGTATTCTTATTATTATGTAAAATGTATTTGTATTATTCCAGTACATATATCTTCATAATATATAATCCTATTTATTACTTGATTATTTAAATCTCCTGTTTGAAATTAGGAAAATAGTTGTATAATAATAATAATAATAATACTACACAATATACTTATGTATATAACTTTATATAATACACATTTAAACATTTTGTTGCATACCTGCTGCTGCCATAATAAAGACCCATTTCAAATGCTTTTCTTATCTTTCTGCTTCCACTCGCTGTATTGTTCTTTTAAATATTCTCCAGCATTTCATTAATAAATATGCATGCAAGTACAACAGTTACCGTACTGTGTTCGGCAATGGTCAAGAAGGTATTAAACATTGAATTTTGAATCGGTTTCTTATTATGAACTCAGAGACTACCCCCCGTAAATAGTAACTTACGTCCCCATGAGAAACAATTACTGTCCGAATGGGCTTTTGATTAATAAAAAGTTTAAAAAAGCATTTATTCTCATAATGCAATTCTTTTCTAACAATAGGTAGGGAAAAAACAAGTCTTTGCTATCAATTTTTGTTTTATCAGACTAACACATTCTTGCTGAATAAAAGTATACATTTCTTTACAAAAAATAAAAATAAAGAATTCAAATTTACTGACTCCAAACTTTTATAGGGTAGTGTAAATTGTTAGAAAATATTTTTATTTTAAATAAATACTGTTCTTTTTATTCATCAAAGGCATCACATGTTCCAAAAAAAAAACATATTAAGCAGCACAACGGTTTCCAAAATTGCTAATAAATCACCATATTAGAATGACTTTTGAAGGATCATGTGACACTGAGGACTGCTGAAAATTCAGCTTTGCCACCACATCATTAAATTACATTTTAAAGTATATTACAATAGAAAACAGATGTTTTAAATTGTAATAACATTTTACAATATTTAATGTTTACTGTATTCAAATAAAAGCAGCTTTAGTAAAAGACTTCTTTAAAAAACATTAAAAAAATAATAAAATCTTACCGACCCCAACGTTTTGAACGGTACCTAAAAGAGACACACTGGTACTAAAGCATTAAGCTAATAGAGTAAGTTAACGCGGTCACATCACTGACATCAGTCTTAATAGAAAAACATGCTTACAGGAAGTTCAGTACAACCCAACATCTGAGTCACTGAGCAATGACAGAAATGTATCACTCTGTGAGAGAGGAGAGAGATTTCCACAAAACACCGAGCCAGAAACATTTGGCACATTATACTGAAGTGGATGAGTTGTTTTTCCCTCCAAACATGAGCCAACAAAAAGACACCCGTATGCATCTCCTAGGTGTAAGGCTGCTGAGAGCGATTCAAAATTCTGACAAACAGGATCTTTCACCATGTTCATGTGTTTTCTGAAATTATTGGATTTCAAAACTAGGCCATGTGAGAGAACGAGAGAACCACGTCAGATCTCGATTGTAGTTCTTCCAGTTTATTTATGTAAAACGGCATGCAAATTTTTATTGCAGAGCTTTGCTAAAGTCACGGTTGCATCACTTCACAGTAAAAGTAAAGATGATAGTATTCGAGCTTACCTTAGTCTGATGTTAGGGCCACTTGTAAATGTAAATGTCCTTCATAGTTCAGACTTTCATCTGATCTGCTTGCTTTGTAACTTCTCTTCAGGTCCACTGAATTATACTGGAATGACAGCAAGGAGGACAAACATTCAGCGTCTAGTGGAAAGTGGACCAGCTCGCTCAGTTTACCCAAAACAACTCAGGCTATACCCATGCCAACACTACCAACCACAACAAACCTCCACAGCAGAGTGACAGAGATAGGAAGATAATAAGATTAAGAGGTTTATCATTCTTGCATATGAATAGACTGAGCCACAATGACAGGGAACAACTTGCTAAAATTAACTGTTTATAAAAAAAACATAAGTCAGGTTTTTTACAATACTGTAAAATTATACTAGTGAAAATACACACCTGAATCATGACAGAGCAGAAACATGCACAAATGTGCCTATGAACCGGCTTAATATTACACAGCAAAACAAATGTTTGCTAAACAAACAAGCTGAAATTTACAAAACGAACTTATTTTAGTATTTCACTTCATTAAAAACTAAAACACGTATTACATATGTTATTAAAGCAGAAAGAGATACTGAAAACATATACATGACATAATTAGCCAGCTAGCAATCCCAGACATAGCATACTACTTAAAAGGAAACTGTCGTTTATATTTGTTAGAGAGTTTAAAAACTCCAAAATGAAAACAAATATTAGTTATCGTGTGAATAGGTGTTTAAAAACGGATTGTTTCTTAAAACAATAAGATATTGATTGCTTTAGCCACCTAGCCGCTAAGCTAATCCGCTATGGCTAACCCGATAACTTTCGGATAAAATATGCAGTAATATCCCGCCCACGACGCTATGAAAAATCACACACTAAAACAACATATAAAGCTTTAAAAGCCCACCAGTGTTGTTATTCAAACACTAAAGCAATAAACACATATCCCACGTTAACGTGTACAGCTAATACGGGTATGTACCGAAGAGTTGTTGTGAGGTAATCCGCTGTTGGTGTTCAGTCGCTCGTTCAGGGTTGTAAATCCAGCGCGGGGCTTTGCTGGGCCTCTAGCCGCCCCGCTCCGACACGCACCGCCTCTCCATCATCACAGCAGCGGCGGCGGCGGCGGCAACGGATCGCGAGCAGTGTTTTTACACAAATCATTCATCACCGAGGGAGAAAGACGAAATACATGCTGTCCGGTATTCGACGGATTGAATAAAAATCGTCAGAAACGCTGTCACGATGGAATAAGGGAGGATCCTGTGAATAAACAAGCACCAAAGTGGCCGGATAGGTAAGAGGGAGGGTGACTGACTGCTAAGGAGGGAGAGGGACAGAGAGAAAGCGAGGATGACAAACCCAGTGAACTCCTGTTTTTTTCTCCCCTCAATCGATCATCCCACTATAGTATGGGACAGCCATATGTTCAGCATACACATGCTAAACAAGCGCAATAAAATGTGAATTTGTACATATTAACACATGGAAATCGTAAATATGAAATTTTATCCCGTGTTCTGCATTTAAAGCTGCATATATACACGAAAATGTGCATTGATTCATGTGAGACACACGGGAACTGAGGAACTGCAGAAACAATGAAATTTGAAGGTAATAATGAATGGGAATTAAGAGACAAATGTTTAAAAATATTAAATTATAAATAAATTGCACTACCAGTCAAAAGTTTTTGACCAGTAAGATTTTTTATGTTTTTAAATAAGTCTCTTCTGCTCAACAAGCCTTTATTTGCATTTATTTGATCCAAAATACAGCAAAAGCAGTAATATTGTGGAATATGTGTTACTATTTTAAATATTTTTACTATTTTATATAACTTTCTTTTTGAATATATTTTAAAAATGTAACTTATTCCTGTGATTAAGCTGAATTTTCAGAATAATTACTCCAGTCTTCAGGGTCACGTGAGCCTTCAGTCATCATTTTTATATGCTGATTTGCTGATTTCAAGAAACATTTATTTATTATTTTTATCAATATTTGAGTGATTTTTCAGGATTCTCTGATGAATAGAAAGAGCCGAAGATCAGCATTTATCTGAAATAAAAAAGCTTTTGTTATACACTAAGCTATAATACACTTTTTGGGAAAGAAATGATAGAAATTAATGCTTTTATTTAGAAAGAAATGCTTTAAATTGATCAAAAGTGATAATCAGATAAATGTTGTTCTTCTGAACCTTCTATTCATCAAGGAAACCTGAAAAATTCTACTAATCAGAATATTAGAATGATTTCTGAAGAATCGTGTGACTGAAGTTACGATGCTAAAAAATCAGCTTTGAAATCACAGGAATAAATTGCATTTTAAAATATATTCTAATAGAAAGCAGTTATTTTAAATAATAAAAATTCAGGATTTTACTGTTTTTGCTGTACTTTGAATCAAATAATTGCACACTTGGTGAGCAGAAAAATATTACTGTTTAAAACGTTGTTTGTTTTTTACGCATGCTAATTTAGATCTGGATAGTTGCATAGATAATAGGTCTATAATAATAATAATAATAATAATAATAATAATAATAGATTTATTTATTTATTTATTGACACTACTTTTAGTTCTTTTTTTCAAGCATGTGTAAAATTTACTCAGTTAAAAGTCAAGGTCAAGCACCTTACTTGCAATTTTTCACATAATTAAACACATTTTCACAATCAATTGTAAAAGTAATAGGCTGTAAAATGTAATCTCAGTTTATTGTCGTTTATCGCGATAATTATTTACTTTGTAGTCTGAAAGTCTTAATAGATTTCCAAGGAGCAAAAGAATAGCCTTGGAAATTTAACTGAATAAAATACGAGAAGTACAAACGTACTTCTAAAAAGATATAGATAATAGTAATGAAGTACACTACCTCAAGTAGGCTACTTCACAGCCGTTTGTCAAGTCACAGGAACGCGCATCCTCTCGTTGCGCTTTGGTGAATCGTCAATCAGATTCTCACTTCGATAGGAAATGGACTGTACCAACTGGTGTGAGAGAGACGTTCATATGAACTGCTCAATATTTCCGACTTTTTGCATTGTGATTACGAATACAGTTTTCCAGTATATGTATTAGCATACTTCAAATCTCCATCCATCTCATTCATACAACCTTTTCAACGTTTCTGTAGTGTTTTCGAAACACGTTCGCGATTGAAAACACCCCTCTGTTGGACGTTTGAAGCATGCGGCGCACGTCTGGCTGGAAGAAGTTGAGCAGCAGAGAGAGCTTGGAAGGATGCAGGGAAGATGGCGTTGAATGTAAAGAACAGAGATGCTTTTTATCCAAGTGCTGACTATTGCAATATTTACAGCTCGCAGCCTGTAAACTATGGAGATTGCAGCCATTATTTCCCGCGGATGACAGGTAAGAAAAGACAATGTTTTCGAAAGGATTTTCAGTGCATTGCGTTATAACTGATGCTCTGCATCACATTTGCTTTGCACTGCAATGGTTTAAAATATGAGTGTGTTAGTCACCGATCTTCATTTTTCAAATAACGGTAAGATTAATGAGAAGAAAGGTCTTGATGTCAGACTAACTAATGTCAGATTGAGAATGAAAATCCCTGTCTGCATTGCCAGGACCATGGCACATCAAATGTTAATGGAACACTACGTACATGACTAACATATTTTAAGTCTCCAGGTGCACCTTTTCTATTCTGTGCCACTCTGTTTTTATTATAAGATGATATGTTGCTTAAGCTCTGCGTGGATGGATTTGGATTACATGTCATGTCAAAAAATCATGCTTGCATGCATGCTTTTTCACAGAGAGTGGACTAATAAGTTTATTTCTGAAACAGAATATGCACAATAGAGTATGAGGCATGTTGAGTGAGGTATCCGGTTCATGTTCATTGTCACACCTGAGTCTAAATTACAAATGAAACCAACAACTGCTGATATGGAGTGATGATTTTTGGGTAAACGTTACAGTAACATCACAATCTGCAGTCCATGTCTTCAGGAAACACAAGGTAACACTTTGGATTTTATTTGAGAGGACTCCTTGGCAGTTGATTCATGTGGCATCTAATTGACCAGGCCATACAGGACACAAAAATACTGTT
Organism: Cirrhinus molitorella; assembly: GCA_033026305.1. Lineage (NCBI taxonomy): Eukaryota > Metazoa > Chordata > Actinopteri > Cypriniformes > Cyprinidae > Cirrhinus > Cirrhinus molitorella. The sequence goes on along the minus strand of CM065137.1, from coordinate 3,742,210 downwards.
TTGTGCAAAGTGTTACAGTGGCCTTTATTTATGGTGAGACACCATACAACAAAAGCACTGAAATGCATACACCAAAACAGAAGGATGATCTTAATAAACACTGCAAAATGTCCCTTAAGCACAGAGAGCAGCCATGCGTGTAATGCATTTATTCTGCTCTCCATAATTGATGCTGTCAAAGAACAACTGTACAATGCACGAACAGCTTAGAAGTGTTTTGCCGCGGTGAGTGGTGTAAAACAACCTGCAGCATCAAGTGATAGTACTGCTCTACCTTCTCATGTGCCCTGCATACCTTGCATTATAGATGCCCAACGGGAACAATCCTCCCCAAATCTAAAAATATTTGATCCTAGTCCTGATGAAAGAGCAGCTGTTTGATGTCGTGCTCTAAGTAACTTTGCATTGCTTCTTAACTTCATCTAAATGGAGAGAGCAGGTATGTGTCCCTGACCTTGAGTTGGGACTCGAGGTTCTACTTAAGACCTATTTCTGGGCTTGTATTCTCTGATGACCAAGAGATATCAGGTTTGTTTTCAGGTCAAAAAGAGGAGAATGTAAAATGGTAGGCCATTGAAATTTTCTAAATAGTGCAAATGATGATGCAGAGATGGCTAAAAATAAGGTTGTTCTTTCATAACCAGACTTCTGACTATTAATTCTGCCCACTCTGATAAAAAGGCCTGCATGACCAACATGAATCACCTGAAAGCTTATAAATAAGCTTTAAATTAATGTATGGTTTGTTAGAATAGGATAATATTTGGCCCGAGATACAACTGTTTGAAAGTCTGTAATCTGATGGTGCCAAAAAAATCTAAATATTGAGAATATCGCTTGTCCAAATGAAGTTCTTAGCAACGCATATTACTATTCAGAAATTTTTAAGTTTTGATATATTTACAGTATGCAATTGACAAAATATCTTCATGGAACACGATCTTTAACCTAATGATTTTTGGAATAAAAGACAAATTGATCATTTTGACCCATACAATGCATGTTTGACTATTGCTACACATATACCCTTGCCACCTGGTTTTGTACATTTACTTGCTCACCAATAAGTTTAAGCATCTGAATCAGGAGAGAAATAGGCACAGATCACTGTGCCTGATTAAGTAATGATTACAAGCCAATATGTGAGTGGATTTTGATGCGAAAGGACAGGAGAAGCTGGACTTTTTCACTTGAGGAAGTGTTATTATGGATTATGAATTGGTGTTTTGAACAGAAGCAACAGCTTGAAATTTTAACATCTTGATGGATTTGTTTTTTACAAACATGCAGCTTTTCACTTCACAAGACATTGATTGATGGACTGGAGTCATGTGGATTACTTGTGGATTATTATTTTGATGGCACCCATTCACTCCATTGGTGAGCAAGTGATGTAATGCTAAATTTCTCCAAATCTGTTCAGATGTAAAAACAAGTTCATCTACATCTAGGATGGCTTGAGAGTGAGTAAATGTTCAGCAAATGTACATTTCTGGGTCAACTAAAACATTATAAGAAAATGAAAATATGTTAACATTCCATTTATGGATATAAACATTGGGGTATTTTAGAATTCCAAGAAGCGCCTTTCTAATGCTGACACCGTCCAGGCAACCGGAAACAGAACCATTTGGCGCATTCTTATGTCTATTTTGGTCGGCTGAATCATTGTTGTCATGATCCCATCGAGACTGATACACTGGAAATATCACACAGCCATGAAACAGCTGACTCCCCCACCCCCCACTCGCCCAGCCTCAGATCTGCCGAAGCACCAAACATGCACTGAGTTCAGGAGGCAGGAGTCAGCCCTAATCACATCTACAGGAGGCCATACTGCAAAGATTCACTCTTTGACTCACATATCCGCTCTATTGTTAAAATGGATCATTTGCTGTACTAAAAATACATGTGACCTTTACGCTAAAAAATATCATGGCTCTGATAATATGGTTTTGAAAGAATTGTTTGAGAGTTTGGTATCTTTGAAACACTAAGATCTCTCATGGGACATGTGAGAGTACTAGAGTCTTTTTCTCAGAAGAAACACCTAAGAAGCAGGAGACAAAGCCTGTTTTCTGCTGTGAGAACAAATTGAGATATTAAAGAGATCTCATCCTTCACTCTTAAAAATAATGTTTCGCTTTTTATGGTTCATCCATGGAAACTTTCCATTGCACAAAAAGTTCTTATAGTGAAAAACATTCTTTAGATTATTAAAGTCTGTGTGAATCAGAAGTGGCAGCAGACATTAATTTAGTATTATGATGTACAGTATCTCACAGAAGTGAGTATACCCCTCAAATTTTTGTAAATATTTTATTATATCGTTTCATGTGACAACGCTGAAGAAATTACACTTTGCTACAATGTAAAGTAGTGAGTGTACAGTTTGTATAACAGCGTAAATTTGCTGTCCCCTCAAAATAACTCAACACACAGCCATTAATGTCTAAACCACTGGCTACAAAAGTAAGTGCACAAGTGAAATTGTTCAAATTGGGCTCAATTGGCCATTTTCTCTCCCTGGTTAGTGTTACAAGGTCTCAGGTGTGAATGGGGACCAGCTGTGTTAAATTTAATGTTATCGCTCTCACTCTCTCATACTGGTCACTGGAAATTCAACATGGCACCTCATGGCAAAGAACTCTCTGAGGATCTGGAAAAAAGCATTGTTGCTCCACATAAAAATGGCGTAGGCTATAAGAAGATTGTCAAGACCCTGAAACTGAGCTGCAGCACGGTGGCCAAGACCATACAGTGGTTTAACAGGACAGGTTCCACTCAGAACAGGCCTCGCCATGGTCAACCAAAGAAGTTGAGTGCACATGTTTGGCATCATATCCAGAGGTTTTGTTTGGGAAATAGACTTATGAGTGCTGCCAGCATTGCTGCAGAGGTTGAAGGGGTGGAGGGTCAGCCTGTCAGTGCTCAGACCATACGCTACACACTGCATCAAATTGGTCTGCATGACTGTCTTCCCAAAAGGAAGCCTTTCTAAAGATGACGCAAAAGAAACCCTAAAAACAGTTTGCTGAAGACAAGCAGACTAAGGACATGGATTACTGGTCTGATGAGACCAAGATAAACTTATTTGGTTCAGATGGTGTCAAACATGTGTGGCGGGAACCAAGTGAGTAGTACAAAGACAAGTCTTTGCCTACAGTCAAGCATGGTGGTGGGAGTGTCATGGTCTGGGGCTGCATGAGTGCTGCTGGCACTGGGGAGCTACAGTTCATTGAGGGAACGATGAATGCCAACATGTACTGGCCACAGACTGGGCCGCAGGGCAACATTCCAACATGATAATGACCCCAAACACACATCCAAGATGACCACTGCCTTGCTAAAGAAGCTGAGGGTGAAGGTGATGGACTGGTCAAGCATGTCTCCAGACCTAAACTCTATTGAGCATCTGTGGGGCATCCTCAAACGGAAGGTGGAGAAGTTCAAGGTCTCTAACATCCACCAGCTGTGTGATGTCGTAATGGAGGAGTGGGTAAGGGGACTCCAGTGGCAACCTGTGAAGCTCTGGTGAACTCCATGTGCAAGAGGGTTAAGGCAGTGCTGGAAAATAATGGTGGCCACACAAAATATTGACACTTTGGGCCCAATTTGGACATTTTCACTCAAAGTAAGTAAGGTGTACTTACTTTTGTGGCCAGCGGTTTAGACATAATGGCTGTGTGTTGAGTTATTTTGAGGGGACAGCAAATTTACACTGTTATACAAGCTGTACACTCACTACTTTACATTGTAGCAAACTGTCATTTCTTCAGTGTTGTCACATGAAAAGATACAATATATATTTTTTTTAATGTAAGGGGTGTACTCACTTCTGTGAAATATTGTATTTCCAAATAAAACTGAATAATGAATGAGAAGATATAGAGGGCGAGGCTTGATTTTCTGCCTAAGCAACTAAACTAATGTCATCAGAGAAAAAAACGTGATTCCACAGGAGAAGCAAATTTTCAGGTTTTGACTAAAGATTACAAAGACAAACATATTTTGATTTCATGCAGACTTTCTAATGTTCCTCTCACATACACACACAGAAATGTTTGGTTTCCCTTTTAGGACCTATATTTTTAAGGAGCCATTCACACAGAATGCATTTTTGCACTTAAAAATGTAAGACGCAGACCGTGCAAAAAGATGCAAGTGCAACAGTCACATAACATCTAACATATTTACAAAGAAAAGGATTAGTTCACTTCCAGAATAAACATTTCCTGATAATTTAGAAGATGTTCATGTCTTTCTGTCTTCAATCGAAAAGACATACAATTTTTTTGAGGAGAACATTCCAGGATTCTTCTCCACATATGCAGTGGTCTTCAATGGGAGTCAATGGGTTGGAAGTTCAAATTGCAATTTCAATTTCATGATCACAGCAGAGGAATAAGGGTCTTATCTAATGAATTTTTTTTTTCTTAAAAAAAAATGAAAATGTATATACCTTTTAACCACGAGCATTTGTGATTAAAAAAGTCACAAATTTAAAAAGTTTACATTTTTATTGTAAATGACTGACATTTTGCTGGGATCGTGTAGAGCTGCACTGAAACCTCAATTTGGACCTTCAACCCATTTAAGTCCACTATATGGAGAAAAATCCTGGAATGTTTTTGACAAAAACCTTAATTTCTTTGCACCTAAAGACAGAAAGACATGAACATCTTGGATCACATGGGGGCAAGTAAATTGTCAGGAATTTTTTTTTTTTAAAGTGTATATTCTCATTCTGACACCTAAATTCTGTCATTTGGCTTTCCAGGTCCAGACCCCGTTCTAAAACCACCTCTTGGTTTGATATGTCAGCAGCCACCTCAGCCCTTCCAGGCCATGACCCCGACCCAGAACCTCAGTCCTCCACCTGTGATGATGTCGCCGGACCCCTTGCGATTCCCACACTGCACTCCTCTAGCCGTGAAGCCGCCCCCTCACCTACAGCTGCCGCCCAACCCGCCCATCCCAGCACCCCCCGTCCTCAGTCCCAAGCCCCCCGAGGAAGACGGTCAGGCGGTAGGTGCTGACCAGGAAGCCACTCTGGAAGAGCTCTGCAAGCCTCTGTACTGTAAGCTTTGTAACGTCACTCTCAACTCTGCTCAGCAGGCTCAGGCACATTATCAGGTAATCTAAAACTCATGTTATGGTCCATGGGGTATGTAAATAAGATAGTAAATGATTTTGCATTCTGTGTTTATGTCAACAAGGTGTTTTGGATTGCACAGTGCCTAATAACACTAAAATAATAGTCATTAGCCTTGACTGATTTACTGTATGTTTACAAATCTGGAGTTTTAACTTTCGGTTTTGCTTTCTTTCAGTTAGTTGTTTTTCTTGCGAGCCTGACTCCTGATTTAAATCTTCACTGCAATGTAATCAATCCTTTGTTTTGTCTACAGGGGAAAAACCACAGTAAGAAGCTGCGCAATTTTTATGCTGGTAGCCAGCAGCCACCTCCTATTAGAATACCAGAGGTAGTAGAGCCTGTTTCCCAGCAACCCTCAGCCACTCCACCCACAGATTCTGCAAATGTGACTGCCAACCAGGTACTTATGACTCTTATCTGGTGCATTTCTGTCCAAACAAGTGTGTTCTTTCAGGCTGCCTGGGAATAGGGCTGGACGATGAAAAATAAAGCAACATTGTAAATGCACATCAATAGACTAGATTTACTTTTTGGTCTGTGACTCACAAGTATTGAAATGTGTAATTTATGGCTGATTATCAGCGGCAATTATTAAAGGAGTTCCCGGAATAAAAATTTCCTGATCATTTACTCACCCCCATGTCATCTAAGATGTTCATTTCTTTCTTTCTTTCTTGTCGAATAGAAATTAAGCTTTTTGAGGAAAATATTCCAGGATTTTTCTCCGTATATGGCCAGCGGTTTGAAGGTCCAAAGTGCAGTTTCAGTGCAGCTTCAAAGGGCTCTACATGATCCCAGCTGAGGAAGAAGAGTCTTATCCAGCAAATGATTGATAATTTTCTTAAAAAAAATGTACATTTATATAATTTTTTACCACGAATGTCTTCAAAAAAAAAACTTCACGCATTACGTAATTATGTTGAAAAGATCACGTGTGGTTAGTTCTCCGTCTCCGTCTGTATTTCGGTTCAAAAAGGTAGGGTAGGGTAAAAACTCCATGACATTTTCTCTTAAAACTAAATAATCCGAAATCGTTGTTTTTACTAACTTTCTTTGCATGTTCGCTTTGTAAACACTGGGCCATTACTTTCATCTGCATCACATGTGACCTCATTACGTAATATGTGAGTGCAAGACAAGCATTTGTGGTTAAAAATTATATACATTTTTATTGTTTCATAAAATAGACCAGTTGTTTTGCTAGATAAGACCCTTATTCCTCGGCTGGGATCACGTAGAGACCTTTGAAGCTACCTTCAAACTGCAGTTTGGAGTCTTAAGTAGCGTAATACAGTAGTCAACATTTGAAGTGGATCAAAACCTTTCATCAAATTTGTCCTAAAACCAAAAAGAATACCTGTTCTTGTCTAAGGATTAACTTTTTTTGATCCACCTCAAATGTTGACTACTATATTTGTAGCAATAGCCAAAAATACAATGTATAGGTCAAAATGATTGGTTTTACTTTTACACGAAAATCATTAGGATATTAAGTAAAGATCATGTTCCATGAAGATATTTTGTAAATTTCCTACTGTAAATATATCAAAACTTAATTTTGGATTAGTAAAGAGATGGTAAATTTGATTATTCCCATGAATTTCAAACTGTTCATTTTAGTCATTTGATTCAACATTGATTGATTTTTAAAAATGGTTTGAAAAACAGTCTCTTATGCTCACCAAAGCTGCATGTATTTGATTAAAAATACAGTTAAAACATTAATAATAATATTGTAATAGTAATGTTGTGAAATATTATTCCTGTGATGGCATAGCTGAAATTTCAGCAGCCATTTTTCCAGTCCTCAGTGTCACATTATCCTTCAGAAATCATTCTAATATGCTGATTTGCTTCAAAGTTGAAAACAGTTGTCCAGCTAAACATTGTTGTGGAAACCGTGATTATTTTTTTCAGAATTCTTGATGAATACTAGTTCAAAATAACAGCATCTATTTGACTTTTTTTTTGTTGTAACATTATAAATGTATTCATTGTCAGATTAATTTGAAAGAAATAGTTCTGTCATTAATTTTATGTCACTCCAAACCCATAAGAAAGTCATTATTTTTGCTTTCTTTGCAAACAAAAAGTATAGAATTACTAACGTATCATGGACTATTTCAACAATGTCCTTACTACCTTTCTGGGCCTTGAATGTGGTAGTTATGTTGCTGTCTTTGCAGGGTCAGAAAGCTCTCGAATTTCATCAAAAATATCTTAACTTGTGCCCCAAAGATGAACAAAAGTCTTACAGATTTGGAACGACATGAGGGTGAGCGATTAATGACAGAATTTTTAGTTTTGGGTGAACTTAACCTTTAAGTGTCAGTATCACCATGGAGTGCCTTTCAAGCCTCACAATACTCAAAAATTGAGTAAATTAATTTCCCATTCACTTTATGCCATGTCATAAATAGTAGACACTCAAGTACTATAAAAACATAATATCTGAGCTCCCACACATTTCTTTAGATAATTACGGGCCATTATTTGAAGCACAATCCCTAAGATATTTCCACCCTGTCATAGAGATACATTACTGTTAAATACATATTCATTGCAATATTAAGATGCAAATGATACTTTTGCATCTTAATACTTTGCATACTTTTAAATTATAAATACATAAAAGATTTTATGTAAACCATGTGTTTTTAAAGAAACTCTTACAATTCGCACATGTATTTTTTCTTATTGTATTATAACTGTGATATTAGATGCCGTTTTTTTTTTTCAACGCACTGGATTATATAGATATGATTAAATTATTATTTAAATTATTATTTTCAGATATCAAGATGACAGGGTGGACCAGCACACAACGGGGTGGACACATAAAGCAAAACACACAAACCATGACAAAATATGACAATGAAACATTTATTCAACTTCGAAAAATATAATAATAATAATAAATAATATAATTACATTCTCAATCACACTGATATCTCCCTCCCCCATTCATTTTAGTTTTCAGCAATATTAACTACAAGTGAATGCTATGAGTGGCCGACACAACGGGGTGGACATTTTGGAACAACGACAGGGTGGAAATTTTGAGCTTCAATTAACATATTAGCTTACAACAAACTGTGAGTAGCTAAATAGTCAGTCTGGCTGATGAAGAGTATTTTTGGTATATTTAAATGTACATATTTTAAAAATACTGTATTCAGATCTTTTCTGGCATATTTTATGCCGACAGGGTGGACATGTCCAGCTTAGGTAAAGCAAGTAAGCAAACTCATACGAAGAAAATTTGTCAGTTAAAAAGTCACCAACTTACTCAGCTCAGCTGTTGAAATTCCCACCACTGAAGAGTCAAAAAATCTGTTGTCCAGATGTCACTAAAGAGGATAGGCTTTTCTTAAAGGGGCGGATTCCCCAATACGACAGGGTGGACAACCATTCAAGGGACATGGACAAGCTCCTTTTTTTTATTAAATAAAAATGTTGATTTTATTACCAAATGATCAATACACTCAAATCGAGTAATCTCTTATTTAACAAAATATTAACAGGAAATAAAATGTTAAAATTTTATGATTTGACTATATTCTACTCTCATTCAAATTTAATGAGCAGTGCATGGGACATAGCAAAATAACATGCATCCTCCTACACAAAACTTGAAAAAGTCTAAAAAATGTATCTAAAGAGCCAAGCAATGCTTTTGTTATAAATATAAAAACATAGACTAATGTAACACACCCAACAAGTTATTTCATGTTGAGTTATCATGGCAAATTAGTTATTTGTGTACAGGACACCAAAACGCACCCTTAAATCATCCTTGCTGAACTAAATTATTAATTTCTTTTAAACTTTTGTGTATATACGTTGTACAAATATAATGAATATAACCAAAAACTTAAAATGATCAAGATATTTCATAGATACAGGTATCTTTATCATCCAGCCCTATCTGGGAATATCTTTAAGTGCAGTTTGATCATGCGGTGTCACTCTGCAAGCATCCATTGACTGAGCCCGGTGCGATAGTAATCAGACACATCCCTGTAGACGGACACCTTTCATCGCTCTACTCTTTCTAAAAGCTCTACTGTCATTGTCTCGTCTCTAGCCACTCTCTAAGGGCGCTAGCAGAGTCATACTGGCCACGGAAAATGACTACTGCAAGCTGTGTGACGCTTCCTTCAGCTCCCCCGCTGTGGCCCAGGCACACTATCAGGGCAAGAACCACGCCAAAAGACTGCGGCTGGCCGAGGCACAGCAGAACGCCACGTCCTTGTGAGTCTGTCACACCCACGCGCTTCAAGATAAAACAGCCGTTGAGTGTGGAAAATCCTTCCCTATTTGTGGGCGTTTTTTTTATTTTTTTTATTTTACATTTTTAAAATTGAGATCAGTTATGCAGTTTGTCACGAAGGTGATATCAGGTGCGAAAATGGGTTCGAAACCTCAAGTCGTGGCCCTTATTGTTGCTTACATTGAGAGGGGTTTATGGGTAGTTGATATGAAAGTACTTTTAGGAAGTTGAAATATATCTAGGTTATCCGTCGTCATACACTCATATGAATTTTAGCCTCAAATCTTGATGAAGAGAAATCCACTATGCATTATGTATGCGTTTTGCATGGAGGAAGAGGTTTTTCCTGTTAGCTTTATCTTCAGGCTGTTTTTGCATTGATAAGTGGGGCACTCATTTTAATGCCACTGCGGCCAGAGTTGGGCGGTGCTGATAACAAACCCAGGAAGATACATCCTGTTGCACTCCAAACGTCTGATTGTATCTAAGCAAACATTTCTATGCCTAGTTAAGCTAAGTTTAAATCCCTTCAAGTTATTCAAAACAAAACAAATTAGCAAGCAGCAGGGCTGGGTGAAAACACATGATATATTTACAGTAACTTTACTGGTGATATACAATTTATTCTTTAGTAATTAGAGATTTAAATGCTTACTTTTAATTTGACCACTACAGTTTTTTATATAATTTTTTATGTATGTCATTAAAATAAGCATTATTTTAGATATTATTTTTTATTATTATTATTATTTTTATAGATTTGTCATTGAAATAATTTCATGATCTCTTTTTGCTTGTTTAAATAGAAAAAATAGAAAAAGGGTATTGCGACTTCTTATCTCACAATTCTGACTTTTTTCTCATAATTGCAAGCTTATATCTCGCAATTCTGTCTTCTTTTCTTAGAATTGAAGGATTTAAACTCACAATTGTGAGTTATAAAGTCCAATTCTGAGAAAATGTCTTTTTTTTCCCCTCGGAGTTGGACTTTATAACTTGCAGTTGTAAGTTTGTATCTTATTGCGAGTTATAAAGTCCACTTCCGAGGGGGGGAAAAAAGTCTGAATTGGACTTTATAACTTGCAGTTGTGGCTCATTTTCTCAGAATTGCGAGTTTATGTCTGACAATTCTCATTTAATAACTTTCAAATTTATGTTATAAAGTCAGAATTGTGAGATTTAAAAAAAATCTGAATTGTGAGTTTGAGTTTATATCACGCAATTCTGAGGAAAAAAGCCAGAATTGTGAGTTTGTCTCGCATTTCTAAGTGTTTAACTGGCAATTACAACTTTATTTCATGCAATTTTGAGGAAAAAAAGTCAGAATTGTGAGTTTGTCTCACAATTCTGAATTTATAACTCACAATTTCGACTTTATATCACGCAATTTTAAGGAAAAATGTCAGAATTGTGAGTTTGTCTCGCAATTCTGAATTTATAACTCACAATTACGACTTTATATCGTGCAATTTTGAGGAAAAAAGTCTGAATTATGAGTTTGTCTCGCAAGTCTGATTTTATAACTCACAATTACGACTTTATATCGTGCAATTTTGAGGAAAAAAAGTCAGAATTGTGAGTTTGTCTCACAATTCTGAATTTATAACTCACAATTTCGACTTTATATCACGCAATTTTGAGGAAAAAAGTCTGAATTGTGAATTTGTCTCGCAATTCTGATTTTATAACTCACAATTTTGAGTTTATATCATGCAATTTTGAGAAAAAAAAGTCAGAATTGTGAGTTTGTCTCGCATTTCTAAGTGTTTAAATGGCAATTTCGACTATATTATGCAATTTTGAGGAAAAAAGTCAGAATTGTGAGTTTGTCTCGCAATTCTGATTTTATAACTCACAATTTCGAGTTTATATCGCGCAATTTTGAGGAAAAAAGTCTGAATTGTGAGTTTGTCTCGCAATTCTGATTTTATAACTCACAATTATGAGTATATATCATGCAATTTTGAGAAAAAAACGTCAGAATTGTGAGTTTGTCTCGCATTTCTAAGTGTTTAAATGGCAATTTCGACTATATTATGCAATTTTGAGGAAAAAAGTCAGAATTGTGAGTTTGTCTCGCAATTCTTGTTTTATAACTCACAATTTCGAGTTTATATCGCGCAATTTTGAGGAAAAAAAAGTCAGAATTGTGAGTTTGTTTCGCATTTCTAAGTGTTTAACTGGCAATTTCGACTATATTATGCAGTTTTGAGGAAAAAAGTCAGAATTGTGAGTTTTTATTCCATGGGGGAAACGAGCATCCATGCTTGTTACTTGCAAGCATGAGAGTGTTTTTTCATATGTTGTCTGATTAAAATTTTAGTAGCAAAAATACTGCTCGAGTTGTCAGTTTAAATTGTCTGTTTGAATGATTCAAAACTATGATTCAACAATTCATTTGCATCATACTGTTACTGAAATGTTCACAGAAGTCTTTGTGTAGCATTCTTCCATATATTCAAAGATTTTAGAAAGCATGTTTGTAGGTAAATATTGTTATTTTGCAGCAGTGTTGTCATATTGTATGTGTATATTGCATGTTTGCGGATATCGTGAAATATCATTATTTGAATGTAAAATAACTGTTTTCTTTTTTATTTTAATACTGTGAATACATGATTATTTTAGCTTTGATTTTAAGTGTATTTCACTTTAACATTTTGATTAATCTTAGAAACAATTGTTTAGTTACGTAATAGAAATTACATAATAGCAATTACATAAATTTAAAGGTGTAAAATATCATCAAAAGGCTGAGAAATCTCAAGATATATTGCTCATTCATACTACATGTTAAATCTTGTTTTCGTCTAATGTGTTTTCCAGAGACTCGTCCAACAATCAGAGGCGGCCACGGAAAGAAGCATACGAGTACCGATCAATGAAGAACCGTAGGGCTCAAAACAACACTGCCATGCCAGGTACTGTCTACACAGATTGATCTCAACCAATAGTTTAGGAGAGACAGATTTTAGTCATCATGTCATCTTGCCCCGAGACTATCCCTCGGGTTTAGTTTTCTGCTCAGTGGTCCAAGCTGTGGTGCAAAACCTCGATTTGTGATCAGTGCTTTGGCAGCAGAGCGCTTGGCAGCTGCGCGTGTTAGTTTGCCAGCCTGTGCTAATGTAGCGCAATGCGCTAGTCTCGCTAAATACAGGCCAGACGCCAAGGCTTTGGTCTATGTAAGCCGATACTCAACCCCACGTCAGCCCGGGCTCACGAACGTCACCCACACGATGGCAGATCTCAGTCACACACATGCCCCCATTGCCCCGCAGTCCTATCCTTACATACGCACAAAAAAAACACACCCGCCCTTGAATTCTACAAGTGAAGCCGTTAGCTTTGGCAAGTAATATTTTTTTTATCAAAAGGAAAATGCTTTTTCAAAATAACATGTCTATTAAAAATGCTTGAGGATTCCTTTTAGACTCTACATAACTGGCAAATGTGCATTTGCTAAACAAGTGTCTCTCTACACTGAGATGTGCTGGCAGAGGGCTGATGTTTCCTTTGGGTGAGGGTCATCTGCTCTCATTATGTCCTGCAGAATATACCCATGATAAGCCACAAAGGTTGGGAAAATGAGGTTTCTTCCACAAAATGAAATGAAAATGATTATTTTTAATCTAATAAAAACTTCCAGAATAAAAGGTTACATAATATATGTGCGTGTACTGTGTGTATTTATATGTATATATAAATACACATACATAAATGTATATATTTAAGAAATATTTACATGTATATATATATGGTATATGTGTGCAAACGGTGTATTTTTATATGTATATATAAATACATACACATACATGTGTATATTTAAGAAATATTTATTTATATTAATGTATAAGGCATATGTATACACATGCAAATATTTATTAAAGACATTTATATATATATACAGTACACACACATATTATGTAAACACACACTTTTATTTTAGTCGCGATTAATCACGATTAATCGATTTGACAGCGCTAAATAAAATAGATAAATTAAATACAAATTTCCAAAGGTGATATCTGGAGCTATAAAAACATTTTAAATTGTACTTATATGTAAATTCTAATTATAATTTGCATCCTGCTTCACTTTCATTCAAATGTAATTCAGAATTTACAAATTGGAATTTAAAAGTATTTTCAGTTCAGTTCTGAATGTATTAAATATAGTGGTTTTTAGAAGATTTTTCTCTTATGCTCACCAAAGCTTTAATTTATTTGATCAAAAAGTACTATTACGAAACTCTATTGAATTTCAAAACCATTTGCCATTTTATTATATTTTAAACTGTAATTTATTGCTGTGACGAATGAATGATGATGATGAATTTTCAGCATCATTTCCGTTTTCAGTGTCAAATAATCCTTCAGAAATCATCCTAAAATGCAGATTTGCTGCTCAAGAGACTGACAGTAAAACAGTTGTGATGCCTAATATTTTTGTGGCCTAATATTTTGACATATACATAATTCACATTAACAGTATAATTAATTTAAAATGCATTCAAATGTAATTTATTAAAAATGTTAGACCATTCTTAATGTCTACTCTTATTTTTGATCAGTTTAATGCACCTTTGCTAAATAAAAAAAAAAAAAAGAATAAATTAAGGCAGTGCGAATGTGAAAGTTAGCGCAAAAGTCAGCATGACTGCAATTCGAAGTGTATTTCATCACCTTATAATATCTGCTTAGTCATACAGCCATTTATTTGAAGTTTCATTGATTCACATGAACTGACATGCTTCCTGTGCCTTTTCAGGCCCTTACTACAACCCACGGCCGAGGCAGCGTATCCCACGCGACCTTGCGATGTGCGTCACACCCAGCGGCCAGTTCTATTGCTCAATGTGTAACTCGGGTGCCAGTGAGGAAGCAGAGTTTCGCCTACACCTGGAGAGCAAGCAGCATAAAAGCAGAGTGTCCGAGCAGCGCTACCGTAGCGAGATGGAGAATCTAGGATATACTTAAGAGGCAGCCAATAAGTGATTCCCAGATCCTGAGGAAATAATCTTGCAGTCCTGGGAGCAACCACTTTTGTTTTAAGATGAAAGACAACGTTTTTGTTTTTTAAATGTGTGATTTTGTTATTCTACAAGCAAATTATGAGCTAAAATTCGCAGACAATACAGAGCAAACATTTATGTGCCAGACAACAGGTTTGTTGGAAAGCTCTAGGAAGATTTATCTAATAAGGGATATGCTCATAAGCACAGATCTAGGATTAACTGGCAAATAATTCATCATTTCATGATTCATAATTAACATGAATGAATATTTATCCTAGATCACCTTATGAGCAAATAAACAAATATTAGAATATAATGCACTGTTGGGGATTAGACACATTTAGTATGGATTTCTGAATATGTCTAGCATTTTTTATCATCATTTATTTAATTCTAACGTCTAAAATGATCTCCAACATGCTTTGGAGAGGTAATAAGTGTACGAAAAAAAAAGAAAAAAAAAAACAGGTTGTTTTTTCTCAGCTGTGCAATTGATGCCTCAAAAAGGGAAAAATCTAGCAGCAATCAGTTTCCTAAACAAACAGAAGTGGCAATCCTACTCACCCTGAGCCGTAGTTTCACTGTGTTTCTTCAGGAGCTACAGAACATGCGCCGCAGTTCTGCCGATCAGATTAGAGACTGCATTCCCAGGAGAATCCACACCACGGGTCTCCGGCGTGCCTGCTGAATGTACTATGAAAGCGATGACAATAGATCTACGCCCGTCTGGCTTTGCACATGTTCACTAGATTTTCAATCTGACGAACATCATTTGGTCTATTCTGGGGTGTACAGTTCATCTGATATTGTTAACCAGCATGCTTTAGTGCAAAATTATTTGGGTGATTGTTGTTTATTTTCATCCTGGATTATCCCCAGGGAATCTCTCCTCACACTAAAGGGAGAAATGGAAAACAAGGCTATTTTTAATAAGGTCAGTGCCGCCCATGCCCCCTACCTCAGTCACAACCCCTCTTCAAGCCTACCGAAGCTTATCTGTGAAAAGCTTAATATTTTACTGAGGAAACCATGACCTTTGATATAGTTCACCCAAAAATTTTATTTCCTGAAATTTAAAGATTCATAGATGATTCATAGTTTTTATCAGCTGTTTGGACTCGCATTCTGACAGCACCCCCGAGCTGATGATCTCAATCAGGTGTGTTAAATAAGGGAGACATGCAAAATGTCCAAAATACAGGAACTGGAACTGAGAACCGTTGTTTTAGACTATGGGGGGCACCATTATTTCAAATTATGTAAAATGGGCTACTGCGCTACTCAGAACACACTCTGAAAAAAAATACTGATACGATGACCACAGCTACTGAAAGAGCTTACAGGTGGCAATGGATATTTAAGCCAAATGCCTTAACCATAGATTTTTCTTCCCCACAAGGAGTGTAAACGGCCCTGGACATCGAGTGAAATCCGCACTGAGAAACTCCTTCAGTGGCTGCAGGGTCATGACAAGCGTCGGCATGTTTACATCCTGCCAGGATGGCATGTAGCGTTTCTTGTCTCTGCTGTTTGTAAGCTCTTTCGGTAGCTGTGGTCTACTAAAAGCCTCAAAGGCATCCGGCTGAAGTGGAGAGAACAAAGACGCAGGTCTTTAGGAAGCTTTATTTGTCCACAGGCATCTTCCCATTTTTTTCCCCTTTTTTCAGGGTTCCTACTGGTCATGGAATTTCTGGAATATGATGGAATTTTAAAAGGTCTATTCCAGTCATTGAAAGTCAGGGAATTTTATATATTTTTCATCCAAGTCATGGAATATCAGGGATTTTTGTTTGATGCTTTAAATTTTAGTGTCAAAATGTCATTTTTCCAATGCCGTATTTTTTTTCATCACCTTGTTTCACACACTTTACCTATTGTCTTGGTTAGGCTATTTTTCAGCTCCATTGTATTCTCTTTCCTCACGTCAACTGTCTGGAAACAAGACAAAAAAAATCTAAGTAAGAAAAGCATTTTTTGCAGTGTAGGTTGTACCTGTTAACTAAGGCAAACACACGAGGAAAATGTCAATTTCAATACAAAATTACCACTTCAAAGTAGACGATAGAAAAGCAAAAACGAATTGTGAAGAAATGAAAAGAAAATGATGAACTTGATGACAAAAAAAAAATCCTTCAGAGCGTCTAGCCCCAAAAGCATAAAACTAAACTAAATTAATTTCTGTAGAAATAGGACAGAAAAATATAAAGTGCATTTAACGGGTAAAAGCAAAAAAAAGTCCTTTTGTATGCGTGTTAAAATGTCTTGCATAAAATGTAAATAAAGCTTGCAAATGGATGGAGCCGTTCATTATAGGTCATGGAAATTCAGCTTTTTAGTCCGTGAATTCCACATTTGGCTTAAAGTGGGAACCCTGATATTTTATCGCTAGGAAATCAGTGAAGACTTACATTGCTTCTCTTGTTGCCCTTCCACTGAAAATTACAACCAAAAAGCATGATAAAAATAGCAACAGGTAGCCTCAGTAGCTCAAATAATGGCATCCCCCATAGTCCAAAATATATATAAAACGTAGTTTTAAAATAACGTAGATCCTTCATGGGTTTCGACGTTATATTAAACCATACAAGTCTTTAATGCTTTAAGCAGTTATATTGGGAGAAGTAGGAGCCTCTTCAGATTTTAAGATGCTGTATGTTTTTTGTTCATGATGCATAATTTAATGCTGGCCCTCATCTATTTTATCACTTAAAATGCTATAAAAATTCATAAAATGCAGTATTTACAATATCATAAACAAAAGAAGTGACCCAGTTTTGCTCTTGCCGTTTTGTTGCTCTCAATAATTCCTTAAATAAGCTATAAAAAATCACTCTTAGGAGTTGCAGTTCATTGTCACTAAATGTTTGCGATTGTAATTCTTCTCCGATTTAGTATTAGTTCTGCATGAAATTATTGCTGCTTGTACATACTAAGAGGACGATTGCAGAACTGAATTGCACTTGTTAAGAAATGGAAAAAGACAGCATTGTGATATATGATTACGCAGGCATCTATGTTTATTCAAATCAAATGTTTACAGTGGGAATCATCACAAGGGACTTATGGGAGCGCTTGACGGACTAATGGACTCAGTGGAGCCGTGAAGACATCTTAAATGTGCCTCGGAGTATAAAGCCTACTCAACTGTGATGTTGAACATTTCGTGTTGTTCTGCTTTGCATATGTTTCCAGTAGAGAGACTTCTACGCTCTGGCATAACTAATAATGTTTTGTGTATTCAAATAACTGACCATTTATGTCAAGCTCTTTTTATATAATCATGGTGGTTTGTTTCATATGTATATATTGATATCAATTTAAAAAGCGCACTTTGCATTTTAAACATGTTAAATGTTAATCTAACATGTTTATAGTGCAGATTATTCTGTAAAATGCACCACTGATCATCAATTTGATGATTTGATGGTGAAAAGTTATTTTTTGGTTTTCTAAAAAGCCAAGAGAAAACTGTTAGAGAGAGAGAATTGGATCAGAACACATTGCAGGCTGGACTAGAACCTGCGTTGTCCACATGAGCACTACAGCTATAAAAAACTGTGGTGGTGTTTTCTACTGGTAGCTCCCAGAGATTCACCAGAGGCAAGCCATATCCTGTTTTGTGTTTTGTGCGGTCAGGAAGTCGTGACCCTATCTGGAAACAGACCTTCCCAAAGGACGCCAACAGGGACGCTAGGTTGGAGAATCCCAACAGTCTATTCCCTGCAAGCCAATCCAGATTTTTTCCCATCCATAAATACCTCTGTTGGGAGTTAATATCGAGTCGTATTTCACTAATGTTTTCTAAAGGATTAGCAGAAACATTTTATTTTGAAGTGTGTCGAAATAAAATCTAGCTGTAGTGCCTTTTGAAGATATTTGGAAGTTCTTATATATAATGGTTGCCTTTTCATGTTCATTCAAGGTCTGAGTGCAATACAAATGATGTGATATTTATCTGACCTCTTCCTTTTTTCCCTCGAGATGTGTTATTAAACAGTGGTTCAATGTCTTGAATGTACAGTACAGATGAAAGAACATTTTAACTTTATTGTAGAGTCCTGGAACTCAAATTTTGAACGCAATATAATGTATTAATAAAATATTTCATTAAAAACTTTTCTTTCAGTTCTTTTTCTGTATACATTGTACATCTAAGTCACTGCAAAAATATTATACTTTTAAGAATTTTTGAAAGCATCTTTCACTGACTTATATTGCTAAAATCACCCAAAAATGAAAATTCTGTCATTAATTACTCACCCCCATATCGTTCCAAACCTACAAGACCATTGTTCATCTTCAGAACACAAGATATTTAAGATATTTTTGATGAAATCCAAGAGCTTACTGACCTTGCACAAACAGCAACACAACTCAAGGCCCAGAAAGGTAGTAAGGACATCGATAAATTAGTTCATGTGACATCAGTGGTTTAACCGTAATGTTATGAAGCTAGGAGAATGCTTTTTGTGTGGAAAGAAATCTAAAATAAATACAGCTGCAAGCAGCGATTACTGGGGTTCATGCAATTTAAGGCATTCAAGCACATATGAAAAAAGACATTAATTAGCAAGCCTGTAACCACCTAAATCAATGGTTAGAAAAAGCTTTTTTGGCAAACCGCAGAAATATTATTATTTTTTTAATGTTTATGAATCTTATAGAACCAGCTGTGGTCTGATATCCTTAAACTTTTGCATGCTTGTTCAGAATCAGCCCTCAGCAGGTTTCGTGAAGTTTTGAGTTTTCACTTAGGCTTTGTAGGATTTTGGGTCACGAGTCAAATGGGCCCACCGAATTTCATTCCAATCGACCTCTGTTAACCTTATTTAATAGGTGCTCAAACTTCATCAGCCAATGTTGGCCAATGTTTTACTGAGATACCCAAATGTCTTTATAGACCAAAACCGATTTTCATGTTTCATGTCCTATACAAATGGTTGCATAGGTATAGCCATTTTTATGTTTTTTTCCTCTTATAGCACCACCAAGTGGCCAAGCCCCACGATTTTTGTCCTGTGACCTCAGATATTCTAAGATATCTCATTCCGTTCAGGAGTTATAGGCATTTTACTAAAAGTGGCCCTGCCCCTTTTGGCGTCCCTTTGCGATAGTGAGTCGAAAGTTCAGATTTTTATTGATAATTATTGACATTCGCTCTCCAGAGAATCTTTCTGGAGGCACTTGAGCCTGTGAGCAATTTCGTACTTTTGATCGCTGTAGCGCCCCCATTAGGCTGATTGGGGAGAGCCTTGGTGATGTTGTTAGCGTTGTGAGTACTACCATCCCAGTTTCAAGTCTCTACGACTTACGGTTTGATCTGCACAATCAGTTTTACGTGGAGATTGCTGATCCTTAGCCGTTCTAACAATTCCAGTATGGTTTCAGTGCTCACGCCTGAACACCTAATGACTTCATTCATCAATTTCCTCTCTTCTGTATCATGCATCGTGGTATTCTCGTGAATGTGCGTCAAACACTGACATAGAAGAGAAGCAGTTGTTAAATAAGTCTTAAGTCTGTATTTTTGTTTACTTTGAGCACAAAAAGTATTATCGTAGCTGCATAAAATTAAGGTTGAACCACTGATGTCACATGGACTATTTTAACGATGTCAATTGTGTGGCTGTCTATGCAGGCAGAGCTGGGAAGTAACTGCTTATATGTAATCCAGATTACGTACTCAGATTCCAAAAATGAAGTACTTGTACATTTTAAAATACTTCATCAATTCTCCCTAATTTCTCTTTTCCATCTTTTAAACTTTCCTTTCTAAAATAGCCTACAGCTTATATAAATTCAGAAAGTCCAGTTTTGTGGACATTCATAGACTAGTCATTAGTCAGGTGGCAACACCACATCTGACCACTGGATTTAAAAAAATCCTTTCAGGTTCAAGAAGGGTTTCAACATTGCATCAACTACTGATGAACACATTCATTTTTATTTGAATTATCACTAGTGTTTTAAGTGTTTTATTTTAATAAACAAGACAGAAAAACCTTGAAAGGGACTTTGTTTTAAATTGTTTTATAATTAATGTTTTTTAATGATTTAATTCATTGTTAGTTTTTCGTTAAACTCACCAACCCCCTGCAGTTTACAAACCCTAGTTTGGGAAAGCTTAATGTAATGCACTCTATGTTGTAAATTACAATGAATGGAATGTATTTTCTTATTCTTTGCATTTTTTATATCATTATGGTATAAGATAATCCTATTAAAATCAATGTGATAGTCAAAAGTAATCTAAAAGTAACCCAAAAGTAACCTGATATATTACCTAAAATAATGGATTACGTTACTGACTACAATTTTTGTCACGTTTTTTTTTTTTACCCAGCTCTGCAGGGTCAGAAAGCTCTCGGGATTTCCTCAAAAAAATATCTTAATTTGTGTTGCAAAGATTAACAAAGGTCTTGGACGGCATTAGGGCGAGTAGTTTTCATTTTTGGGTAAACTAACCATTTTATGCATCCAGCAATGGTAATATTATATTCATACTTATTACAGTTGGTCTTTATTATATCTATTTGCATACTGAATTGTGATTTGCATTTATCCTTTCAACAATTCAGACTGTAAAACAGACTTTAAAAATCTTTTGTACAATTGTTTTATTTTACAACTACTGTAGTGAACAGCTAGCATTTAATATGCAAATCTAGTTATGACTCAAAGCAGCTCTCTTGAGCTAAATTTCACACCAGTGGTTTTAAGAGAACACAACATGGTTGTGTCTAGAATAATGACATTCTTAAGCGCTCTGTTGTTTGCTCACCCCACCCATAAGTCTGTTGGACTGCAGTCATGCTGAAATGAGTGGGATGCATTGTACAGGGCCAAGTCAACTGACAAACTTGTGTCCTGTTTTTTTTATGGTGTGCATGGCTGAGGCCCTGCGGGATAAGTGACAGCTGGAACAGGGGACAGTAAGGCTGGAAATTCCAGTGGCATCAGCTGAGCTGAACAGATGTGAAGGGCTCTAATTATAATGAAAGTGTTTTTACTTTCTGATCACATGTAAAGTTTTAAAAAAAAGTATGAAAAAATTAAAAGTTTAAATTTAACAGACAAATTTTTTTCAAGTACTTTAGCAAATTATTTTCATAATAGATTATGCCAAGCTATTTAAAGTTTTCTTTTCAAGAAAGTCCTTTTTGATTTTTTTTTTAAACATCAGAAAAGTTCCCATATTGATATTTTTGACTTTAAAAAGATCAAAATTAATTTTCATTGAGAAATGAAAAACATTAATCATAGAAAAGGTGTATTTAAGTCGCCGTATGTATATCTAGCATATAAATAAATACAAAACAAAATGAGGATCATGTAAATTGTCTTGTTGAATATTTTAAAAACTCTCAATATTTTAAGAATAATGAAAAAAAATCACTGTTTCCACAAAAATATTAAGCAGCACAACTGTTTTAAACATTGACAATAAGACATTTTTTTTGGTAGAAAATCAACATATTAGAATGATTAGGATGAAGGATCATGTGACGAAGATTGGAGTAATGATTCTGAAAATCCAGCTTTGCATTACAGGAATACATTTTAAAATATATTCGAATAGAAAACAGTTATTTTAAATAATAGTATTTATACATTTTGATCTAATAAATGCAGCCTTGGTGAGCATAAAAGACTTAATGAAACAATTTTGAATAATGTAACCAATAGGAAACTGTGTATTCTTTGTTTCTGTTTATAGTCTATGTGGAGAGGAAGTGAGTTTGCTGTCATGGTGTGAAGTCAACGACTCTGAGCTAAAAACACAAACAATTGCGGAGATGGTTATTGATTTCAGGAAGAAGAACGCCCATCTCCTTCCTCTAGAAAAACTCTGTTCCACCATCAGTGAAAACAACCAGAAATATCACAACAATTACACAAAAGATTTGTCTTGCTTTGAAATGTGTCCTACAATAGCGTAGCATATTTTATTTCGGTTTTATCTAAAAATACAACTAAGATCAATTTAATCTTAAATTATTGTGCTACTGAACATTAGGATTAGCATTGTAATTATTTTTAGAAGATAATAATAACAACACATACGCCAGGGATTATTAATCTTTTAAATGCTACGGACCTCCGAATATGATCGTCCTCATGGAAGGAACCCCTTTCTTAAAATGTAAAATGTAATTTATATTGTATTTATTTTAATATATTTAATTTTTTTTTATCTATTTTAATCTGTTTTTTTTCTTTACATTATTACACAGTTTTCTTTAAACTAGTGCTGTCAAACAATTAATCGCGTCCAAAATAAAAGTTTACGTTTACATACTATATCTCTGTGTACTGTGTATATTTATTATGTATATATAAATACACACACATGCATGTATATATTAAGGAAAAATATTTTAGATTTATATCTAAAATATTTATATTTATTTATAATCTAAATTGTATACAGGTATAAATATATGTACATGTAAATATTTTTTTTAAATATATACATGTATGTGTGTGTATTTATACATAATATATATACAGAGTAAACACACATATAGTATGTAAACATAAACTTTTATTTTGGATGCAGTTAATCGCAATTAATCGTTTGACAGCCCTACTTTAAACACTGACCTTCTAGCATTCCTATGTTCTTTCTATATTTTAATTTCATGTATATTTTATTTGTATATATTTTTTATCTATTTTAATCCAATGGTATTATTTTTACATTTTTACAGTGTTTTCTTTAAACATTTCTACTGACCCCATATCACTCCCTTGTGCTTTATTGTTTATATTTTATTTATTCCAATACATTTGTATTATTTATTAATGTTTAATAATTTATTTTAATCTTTTTTTATTTGTATACTTTTTTATACTATTTTCTCTACACATTTCCACTGACCCTCTAGCACTCCCTTGTGATTTAGATGATTTAACAAAATCATAAAATAAATAAATAATTAAATAAATAAAGCCCAAGGGAGTGCTAGAGAGTCAGTGGAAATGTATAGAGAAAAACTGTAAAATGTGAGAATAAATAAATAAAATGATTTTTTTTAATTGATTTGAATACACTTGTATTATTTATTCATTTTGATCCATTTATTTTAACCTTATTTTTAGTTTTTACATTTTTACACTGCTTTCTTTAAAAATTTCTAATGACCCCATATCACTCTCTTGTGCTTTATTATTTATATATATATATATATATATATATATATATATATTATTTTTTATTTTTTTTATTTTTTTTTTTTAATTCAAACACACTTTTATTATTCATTCATTTTTATTCATTTATTTTAATCTTATTTTTTATTTACTTTTTATACTGTTTTCTCTACACATTTCCACTGACCCTCTAGCACTCCCTTGTGATTTAGATGATTTAACAAAATCATTAAATAAATAAATGATTAAATAAATAAAGCCCAAGGGAGTGCTAGAGAGTCAGTGGAAATGTATAGAGAAAAATTGTAAAATGTGAGAATAAATAAATAAAATGATTTTTTTAAATTGATTTGAATACACTTATTTATTCATTTTGATCCATTTATTTTAACCTTATTTTTAGTTTTTACATTTTTACACTGCTTTCTTTAAAAATTTCTAATGACCCCATATCACTCTCTTGTGCTTTATTATTTATATATATATTTTTTTTTTTTTTTATTCAAACACATTTTTATTATTCATTCATTTTTATTCATTTATTTTAATCTTATTTTTTATTTACTTTTTATACTGTTTTCTCTACACATTTCCACTGACCCTCTAGCACTCCCTTGTGATTTAGATGATTTAACAAAATCATTAAATAAATAAATAATTAAATAAATAAAGCCCAAGGGAGTGCTAGAGAGTCTGGTCCTTATAATTTATATAAGGGGAATTTATTTAATTACATTTGTATTATTTATTAATTTTTATTCATTCATTTGAATCTTATTTTTTATTTATTTACCTTTACATTTTACACTACTTTTCTCTATACATTTCCACTGATTCTCTAGCATTCCCTTGGGCTTTATTTAATTAATTATTTTATGATTTTGTTACATTGATTTGAATACATTTGTATGTATTAATTTTTATCCATTTATTGTAACCTTTTTTTTTTTTTTAAATGACACCATTTTCTCTACACATTTCCATTGACCTTGCAGTATGCCCTTGTGCTTTATATATTTACACACACACACACACACACACACACACACACACACACACACACATACATATATATATAGAGAGAGAGAGATTTTAACAAATTTGTATTCATTTGTTTTTAACATTTTTACACTTTCTTTACACATTACTGACCTTAGCACTCCCTTGTGGCTCTCTTACTCAAACCTCAAACACACACACACGCCCCCCAAACAAACCATGAGGCCAAAAGAGTCATTTACTTCGGACACACACATCTCTTATGACATCAGTCTTAATAAGAAAACATGCTGTCATCCAGCAGCTTCCAGGAAGTGCAGTGCAACCCAACATCTGAGTCACTGAGAAATGACAGGAATGTATCACTCTGCGAGAGGACAGATTTCCGCTCAACACAGAGCCAAAAACATTTGGCACTTCGTGAAGAGGATGACTTGTTTGTGTCCTGCTAACATTCACCAGCTCAGTCCGAGAGACATCCATCCTTGCGTGTAAAGCCGCTCAAAGCAATGCACTAGATTGCTGATTAAATAAGACACATTCCAAATGTTTATTCTGAGTTTTGCTAACCATTTTACGTTACTTTTGAATAAATATATACCTATACTAAATTTATGAATTTTAAACATAAATATGTAACAGTATCTCTTCAAAACAACATAAAAAACAAGCACTATGCTAATATTTTCACTCAAGCGCCCACACCGAAGGCAAATAGCGCCATCTTGTGGCGTTACTTTACCAAATATTTAATTGAAATGCAGTCTTTTTCAGGTGTTTTGCTTGGTGTATGAATTATGTTGGGATTTTCCTAGTATAATTGCTAGAAAATTATAGGTATAATTACATTTAAAGGATAAAACATTGTTGACGTTTAAGCAATATCACACAGTTGTCAATAGGCAGGGTCTATTAAAGCACAATACAACAAATTCTTTAAAAATTTCGTTGATATCGACTAACTTACGTTTCAGGTTAAAAGGGTCAGTTAGCTCGCGTGTTTCTTGCCCGCTCGCTGACTAAAATATTTCCAAAAGAAGCCAAAACATCATGCCTGAAATATCACCAAGCAAAGCAACCAGTGGATAAAACGCGTTCTGGAATACAGAATATGAGTGGAGCGGAGCGACATTGATCCCCCAACACGCTCAAAGCGTTCTACATTTATTCCTTTCCAGATCCATTCCAGGTTTTCCATTTCAAACCGTCAAACTCGTGTAAAGCGCGATCTAATTGATTAATAAAATAAATTAGACTAAAAAGGACTGTTGTTATCCTTTGAGATGAAATATATATGAAAAACAAGGTTTTATCCATCAAAACCTGACAAACTAACGTTAGTAGGTGGTAAAATACGTACCAGCAGTATTCGTTAAGATATTAGCGTAATATTTCACCTACCAGACCGGAAATGATAATAACAAACTTCTTGGTTTGGAAATCCTGGTTCAGTTTGGCCAACCACAAACGCCTTTTGTACCTCAGACAGTGTTGCCACTCTTCTCCTTGATTTGTTATAACTTTTGGCGGTCTATAGTATTAGAGCCATAAAAAAAAAAACTAAAAAGAAATATATATATATATATATATAAAATCACCACAAAAGGTTTATTCAAGAAGGTGATACAATTAACACACAAACACAGATTGCATTTTCAACAGTTTCAAAAGAAAATCCATGTAATTTGACATCAAATATATTATTTAATCACGATGCTGTAGTAGCCGTACAATATTTGTATCTTTGTTATGTCAACATGGTGGAACAATATGAAAATGATTTGGATACACAGACAATATTTTCAATGAATTCAAATCTGTGATTATTTACTATTAATGCACTACTACATCAAAACCTTTATTTATTTAGTGTGATGCTGGCACCCAAATAGCTATAACAATACTAGCAGTCATACTTGTCAGAAAATCGCATTTAAATTGTCAATATCTGTTTCTAATGCACAGTATATATCACAGCACTCTTTGGACATGATTTGAGGCAACAATTCAGTCAACCTAAATGTTTTACTCTACAAAATGAATTACAGATCAACCTTTGTACTATTTATTAATCCTTCCATGGAAACGGATATTGATGAATCATTGTAGAGCATATTAATATCGTAAATACAAATGAGACTACTGAGACTTTTATCTTGTTCCCAAATTTGTTAATGTAACAAACAGCTTATGTTTCTCTCACAAGCACTTCAATTTCTCAGAAACATGCAGTTAAAATCAGTTGGAAAGTCAGAATATTCTGAATAAAATTTACATATAAAAATACCTGCCTGACCTAACAGTGTTGATTTAAAATAACTAGCACTTGCATCAACAATCAGTGTCTGATTTTAAACGTCAGGCGCAAATGGCTGATATTTCTATCTAAATTCTTAAAGAACATTAAAAAAAATGATAAATAAAGTCGCTCTATCATTAAAGGGAGATGAACTAAATACAGTTTTTGACACAATGAGTGTTTTCTCTGATTTGTATTTACACACAAGCACACAAACGCAACTTTTGTCATCCATCCCTCAAAATAACAGAGAGATTACCTTTTAGATTTGACAAAATGATAGCACTATTGGAGGAGCAGCAAAAAAAAAATACCTGCAGATCCCATATCTGTACATATATGTATATTACATATACATAAGAGCTATAGTAATACATGTAACATCCATCCCAAACACCGTAAGTGCAAACACAATTTTCCAGGTGTATCTCATGCCATGTAAACTGATTATGGCTCTTTGAAAACATGGAGTGAGAAACCATATACTTATATACAATCATTAGAAATCTTACAGCCAATTATTAACCAGTTAACATGACAGACCAGAACCTCACCAGGGGTCTATCTGAAGGCAGGGTTGACCGTTTGGGGCTTGGAGAGACATTGGTGTAGTGAACAGTGAGAAGGCAGTGTGGCTGTAGGTCAGAGGTGAGGCGGGACCGTCTGTAGAGCATCCTCGGTAGTGCGGTGTACGTTGACATTCTAGGAAACAAACAGAAAATAAACTATTATATTGTTGTTTTCTTTGTCAAAAGCTACCTGTTATCTTTAAACATAGACCATATGACTTACGTTTTTTTATGAACTAAACGTGTTTTAAATAATATACACTACCAGTCAAAAGATGTTTTTTATGCATTTATTTGATTCGAAGTACAGCAAAAATAGTACAATTCTGAAATATTTGTACTATTTAAAACAGCTGCTTTCTATTTGAATATATTTAAGACTTGTGTTGTCAAAGCTGAATTTTTAGCATCATTACTCCAGTCACATGATCCTTCAAAAATCAATTATTATTATTATTTTGTTGAAAACAGCCGAGTAGATTGTTTTCAGGAAATTTCTATCTGAAATAACATTATAAATGTCTTTTATCATTACTTTTGTTCAATTTAAAGCATCCTTGCTAAATTATTTCAGATATATGCTGATCATTGGATTTTTCTATTCATCAAAGAATCCTGAAATGTACTCAACTGTTTTAAATACTGATTATAAAAATAATAATAAAAACATTTCTTGAACAGCAAATCAGCATATTAGAATGATTTCTGAAGGATCGCTTGACACTAAAGAGAGTAATGATGCTGAAAATGTAGCAAAATCGCAGAAATAAATTACATTTGAAAATATATTCAAAGAGAAACCAGTTGTTTTAAATAGCAAAAATATTTCACAATATTACTACTTTTGCTGTATTTTAGATCAAATAAATGCAGGCTTGATGAGCTTTAAAAAAACATTAAAAATATTACTGTTCAAAAACTTTTGACTGTGTGTGTGTGAAACAATAAATCAG
The DNA here is from genome assembly GCA_033026305.1 of Cirrhinus molitorella. Classification (NCBI taxonomy): domain Eukaryota; kingdom Metazoa; phylum Chordata; class Actinopteri; order Cypriniformes; family Cyprinidae; genus Cirrhinus; species Cirrhinus molitorella. The sequence continues at coordinate 3,713,792 of CM065137.1, read as the reverse complement.
CATTGAGGTCATGGGAGCAAAGGTGAGGTGATATAAATTATATTTTAAAAATCTGATATGATTAGCTTAATATCTACATCGTGACACTGCACTTTAACTTCAGGCCAAAGTCCACTGACATAAATCACATTACTGCTCTTTACCACTGATTGTCTCTCATAAATAATGTTATATCATTTATGCTTTGCAAATGTTGCAGTGTGGTGCAGTTATGTTTTAGAAGCTGTTCTGTCTTTGTTCATTAATGCCAGACAGATTTATGGGTGAATGTAAAAGAGAGACAGGTTTTCACTATTCAAATACATTTTATTAGCATTGCAAATATTCATTACAGTAGAGACTTTTCCTCCTTCTCTGTTAACAGAAGAAGAGGGCTTCACATCATAACATTCCTTAAAATGTATTATAAATTAGTATGTAAAAAAGAAAAATCACTTAAAATTTATTTCCAAATTGACCATTTCTTATATACATGCTTCACATTCCTAAATAATAAAGTTAAGACGACAATGTTAAATTAACCAGCCAAAACCTAACCTAATTTACATATGCACCATAAATAAATATCACAAGCTACTGGAGTGACTGGTGTTTTGATAGCAGCCATAACATTCATGTGCAGCAGGAACTGAAAAACTTCAGTGTGCATTTATGATAAAGTGCAATTTAGTCAGTGAACACTGGAACACAATGAATTAGTTCATTAAAGTTAACTCCGTACATAATCATCTCTTCCGAGTTGTAGTTCAAAAGGCATTTACTGAGCTGTAAAAATAGCCCCCGATTTCACAAAATGCAGTGGATGCCTTTAAAAATGTAATGTATGAATGTCTACATTCCTAAGAAAGGGGCATGTGAATGGGATAATGGTGAGTGAGAAAGAGAGGGACGAGGAACTGTCAATGATGATCTGGGACTGTTAACAAAGCCTCTTCCGGCAGCCGTGACACATCTACGTTCTGTTTGAAGCAAACACAGGGAATGACGTCACACATTAATAGATGAGGTAAGTGGGTGACGGCGATGTAACACAACCGTGACAAAAGAGACTGAAACAATAAGCTTTTGCTTATTACTAATATCATAGACAGGACCTATACTGGGTAGATTACTTGTAGTCTGGTATTGATTTCAAATTACATGACGAAAATTGAAATTAGAAACAATCTATCCACCTTTTTCTTCCTGTAAAAGCTATTTTAGCTGTACAAAACAGCTCGCTTTGCTGCTTGATATTGCACATTGGTGTGTCTTACCATGTTATTTTCATTCATTCATTTCCTTTACTTAATCAGGTAAAAACAACATATCTTTCACAGAAGTGACCTGGCCAAGATGCAGCACATTACCAAGAGAAAACACACACACACACACAACACAATTTAAAAACACTTACAAGTTGATTCTTCCTTTACCATCTAATTAATCAAAAATCTAAAAGTATTCAATGACACTAAGATCTGCAACTTTATGTTGTCTTTAATTTATGTTGTAAAGAATTCCAGTCATTGGGCGCAGCAAAGCGAAAAGCGTGTTTTCCAAGTTTACTCCGTACTGGTGGAACCAAAAGTTCTTAATGATGAGCAAAATAGTTTTACCAGTCTTTACTTAACGTTGTTATTCTTCTTCTAATTTCCCTATAGCGCCTAATGACCCTTAAGTCTCACCCATAGACTTACTTTGAAAAAAAAGGTAGATTACATTACATATTTTTTTTATAATCTGACTACTTTTAGATTACATTTGATCTAACTTGTTTATGATGTTTATTTGAATAGGGTATTCTTGTAATATATTGATATAAAAATACAAATAGTAAGAAAATATATTCACCTTTTTGTTACCAACAACATAAAATATACACTACTAGTCAAAAGTTTGGACACAGCCTCTCATTTAATGTTTTTTAAAGAAGTTTCTTATGCTTACCAAGGCTGTTGCACTCGATCAAAAATACAGAAAAAAAAAAAAATTACATTGTGAAATATTATTACGATGTAGATGTTTTTCTATATTTATATATATTAAAATTGAATTTATATCTGTAATTAAAGTTGAATTTCCAGAATCATTACTCCAGTCTTCAGTGTCACATGATCCTTCAACAATAATTCTAATATGCTGATTTATTTTCAGTGCTGGAAACAGTTGCGCTGTTTAATTATTTTTTTTTTTTTTGGAACCTGTGATAGTTTTTCAGGATTTTTTGATCAATAAAAGGTTAAAAAAGAACAGCATTTATTAAAAATAGAAAAGGTTTTCTAAAAACCTTCCACTCTTTTCCAAAGTTTAGGGTCAGTAAATTTTTATTCTTTCCTTTTTTTGAAAGAAACTAATACTTTTATTCACCAAGGATTTCTTAAATTAATAAAAAGTGATAGCAAAGATTTACATTGTTAGAAAAGATTTATATTTTGAATAAATGCTGTCCAAACTTTTGACTTTTTGTAGTGTATATATCACATTATGTCTGGTAATGCTTATAGTTAAACTGTAAAAATGTTAAATTATACACCTTTTTAATGTATAAAGCATTAGGCTTTTTTTAGAATTAGACATTTTATAGAAAATTAGGGGAAAATAAAATAAAACTATGTTTTATTGCCATTGTGTGAATATGTAATCATCTAATCAATAAAAAATAAACATAATATAACGTAATTACAATGATTATGCATTACGGTTTACATATAATCAGTTATTTATAGTGTTATTATAGTTAACTAAATCTACAATTACTGAAAATAAACACGAAGGGAAACTAAATTTAATATTTAAAACACTAAAAAACTTTATTCTTAGCTAGCTGCCCAAGAAACATTTGTCAGTGCTTTTCTATTTTAATATACTTTAAAATAGAATTTATTTCTGCAATACAAAGCTGAGGTTTCATCAGCCTCATTACTCCAGGCTTCACATGATCCTTCAGAAATCATTCTAATATGCTGATTTATTATCAAAGTTAGCAAAGCATTTGAGCTGCTTAATATTTTTTGGAACCTTTTTCCGAATTCTTTGATGAATAAAAAGTTTATTTAAAATATAAATCTTTTTTCTAACAATGTAAGTCTTTACTATTACTTTTAATCAATTTAACACGTCCTTGCTGAATAAAAGTATTAATTTCGTTCAAACAAAGAAAGGAAAAATTTACAGATCCCAAACTTTGAACGGTAATGTATATTGTTAGAAACTATTTCTATTTTAAATAAACGCTGTTCTTTTTAACATTTTATTCATCAAAGAATCCTGAAAAAAAGTATCACAGGTTCCAAAAAAAAACTAAAAAAAACATTTACAACATTGATAATAAATTAGCATATTAAAATTGATTTCTGAAGGATCATTTGGATCACTGATGCTGAAAATTCAACTTTGCATCACAGAAATAAATAAGTATAATAAAAGTACTCTTTTAAATTGCAATAATATATTTCACAATATTACTGCTTTTTTCTGTATTTCAAATAATCAAATTGATTAGCAGAAAAAAACATTAAAAATCTTACTGATTCCAGACTTTTTAACTTTTGATAATGTTAACCCAGGACTGGACAGGACAAAAATAAATAAATAAAGAGAAGATGTGAACTTTGTGAATTCTTTCTGGCATGCTGCAGTGTATACTATTAGTGCTAAATGTTTAAATTCATCAGTGAACCCAACACCACATCTTTAATGCGACGGCTGAGACTCAGGAGACCACAAAGCTTAATCACTCTATTACACAGAAGAGCTCTCAAGCATAACTACAGAGTGACTCCACACTTCCCTTAAGTGATGACAAGCAGGGAGGCTTTTTACCACTGAACTGACTGACATTCTTGGTGGATTTGAGTTTCTGAATCTTACCGATGGTCTGTCTCTGTGTGTATTCACAGCATCCACGTTCAAACAGATCGACTCCACCTTACAACCTGAATACACAGAATGATTCACAATCAAGACCGGAAGAGCATTATTTAAAGAATAATGTCCAGATTAGTTAAGAAAGAGTTCTTGTCTTACCATAGGCCACTGGTGTTAACTTCAATACTGTGTGTAGAGGGCATTTCAGGTAAGGCAGTTCCCCTAAAGGAAAAACACACACCAAACAAGTATTAATTTCTTTCGAAATTTCTTTTCAAAGAAAGAAAGTAAACATGTACTGACCACAAACTTTAAACAATAGTTTTATTCATCAAAGAATCCTAAAAATAAGTATCACGGGTTCCAAAAAAATGTGTTAAGCAATATATATTAAGCAACTGCTTCCATCTAAAGTAGACTTTAGATGACTTAGAATGAATTTTAAATGCATTAATCATCAGTGCAACTCTGAACTGAAAAAAGGGAGGAAGATCATGGGTGGTGTCTTTGTGGTTATTACCTGCAGGTTTGTCCAGAAAGTAGGCCAGCAGGCATCTCATGACGGCTTGATGACAGATGACCAGAACGTTTTCCTGCCGCTCTAACTCCATGATCACAGGTTCCAGCCGCTGGACCAAGTCTTCATAAGACTGTGTAAGGATAAGAATAGTGCTTTACAGAACTGTTTCATTTACTACATAATGATCATATTACACAATAGGCTGGATAAAAATAGCAGCTGACAGGAAACTTCAACCTATGAACCAATGATACTACATTGAATATTTGTACTTTTAAAAGTTCATTTGTCACACTACAGAACTCTTAAGGTGAACTGCAGAAAAACTGAATCAACGCAAAGTTGAAGTCAGAATTGTGAGACAGAAACTCGCAATTCTATGAAATGAAGTCAGACTTATTAGATATAAAGTAACAATTCTGACTTTTTTTCTCAGAATTGTGTGATATAAACTTGCAATTGCAAGTTATGAAGTCAGAACTGCGAGATGTAAACTTAAAAGTTTATTTGTCACATAACGGAACTCTTGAAATGAACTGCAGAAAAGCTCAGAGGTGATTAAAATGTACAATTAATGCCTTTGCAAGTAACTGAAATGACTAATTGAAAAATAAATGTAAAATAAAGCTTAGATACTAAATTTACTACTATTATTTTTTAAATCGCAATTTCAGTTTTTTTCTCCCCAGAATTGAGATAAAAACGCAATTGTGAGTTATAAAGTCAGAATTTCAAGATGCAAACATGCAATTCTGACTTTTTTCTCAGAATTGTGAGATATAAACTTGGAATTGCGAGTTATAAAGTCAGAAGTGTGAGATGTAAAGTTTTAAAAGAATTATGAGATAAAAAGTCGTAATTAATTTTTTTTATTCAATAAATAGCAAAAAAATAAATAAATAATAATAATAATAATAATAATAAAGATGCCAAAAGCTTATTTATATACAGTATGTGTGTATGCATGTATGTATATATTATTTTTCCTTCCCCTTAAAATCCAAAAATCAATCTATTCAATTATTTTTTACAATGAATGTGAGATGATTTTCACTAAATATTGACTAAAATATCACTAAAAAAGCTAATTATATTAAATGATTTGAGACCTACAGTCAAACCAAAATTTATTCAAACACCTTCAACATTTCTCACAATATCACAGTTTATTCGCTGTAGTTTAGAAAATGGTAATAAAATATGAGAAGAACTCAATAGTTAAACTATGTCAGAACAAATTCATCTTGATAATCACAAATGAATTACAGTCAAACCAAAATTGTTTTAGACACTTTAAAAATTCCTCACATTATCACAGTTTATTCGCTATAGTTTAGAAAAAAAAAAGAACAAATTCATCTTGATAATGTCGGATAACTTTGATAGAAAGGTTTGTAACAAAACATGGTAAGGTCAAAGTGTCAAATCAAATTTATAGTCCACTGTATGAAAAATGTGTGGGTATAATTTGTCACAGTTAACTTTATTTTGCTATCTTCACTTACATAAATAAACTATAGTGTCCTGCACCCACTAGTAAAAAAAAATATAGAAAAAATGATATCTGCTGTCTGAATCATTTTTGGATAATGCACAGTTGACATTTTCCCAGTAGTTTAAATCATATGTTCACAGAAACCCTTCTCACACAGAAGCTGAACAAGCAGCTGAAAGTTGATCATGAATCATAATTAATATAAGAACGACGCAGTCCTAAAACACACACCCTTATTTACAGTACTGAAATAAATGCATGCATTGCAAGCTTAAACACAAGTCACAAGGACCTTGCACCCAGTCCTTATCTAATATAGTGAGAACAGCGTGGTGCTTTAATGCTCTCTGAGTAAACAGGCTTGAGATATTGATCTAAATGAGAACTGCTTGCTTGAAGAACAAACACACTCACAGCCTGACAGATGAGAGGGGCAAATGGAAGTGTGCATGTGCGGGCTGAGGGTAATGGTGTGTGATGTGCTCGGTCAGAGTAATAACAGCTCACAAAAACAGACTTGTTTACTCCATTTGGCCGGTGAGTAAGTCTGAGGACAGCCTAGCAACTATCAACATTAATTTGATGGTTGTTTAATGTGCTAAAGTATGAGTACAAGCTCTTCGTAGCAAAAGGGACATAAAAGCATTAATGATAAAATATCAATGCTGACTATCATGTATTAGGCCATTAACCCTTATCATTATCAATTAAAATGAAATCCACATTAAAAAAAAAATGCAGTGATTGAAAGTAAACTGATCTGATGTAAACCGACCTCTCCTTTGGGATAGCGATAACGATATTTGTCCTGGTCACGTAATGCAAACTCTAGTGGATATCTCTGCTGGATCTCCTCATACATGAGCTCCTCACAAACGCCCTAAATGCACACACACACACACACACACACACACACACACACACAGAGATTGACAGAGTCAATTAACACAATATCCATTAAATAAACACAAAGCTAGTTTAACGTTTATAAATAAGAGACTCACGGCATCAATTTCATTGAGAGCTTTCCACTGTTCGTATGGCACACCCACAGCTTCTGCCGTCTGTATGGTCCTCTTCATCTGACTCGTCCACACCTTCAAATCGCGGATGTTCTGCGACTGGATAAACTGGCCCAAAGCATTAGCATACTGGGAGGGAAAGTGAAAAAGCAGAGGTTTAAATTATTAATACAAAAGCACAGTCATTCTTTGAAAGATTTAAGATACCCGATTTAATTAAAACATAGAGAAGCAGGATTATTCTGGGTACTTCTTTTTGCTCCAGTTAAGCTTGTCTACAAGTTCAAGTCACTTGTTCAAAATTTTTAACAACACAACTTAAAAATTAGGGTGAAAAATTATTTTTAACTGCATTTACCAGTGTTGCATTTAGACACACTGTTCATTTATGAACCCAGGGTATATCAATATTTAAATGATTATAAAATCTAATGTTTATCATTATATCAATTTCACTACACTAACATTCAAAGGTTTGGGGCTAAAAATATTTTAATGTTTTTTAGGGAAGTAAAGGTTTTGTTAAGCTCACCAATACTGCATATATGTAATAAAAATTTAGTAAAAACTGTAATATCATGAAATATTATTTCGTACACTACCAGTCAAAAGTTTTTAAACAGTAAGATTTTTAATGTTTTTAAAAAAGTCTCTTTTGCTTGATCCAAAGTAAATTTTAAATATTTTTACCATTTAAAATAACTGTTTTCTATTTGAATATATTTTAAAATGTAATTTATTCCTGTGATTTCAATGCTGAATTTTTAGCATCATTACTCCAGTCACATGATCCTTCAGAAATCATTCAAATATTCTGATTTGCTGCACAAAAAACATTTATTACTCATTTTATTTAGGTTTTCTTGAGGAATAGAAAGTTCAGAAGAACTGAAATATAAATCTTTTGTAACATTATAAATGTCTTTATCATAATTTTTAAATTCTCCAAGCTCCAAGCTTTAGAATGGTATAACGTCACAAAAGCTTTCTATTACAGATAAATGGTGGTCTTTGGATCTTTCTATTCATCAAAAAAGCAGTTTTAAATATTGATAATAATAATAATAATAATAATAATAATAATAATAAATGTTTTTTAAGAGCAAATCAGCATGTTAGAATGATTCTAAGGAACATGTGACACTGAAGACTGGAGTAATGGTGCAGAAAATGTAGCTTGACCACAGGAATAAATTACATTTTAAAATATATTTAAATAGAAAACAGCTTTTTTAAATAGCAAAAACATTTAAAAAATGTACTGTTTTTGCTGTATGTCAGATCAAATAAATGCAGGCTTGGTGAGCAGAAGAGACTTCTTTAAAAACCTTGACTGGTAGTATATTACAATATCTTTTGCAAATTAATTTATAATTCTATTGGAATATAATTTATTGCTGTGATGACAAAGCTGAATTTTCAGCATCATTACTCCAAATTTCAGTGTTGTGTTGAAAATAATATTATTTTTGTAGAAACCTTGATACATTTTTCTTTGATAAGCAAAACATTCAAAAGAACATTTGAAATGTTTTTGTCGTCACTTTGATTTCACAACTTGTACATATTTTAAGACCATCAAGCAATTTTTGTAGTCATGAATGGATTCTGTGATTTACACGAATACATCGCGATTCTCTCTTAAATCGATTCTGAGCTTAGTTTTTAACAGCAGATGGCACTGCATGCTTTAGAAACAGACGTACTCTGTTTGCGCCCAGTTCCTTACACACAACTTGAACCTAAAATAATCATACATAAAGTTCAAAATGTTTAAAGCAAATTATCCAGAGCACAGTGAGCTGTGTTTACATTAATCTCATGTCGAGGTGCAAGTACATTTTACTACTTAAATTGCAAAAGTGCTCTTCTTCGTGAGCATTTAAGTGTGCTGTTAAAAAAGCTAAGCTTAGAATCGATCCCAGAGAAAACTGATTCAATCGTAGCACCCCTACATGTTTGTGTTTGTTGGTTAGGCTACAAATTATCAGTCAGTTTAGACGGGACTATAAAGCTTACATCCTTTCCCCTTGCCGAGAGCCCTGAGTCTCCACCGATGCGTCCTTTGATGTTCAGATCACTCTCTCCATGCCGGCACAGGAAGATGGAGCGGGGCGTGATGTGGATATTCATGAGGTAGTAAACTATTCGGCTCTGTATGTGGTCCTGTACCCGGTTCACCAGGTACCGCCGCCCCACGTCAATGATCTTAATGAACGAAAGGTCCCTGAACACACACACAAAAACAGAAAATACATCAAATTCATAGATTCATAGACTGGATTAAGTTCAGCAGGACCAAAATGGCATTTACCTGTCCAGCTCCTCATCCAGTGGCTCATAAGAGTTCTCATAACATTTTATCCTCTTCATAAAGTCTGCAACAGCTTCATCCGTGTTACAGTGTGTGTAGTCTGGACTGCCCAACTTCACTTGCTGAATGCAAAAAAACACAAATTCAGACCAAAAACATCAGATACTGAAGGCATTCAGAAGGTCTGAGACTTACCACAATGTTCTCTGCAATAACATCCGGGTCTTCACACACAGATTCCACAAAGAAAAGCTGAGGGGTGAGAAAAGAGTGTTTTAAAAGAGCGAATACTTAAGAAAAACACCTCAAAAAGGAATGATCGCATATACAGCACCTTGAAACCATTCTGCTCTGCAAATCTGAGGATCGTCTCTCTCCTTTCTCTAGTTGTGTTTGTGGCATCAAAAACCTGTAAAACAGGTAAATGCATTATAAAGCTACTCGCTACAAAAGAGAGGCACCTATATGACATTTTCTATTTCAATTCAATGTGTTGTAGGGCTGCGCGATATATCGAAATCATCGAAATAACGCAAAAGTACATATCGCAATATGCACATCGCTTACAGCTTGCAAAACACAAATAGAAAATTACTCACTGCTCTTGTCTAAATAACTTTTGTAGCTTAAATAAGAATCAGTGCATATTGAATTCATAGAGTGAAGACTAAGTGTTTTATTTTTACTTTTTATTATTCAGCTCCCAAAATGACTACACTAATGTTAAAATGACATTTTCATGTAATGCTAGAGTGAAACACTACCCTTCACTTGTAGGGGTTGTTGTAGGGGTGCTTTCTTCTCACAAAGAGTGAAACACAGTTATATAAGAATCAGAATCAGTATGGGCTTTATTTGCCAAGTGTGCACAAACACTAGGTTGTTGTGGTTTTAAAGGAGCTCTTGATACATACATACACAAATAAGCATATATATGACACAAGATACAAGTTATAGAAGTTCACAGAACTGATTCAATAACAGCTGAGTAACACTGTTTCATCTGAGCACGTGGCCCATCGTATCGCATTATTTAACGAGTTATTGCATATCTAAGTTCTCTTCAATATCGCACAGCCCTAGTGAGTTCAAATGTTTTCCTTACCGCCACCTGGCCACCTTTATCTGTGAGGAACTGCCGTACGTCATTGAGAGCTGCCAATGCACACTGCCTAGAAGAGATAAATGAGTTTCTAAGCATTCTTAGCATTTTTTCGTTTCATTTCATATTTTGAATGGCTGCCATTGATAAAAAACAATGTCTTACTTCCTGATTTTTAATCCCTCTTCATTGTCTGGCCGAAAGAACTCAAAGGACTTGTATATCTTCACACATTCACGCCTGTACTGCCCAACATTAAACTCTGTGAAGGTAAAACATCAAGACAAACCACTTTCAGGATGAGCAATGCTGTTAATATTCAACACATCTGAAACAAGAAATTGTACCTTTTGTTGGAACATCAATCCAGTTGAGGTAGCGTGTTAGTTTCTTGGAGATGTAGGTCTTTCCTCTGGCTGGTAGACCAACGGTTACTATAAGTGTGGGGCAGTTGGTCATACATACTGAAAGACAAAAAAAAACAGCAGCTCATAAAAAACAAAACCCTTATCAGAGATGTTTAGCAATAATATTCTTCCCATATACTGCAAGTGAAGTGTCAATCATCACACCATTCGGTGTAAATAACTAATACGTTTTAATCTATGTGCAATTTGGGTGACCTTTTCTTTATTGCTTTAATAAAATCTGAGTCATTTTGGTATCTCTACTTAAAAGTGCATATCATCATATCAATGTCCATATAGTCCTGCAATTTAAAATGGGTGAAAATGATACGGTGTTCTTGGTGTGTACAAAAGTACACTAAAATTTAAGTATAGCTTTTTAGAGGTGAAATGGTTCTTTAACAAATCAAGAACAGAGCAATTTTACAAGAGCAATATTTAGCCATTTTTAATATTTCAGTAACACTTTACAATAAGGTTCATTAGTTAAACATTAATTAATGTATTAACTAACACAAACTAACCATGAGCAATACATTCGTTACTGTATTTGCTAATTTTCATTAATGTTAGTTAATGAAAATACAGCTGTTCATTGTTTATTCATGTTAGTTCACAGTGCATTAACTAATGTTAACAAGATTTGAATAATGTATTAGTAAATGTTAAAATTAACATTAACAAAGATTAATAAATGCTGTATAAGTATAGTTCATTATTAGTTCATGTTAACTAATGTAGTTAACTAATGAACCTTATTGTGAAGTGTTACCAATTTTTTTAGATAACATTTTAGATATTAAATTGAAAAATGCATGAAAAATATAGTACAGAAATGTCCATAATTTATATTAAATTCCATAACTTTCACTGTCCTAGAAAAATATAGTTTTTAATCCCCTTATATTTCTATAACCGTGGGAAGACTGTAAATATATTATACATTAATGTATGTAACTTTTATATTATTAATATTGTTATTGTTAATATTCAAATCTGCAATATTTAGCCATTTTAGATGTTTTAAATGAAAAAAAAAAACAATTTTTAAATTCCCTTATATTTCTAAAACCATGGGAAAAATGAATATATATGAAATAATGGAAATGTAAATGTTATATATTCAAGAATATATTTTTGATGTTATTAATATCATTATTGTTAATATAAAAACCTGCAATATTTAGCCATTTTAGATCCTATTTTAGATTTAAATTAGAAAAACATAAAAATGTATATTAGTATAGAAATCTGTATGATTTCATTTAATTCCATGACTCTCATTGTCCTAAAAAACATATTCATTTACATTTCTATAACTATGGGAACACTGAATATATATGAAATAATGTCACTGTAAATGTTATAAATTCAGGTATATAACTTTTATATTATTAATATTATTCTTGTTCATATTAAAATCTGCAATATTTACGACATTTTAGATTTTTCTTAGATAATATTTTATATTTTAAATTCAAAATGTATAAAAATGCATATTAGTATAGAAATTTCAGATTTGTATTAAATTCCACAACTTTCACTGTTCTAGAAAAACGTACATTTAAAATTCTCTTATATTTCAGAGAAAATTCACAAGAGCAATATTTAGCCATTTTAGATATTTATTTAGTATTTTAGATTTTACATTGAAAAAAAAGTGTATTAGTATAGAATTTTTCATTTTTGTTAAATTCCATAACTTTCACTGTCCTAGAAAACAATTGTCTTATATTTCTATACGCTGAATATATATATATATATATATATATATATATATATATATATATATATATATATATATATATTAATATAAAACACTTATATATAAATTATATATATATATTTTTATATATATATAATTAATATATTTATGGCATTTATATATATATATATAAATGCCACTGTAAACATGTTATATATTCAAGTATATAATTTTGAACATGCATTTACTGTTATTTTGTTAATTTGTTATTAATTAACTTTATATAAATATATCTAACTTATAATCATTCGTTTTCATACACGTGCGATATTTAGATACACATCTTCTTACGGATTATTTAACGTGTTTAACAAAAAATAAAAAATAAAAAATTCAATACGATCAAACAAAAAGCTTCTACAGCTGTTAAAGTCCAGCTCTGAACATGGTTCAATTGAATCACCACATAAGTATTGCATCAGAAAGCGGCTTCGACCCTCATCTGACTCCAGCATCAGTGTCCGGCTCTCATCCTTTCATTCACACGTACCCTTTCTTTGACCAATGTGTCTCTCAGGAAGGCCGTTTTTGGAGGATGGCACCCATATTTTCTTCAAAGGATTCTGAGTGAGCTCTCGGGTTAGACTATTACCGCATTGCTCCGTGTTGTCCTCGGCTATATTCATGATATTCGTCGACTGTACGCGCTAACGTCCATAACCATCAATGCGCACTAAAGACAGCGTTGAAGAATGTCATGAGGCTGGAGAACGACACTACCGTAACGGCACGAAACAATGCGCAACCTACTACACTTTACCGTAAGGCCTAGTGTATTCTTACATAGTAATTAAATACAGGACAGACAAAAGCATTTTAGCAGCTTGTTTTATATGGAAGTCTTAATTTGAATCTTTTTATGTTACTTTAAACTTACGTTTTCCCTGTTATTCTGTGTCTATTCTGTGGTCTTTAGACGTCACGTTGTGACTGTTACTTTTCTCAACGCTCATAACGAATGAACCAATCAGAGTCGTTTAAGGTTGCTGCAATTGCAACGTATTTAGATGTGTTGGTAAGATACCATTATTTGGATTAAATGTATTATTAAATTATTATTATTAGTGTACAAACGTCTCCAGTACGTGCAATGAAAAGAAAAAAGATGGATGTGTACTAAAACCTAAAAAAGGGTATTTTAAGAATTACAGTAGGAACAAAAGGAATTTCACTTCCTAAAAAAGTATGAACCATCAATCAGACGCCAGAGGACATGTACACTACCAGTCAAAAGTTCATGTTTTTAAAGAGTTCTCTTCTGCTTACCAAGCCTGCATTTATTTGATCTAAAGTACAACAAAAACAGTCAAATTTTGAAATATTTTTACTGCTTTCTATTTGAACATATTGTAAAATAGAATTTATTCCTGTGATTTCAAAGCTGAATCCTTCAGAAATCATTCTAATATTCTGCTTTGCTGTTCAAAAAAACATTTTTATTATTATTATGCTGAAAACAAAGTTTATCTGAAATAGAAATCTTTTGTAAAATTATAAATGTCTTTATCATCACTTTTGATCCATTTAAAGCATCACTGATAAATAAAAGCATCAATTTCTATAATTCCTTTCCCTACCAAAACATTTTTAATGGTATTGTGTCTAATGTTACAAAAGGTTTTATTTCAAATAAATGCTGATCTTTGGATCTTTCTATTCATCAAAGAAAAAAAATACACTCAACTGTTTCGAATACTGATTATAATAATAATAAATGTTTCTTGAACAGCAAAGCAACATATTAGAATGATTTCTGAAGGATCATGTGACACCGATGATGCTGAAATTTTGTTTTGATCACAGGAATAAATTACATTTTAAAATATATTCAAACAGAAAGCAGTTATTTTAAATAGCAAAAAATATTTCACAATATTACTGTTTTTGCAGTATTTCAAATCAAACAAATGCAGGCTTGCTGAACAGAAGAGACCTCTTTAAAAAGCATGACAAAAACTTTTGACTGGTAGCATATAAGACAAAGTTGTGATCATGTTGATCATTTAGAGACCCTAATATATGATACAGAAGGTTTTACAAGGTAAAAAGAACTCTCCTGTTCTAAAACAGTGTTTATCAGAGCGCCCCCGTGTGGTATTAGACATTTATACGATTAATAATATAACAATAAATAATAATTTTATTTATACATTTAATACACATGTCTGAGAGTTAAAGTACTAAATAAAATTAAATGTAAACTGCTTAAACACATCATTACTGGCTACACGGATCATGCACATTTTCACTGGCCTTTCCAGGGTGCAGACAACAAGTTATAACTTGGATAGTCCGATTTCACCAAAGGTGGTAGTGTGAATCACTGCTCTGTCTTGTAAAACCTGTTTCAGCAATGACATCTGAATGTATAGAGCATGCTTGGCATAAAAACAGCTAAATAAAATGCAAAAGAATGCAAATTAGGTCAAAGTTCACCACTGAAATTAACACTCTACAAGATCACAGAAACAGCCTAAACTTAAAGACTATAACACTATACTTCAAGAAAACAATGTTATTGCATCCATTTATAAAAATGCACATTTTAAGACTTAGAAAAATGCTAGAAGCTTATTTTTCTAACATTTTGGAAGTGAAAGTAAAGCTAAAGACCACATGCTATACATATATTCACCACTAGATGACAAGAAAGAGACATTTTCATGGCTACGGACCCTGTGGATTGTGGGTAGGGGATTTGACTTGAGCTTGATAATAACAGTGATCTGTGAGAAATGCAGTGTATTTATATCAGTCTGCAGTGATATAATGTTAAAAGATACTCTAAGGTTATGAGGCTACACAATGTGAGATTGTTGTTTTTTTTTTTACAGCAAAAAAAATAATAGATCAGCTGAACAATTTGCACACATGCATATTGGTTTCCTTAACATTTTTGAAAAGAAAAAAAACACTGCGAAACACTGACAACTGAGATTGAGCTGTTTTACATGAGGAACTAGTAAACCACAAAACCTCAACAATCATACATTCACTCCTAACTCACTTCCAGTTACTATTGCAAAACCTATTAATCAGCATTCATATTTCCATGGAAAACTAGGTCTGGTGTGGCTAATAGTGGAGAAGTGGGTGTGGAGTATGAGATATCATTGTACAAACAAATAGTATCATAACCATATCTCACAAATGCTGCTTATCTTGTCTCTGACATACAACATCTGACAGACTGTAATTGCTCTAAATCTCTGAGATATATATATATATATATAGATATATATATATATATATATATATATATATATATATATATATAATTATACTGGCTTTAGTTTGTGTTTAAAACTGACTGTCATTCCCATCACAACGGACTGAGCTATACTAATCTACAACCATTTAATTATCAAGCCCGATTGTTAGCAATTACTCCACACAACCTTCTCATTTTCTAGTCATTGAAACAAATCTGGAAGAAATGCAACAGCAGCTGTGTTCAGTATAATGTTTCTCATTTGCTGATAACCTAAATAATAAAATCCCTCAGATTTTTGTCTTCTCTCTAGGTCATAGTATTCTATTTTTACAACCTGAAAAGCTGCAGTTTACCTCCATGTCAGTAATCTAGCAAACATGGCCATGATTTGACCTCAACTCCTCCACACTCGTGTGTTTAACACTACTAAGAAATCGACTGATGCATTTCAGTGCATGCAGCACATGATCCAAACACAGTGTGCTTATCTTCATTCATTCAGTGCACTGCACAGAACACAACGTTAGTTTATTTTTAGCCCGCATGCATGGTTTACAACAATATACAAGCACAGGTTAAGCGAGTATATGATTAGCAGGCCACGTATATAACGTTACTGCTCAAATAAACGGTTCGTGGACTCTTGTGTCCAACGCACACGCGCCTACGTGACAGAGTCTTGTTTACTTCTTCCTCCTCGCACACACAATACCAGCTGCTTCCGCTAGAGAACAGCCATAACGTCATGTTCCTTACCCCTCTTGTCCAGATTCTGCGTGTTTTTGGACCGGCCGGCGCCCCTCATTGTCTGCGTTTTCTCTGTTAGTGCTTTATTTTGATGTCCGAGCCTTGAGGTATAAAGGAGAAGTATGTGAAAACACAAGCGCACACGCCCACTGATTGACAGCTGGCGCAGCCAATCGCTGCGAGGCGGCGGCGGGGGGACACGCCCACCTATCATTGGAAAGAATCAGGGGAAAGTTTGTTGATACTGTTGCGCAGTGTTATGCAATGCACTGTATGTTACACAGGTTTGTGTCACAGTTTGTTTAGTGATTGCACTTGAGCCTTTGTTTTTACAGGTTTAAAAAAAAAAAGGATTGGATTTTGGAACACGTCCAAAAAATCTCATAGGACAGAAATATTTTTTTTATTTAATTATTATTATTTTTTAATAATGAGAATTATAAATGGAACTCATAGATTTTTTATTATTATTTTTATTTTATTAAATATCATACATTATTTTTTTGTGTAAAACTGAAAATATAAAGTATGAAATGTGATGTTCTGGGAGAAGTTATTATATATTAAATTATACTAATTTATGCTATATATGTAATTTATTGTATTAAGTATTATACATATTTTTTTGGTGAAATTAAAAATATAAAGTGTGAAATGGGATGTTTTGGAAAGAAAGTATATATTAATTTATACTATTAATGTCATTTATTTTATTATGCATTATACATTATTTTTGGTGAAACTGAAAATATAAAGTACAAAATGAGATGTTTTAGGAAGGAAGTATTATATACTATTATATAAACTGAAAATCTAAAGTATGAAGTAGGATGTTTTGGGGAGAAAGTATTATACATTACTTTATACTAAATTATACTATTTATGCAATTTATTTTATTAAATATTATACATTATTTTTGTGTCAAACTGAAAATATAAAGTACGAAATTATACTAATTTATGCTATACATGTCATTTATTTTTTTAAGTGTTATACATTATTACTTGGTGAAACTAAAAATATAAAGTACAAAATGGGATGTTTTGAGAAAAAAAGTATTACATATACATTTTTAATAAATGATAATATATATAATAAATTTGTATATATTTATATATTAATTTTTTATTATTAATAATTTTTTAAATTACGTATTATATATTTTTTGGTGAAACTGAAAATCTAACGTACAAAACAGGATGTTTTGGGGAGAAATATATATATATATATATAATTATTATTATTATCAATAAATATTATGAATGTAAAATATCAGATTTTTATATTTATTTCTCTTTATATGAAAGTGCTATTGTTGTAGCTATAGCTATATTAAGATTTTATTAGGAAAATAAATTCACCGTTTTTAAAAGGAATTACACCATTAAAAGAGAATCGTTCGAAATCTAATTTAATAAGGCCTACATGGCAGACTAATGCAGGAGAGGTGTTTTAATTACACGTTGTCTCTCAGGACGTCTCAGCTACATTAGGAACATCTTGACCTGCTGGATGCTGCAGTGCTTCCGCATTCAAAAACTTATTTAGCCTGGACAGTGGAACATGTCGGTCACGTAGCCACACGTACCGTAGTAAAACATCAGTAAAGACAGACAGAGCTATGGACACAGGCCAAGTCAGGACACAGGTCACACGGGTCTGAAAATAACTATTCATATGGCAAATGTCAATACATAAACAGCTGATTAGAGCTTGACTTGCCGTCAGTGTTTTTGTTGTTAAGTTCAGTGCTTTCTGGTAAGCTGTAAAAAAAGTCAAAAGTGTGACGCTGGTCACGGTTACGCTTAGACTGGAACAAAGCAGGGCATGCAATTGTGATGAGGGCATGAAATTAAGAAGGGTCCCTAGGAACAGGATGTAAATGTGATCTGGTGCACACAAACGCACACACGTCACCATAAGCTTGTGATCTCGCCATCAGACAGCACACTATTTTTACATTTACAAATAACAAAAGCACAAACTGTTAAAAACGTTTGGGCTGTCTGGCACTGAGGAAAAAGGCTATGACGGATGAAAATAAATACGCAACTTGTGACAACATATCCTGACCTTTACGTGGAACATTCTGTGTGAAGGCCACAGTGCTTAGTGACCCTGCTTCACAAGTCGTACCCCTATTCCTGGCTCTCACGACATGAACATGCTCTTGAGCAAAACACCCGCACAGCCTTCTTGTGAACAAATACAGCTTATACCATTATATAGGCTATATACGGTACAAAAAAAAAAACGTCTGTCCCATGTTTACATACATCCCTTACGAAAATTAACCATGGTTTTACTATATTAAAAGTGTAACCAAAGACTATAGAATACCCAAGACGTGTCACTCGTATAGTTTTGAATGGGGAAAAGACAAGTGCAATTGCCGCGAAGCCCCGCCTTCTTAATGAACGAGCCAATCGTTGATTAGTATAGTCAGTGCGTCACTGCAGCTGCAGTTAGAAGTCCCGGTTGCTATAGAAACAGTCGGCGTTCTAAGACGTGCGCTCAGTACTGCGCATGCGCACTGCCTGTTCTAGCCTTTAAAACACGCGTTTTTTAACGTTATTAAAGCACAAGGTACCATATTTACTAGGCAGTTCTTGTCAGATTTCATTGGTGATTTCAAATATGAAATTTAATCATAAACTTGGTGAACAGTTTTGGAGAATCTGATGTTTCCCTGTTCAAAGAGCTGCACTTCCATGCCCGAGAGGCGTTTCAAAGATGGCCGCCGAGTGGAACGACTTGCCTTAAAGGGACTTTCAGTGTAACCATGTTTTTTTTTTTGTTTTTTTCTGGCGCATTGATTACCATTTATATAATGTTTGTTTTATTTGTACCAAAACCAGTTTTTCGTAAAGGAATATCAATATTTTAATACTTTTTATTATTATTCAAAACAAAGAAATATATAGCCTAATTTTTGTAGAAAAAGTTCGATTATAGGTATGTTTTATTTACACACATGTAAATTTGTGTAAATAAAGTTCCTCCAAACCGTTTCACTGTTTCTCTCAGCGAGCGTCATGGCAGACACCTACAATTGTATAAATAATGCTGTTTTTGTGTCGCAGAATTTAGTTTTTTAGACGATAAGATAATGTACTTGTTTAGACTTCAAATTTGCCACTGGCTCCGTTGTCTCTGTAGTGGTTAAACATGAGATATAATTCATTTTGTGTAAATCTACCGGGCAGTCTAGTTATTCTATTATTTGTTCCAGAGCAAATACTCTTGGCTGAGGGCAAAGTCTAAAGTTTAATTTTATATAACTTTAATCTTACACAACTTTAGTGCTGTACATCAGAGCGTTTGTAGTTTTGACTGAATTGGCTAGCAAGTTGTATTTATGTATGTAATAGTAGAGGTCGCCATTAGACTTGTTTTATGAGTGAGTCAGCAGTACAGAAATATGAGTACAAAAACATAACAGTACAAAAATATGGCTTTCCTCAGAGGACATTCAAACGAACGTTTTGTGTGTGTGAGAATATAAGATTGAGCTGAAGAATGAAGACTGTGAATCAGACCCAGGTAATAATCACACTTGCTCAATCTAGCTCTCTGTCAATAATACTCGACACTATATTACAGCAGTAATACAACAACTTTTAATGAAGCAACTGAACGTTATTACCCAGATGTGTGGCCATATTGACAATTAATGTACTACTAAATACCTTGTTCTGCTCATTTATGCTGTCTAAACCATGGGAAAAACGTATGGAAGCAGCTAAATCATATAGAGAAGGACTTAGTAAGCAGGAAAGGGCAACACGAATGTTGTCAAGATCCTTGCACTGGAAATCCTGGTTTTCAGTTTGGCCAACCACAAATGCCTTTTGTTCCTCAGATAGTTTTTACACTCTTCTCCTTGATTTGTTTTTGTCAGTCTATAGTACTCCAATTGTTTTTCTCAATGTGACTGATTTATGTTATATTTCTTTAAAATGTTGTTACTTTTTTGATTTTCATACAATTTGAGTGTGGATGTCACTGTACTGCAATTGTATATTAATAATATATGACCCTGGACCACAAAACCAGTTGTAAGTAGCACAAGTATATTTGCAACAACATCCCGAAATACACTGTATCAATGTTTCTTTATTCCAAAAATCATTAGGATATTAAGTAAAGATCATTTTCCATTAAGATATTTTGTACGTTTTCTACCAGAAATAATGTCAAAACGTAATTTTTGTTCAGTAATATGCATTGCTAAAAACACCCTCAGATTCCAGATGTTCTCAGTCAAATATTGTCCTATCCTAGCAAACCAATCATCAGCGGAAAGCATATTTATTCAATGTATAAATCTCAATTTCAAAAAATGTACCTTTATGACTGGTTTTGTGGTCCAGGATCACTTATGATTGTGACTAAGGTAACTTGTTCACTGTGATTATTCAGAAAACCAAACAATTTCAAAATACCATTTCACAACTGTTTTGACTGCAATAGTATTTAACCACAGGCTTGATCAGCACAGGCACTTGGTTCCTCAAACATCAGGTGGCAGAAACTAGGGGAAAGGTCAGTGTTAAGTGGTCATCTAAATATGTTCACAAGAAAGTGGCCCGCTATCATCCCGACTAATGCTGGCTTTGCACCAAAACGCGGTGTGATAAGTGCTATTTATAAACCGCACGCAGTGCCTGACTACAACGAGAGCAGAGGATCTAGCACAGGCTGCTGAAACATTTTCCATAGTAAAACATTTTTAAAAAGTTAACAGAAAACATTCCTTCTCGGAATCTACTCGGCTTCGTAGTAATAATCATCACGAAATGTGTAAGCGCCTATGGGAAATGGTAGTATTTCATCACAATGTTGAGCTTAATGGCTTAATTATCTCTGGCTAATGCAAATTCCGGCAACCAAAATATTAAACAGCTGAATGTTTGAGATGGTTTGAGAACTGACTGGTCCACTAAGAAATGAAGCTGGAGTGAAGTTTTTTTTTTGAGCCTGATCTGACGTCAGGTTTAGGAAGTGACTCACTGCATCAAAAGCACCAAATCTCGTAATACAAGGAATACTGTGAAATGTTCTGATAGACAAACAATTCAGACAAACAAATGTATTTAACATTTTTATTTGCAATAAAAAGGGCCAATATCAAAAGCCCAAAACATCATATTAAAGGAATCGTTCACCAAAAGATGAAAATATGTGGAAAATTTACTCACCCAAAAGCCAACAAAGTTTGAAAATGTCTTAATTTTGGATTAGTTTCTTATGTTTGGATTATTGTGATGTTTTTTTCAGCTGTTTAGACTCTCATTCTGACGGCACCCATTCACTGCAGAGGATCCACTGGTGAGAAGTGAAGTAATGCTACATTGTTTAGATCTTGGATAGTGAGGGTGAGTACATTTTCAGCAAATTTTCATTTTTTTAAGTCTCTGGAGTGAACTGCATGATATGACCGGTGAGACTAAGACACATAGAAACACATCTTATACAAACACACAAACATAGTGTGAATAGTGTGTATCAAGTAATATATCAGTACATAAAGACATATAACATTAATGAACACACACAGCTGAAGGATTTTAAAGCAGCTTTTTAAAGTCTTCTTCACTGCTGGTGGTAGAAACAAAGACTGCCTCTGTGTACATGTGCATTCCCTCTAATTATTCCTCTGTTTTTTTTTCTCGTTTATCAACAAAGCTGGCTCCTGATGCTTTTTCCTTCCATCTATCTTCTGTTCTTCTTTGGATAGCCCATCTATTTCCATGTGCTTCCATTCTTGCTCTTGAATCCTTTTACCTGATCTTGACATTTCCTTCGTGTCACAGATCTGTCTGTTCTTCATCCCCTGTCCCTCATTGGCTACTGCATCCACTTCCTCCACTCTTCTCTCCTGTTGCCGCTTTCTTGCGTCTCTTGTTCAGCAAGGGGTTACTGGAGGCATCCAAGTCCTTAATCTTCACCTGCTCGTAATCTACACGCATGGTGGCCAGCGCGCTGGTTAACTCTTCCTACAAGAGACAAAAAAATACCTAGTATTTAACCAATATTTAATATTTATTACATATATAATTAGAATATATATATAGAATAACAAAAAAGTTGTTTTTCCACACACACACACACACACACACATATATATATATATATATATATATATATATATATATATATATATAATTTTTTTTTTACTTTTTATTATTTTTATTATTATTAGTAATATATAAAACTACTAATATGCATGCAAATATAATAATAATAAAAATGCTGATTAATTTACATGGCATACATATATTCTATATATTTAAATAGTATAACGTAAATGTTATTTATTATTACATATATTTTAAATATAAAAATGACATATAGAAATATAACAAAATGACTGAAACAAAATCTAAAATTAAATTTGAATTAAAAAATATTAAGAGCTGTAATATATATATAAAAAAAGATACTACTATTAAATAACAATGTTTTATTATTTTATTCATACATATTCAATATATTTGTTCAATTACATGAATATATAATATTATTCAATATATTAATATATTTCATTACTTGAAATAAAATAAATGTTAACTGAAATAAAATAAAAACACACTAAATCTTAAACTTATTTTATTTAAGTAGCTGTCATTTGTTTAATTTAGTTTGACTTGAACTATAACTAAAACTAAATAAAGTAAAATTAATAAATAAAATGTAATAAAAAATATGCAGATGTTTAAAAAAAAAGACAAACATATAAGTACTGAAAGTTTAATCGAAAGTAAAGTAAAAACCAAATGTAATTTGTAAATTAAAAATATTAACAAAAGCTACTAAATATTTTTGTTTATTATTTTATTTAAATGTATTTAATATGTTTGTTTAATTACATGAATACATGATATTATTTATTATAGATTATATATTCCATAACTTGAAATAAAATGAATGTTAACTGAAATAAAATAACAGATAAAAAGCTTAAACTTATTTTATTTCAGCTAGTTGTCATTTCTGTTTTTATGTTTGATTTGAACATAACTAAAAGTAAAGTAAAACTAATAAATAGAAATGAATAAAACTATATGGACATATTAAAAAAAAAAAAAAAAGTCAAAAATGTAACAAAATTACTGAAACTAACAAAAAGTAAATTAAAAACCAAATCTCAAAATAATTTTAAATTAAAAATATTATATATATATATATATATATATATATATATATATATATATATTCAATATATAATAGTTAAATTACATGAATATATGATATTTTATTTCAGGTAGTTGTAATTTCTGTTTCGTTTAGTGTGGCTTGAACTTAAATGAAATAAAGTAAAACTAATAATTAAAAATTAAAAACTATATAGACATTTTAAAAAATAATCATAAAAAACAACAAAAATCTAACAAAATTACTGAAACCTTTAACTAAAAGTAAAAACATAAAATCTAAAAATAAATTAGAATTAAAAATATGAACAAAAGCTGTAATATTACACAAATAGATGCTACCAAATAACACTGTTCTAGTATATTATTCATATATAAAATTAAAAACTAAAAGACATTTAAAAAACTAATAAAACTGACAAAACCAAAAATAAAATAAAACTCTAACTTAAATAAAACTGAATATATATATATATATAAAAAATAACAAAACTATAATAGTATATCAGTGAAGTAGAATAACACTGGTACTGATTCTGAAAAGTAAAAAAGTTTTGAAATAATATCGAGCAGTATATCTATTGTTTTTATCCATTTAGCAAAATATTTTAATTCAATTTTGTGCTAGAAAACTGTGTCTATGCTATATTTCTTTCAAATAAATGTCTTTTTTAATACATTTTAAGCATGGATGGCACAGAGTTGTTTTTATTCTTTTGTTTGGCTCCCCCTTGAGAATACAGCTGGTATTACAGAAAATAATGCCCTCAAAAAGTGTTACCATTCTTTAGTGTCATTACATAAAAATGACAAAACAGAATGAAAAAGACACTTAAATTGTATTTGGATATTACTTCAAGCCTCTGCTTACCTTGACCTCGTCCCACATCTCGCTGTCCTCTGTCAGCACTCGTGTGGTGTGGAGAGGCGTTTGGGGAACCACCATGGATTGCTAAAAGAAACATCCCAGTGTTGAAATCCTCATATATGCAGAGCAACTATATCTGCATCAGCCTAGAATCAGCTAAAATACTCACATTGATCCAGGGGTGGTTCATGAATTGTTCAATGGTCATTCTTTCATTAGGGTCGGTCTTCAATAGCTGGTGAATCAACTGTTTGGCTGGAGGAGAATATTATATATCCGTAAGAAAAACATGACTGTTTTAGGTCCTCATGATCTCATGATCAGTCAAAAGTTTTCGAACACAGCTGAACAGTTTCTTCTGCTCATCACGCCTGCATTTGCTTGATCCAAAGAATAGCAAAATTATGAAAATGTTAAAATATTTTACTATTTAAAATACATTTCTATTTGAATATATTTAAAAATGTAATTTATTTCTTTGATTTGGAACTTTTTTTTTGCAGGTTTCTTTGATGAATGCAAAGTTCAGGAGAACAGCATTTATCTGAAAGTATCTTTATCATCACCTTTGATCAATTTAAAGCATCCTTGCTAAATAAAAGTATTCATTTCTATCATTTCTTTCTCGACCCCCAAAAATTATACTGACTCCAAACTTTTGAATTCTATAGTGTATAATGTTAGAAAAACTTTTTATTTTTAGCTGATCTTTGGATCTTTCTATTCATCAAAGAATCCTGAAAAAAATGTACTCAACTGTTTTAAATATCAATAATAATAATAAATGTTTCTTGAACAGCAAATTAGTATATTAGAATAATTTCTGAAAGATCATGTGACACTGAAGGCTGGAGTAATGATGCTTTAATTTATCACAGAAATAAATGACACTTAAAAAAATGTTCAAATAGAAAACAGTTGTTTTAAATGGTAAAAAAATATTTCACAATATTCCTGTTTTTGCTGTATTTTAGATCAAATAAATGCAGGCTTGGTGAGCAGAAGAGACTTCATTAAAACATTAAAAATATTACTGTTCCAAAACTTTTGACTTGTAGTGTATGTGACCCTGAACCACAAAACTAGTCATAAGGGTCATTTTTTTTTATATTGAGACTTAGACATTACAAGCTTTTCATTGATGTGTGGTTTGTTAGGACTATTCGAAAATATGGAATTTGAGGGTGCAAAAAAAAATCTAAATACTGAGAAAATCACCTTTAAAGTTGAAGGTTTTAATGAAAACTAAGGTTTTGAAAAATTAAGTTTTTATATATTTATGGTAGGAAATTTACTAAAGATGGAACATGATCTTTACTTAATATCCTAATGATTTTTGGCATAAAAGAAAAATTTATCATTTTGACCCATACTATGTATTTTTAGCTATTGCTACAAATGAAGAGTTCAGATGCAAAACCAGCTAAAAGCCATCTCGGTCAAAATGAGATAATGATACTGAGCGAATGCTCTCGACACATATTATACATCCATCAAATACTTTTACTTCAAACTCGCTAAAATCCCACCCTCAGCCCAGTACTGTGCATCGGAGCCTGGAAAAAATGGATTTTAAGATGGATTTAGAGGCTTTTGCATCTGAACTCTTCAAATACACCCGAGCTACATAAGACTGGTTTTGCGGTCCAGGGTCACATATATTAATGCATACATAAAACAGGTCCATGATTACATGTAGTCATAAAGACAGCAATATAAAACAAAAGCATCACTGCCCTCTGGTGGTTAACAGGCAACATGAAGTTTGACAGTGTGCAAAATGGACATAAAACGCATCTCACCCTCCTCAGACACTTCGGCCCACTCTGGGTTGGGAAACTCGTACTGGCCCATGCGAATACGTCGCTTCATTCCTGGCGAAATGGCTTGTCCCGTGTTGGAGTAGAATGGTGGGAATCCACACAACCTTCAAGCAACATAAAGAGAAACAAAAAAATTTCAGTTAGTTTAGTAGACATCGTTTAAAATGATGTACACCACAGTTTTAATTTAGCACTTGACAGAGTTGTTATACTCACAGGATGTACATGATAACACCCAGAGACCACATATCACATGATTTGTCGTATTTCTCAGGTCCTAAAACCTCTGGTGCTGGAGAGACGTGTAAAAAAAAAAACTTAGTTTGAATTAGCACACAGAGTGTTAGTCTATTTACACTACATATACAAACAGAACTCAGTCTCAGTCTGTTTTAAGAGAGGTAAAGAATGTACCGCTCATGATAAGAGTGACATTCATCTTACTGACCTACATAATACGGCGTGTAGCAGGGCGTCTGTAGTGGGTTATGCAGGGAAGTCTCTTTAGCAAAGCCAAAATCTGTTAGTTTGAGAACTCCAGTGTCTTCCTTACTATTGTAGAGCAGGTTCTCTGGCTGTGGAGGGCAGAGAGATGCTCAAAATATTGTGATATATCCCAGCTAAGTATCTGACTGTATTTCTTATTCTTACAGATGGTGGTAAGTCATTTGTTACCTTGATGTCTCTGTGTGCGATGTTCATGTTGTGCAGATACTGGATGGCTGTGCCGATGTCTCTCATGATCTCAGAGGCCTCTGCAGGTAAAAAACAGAGGGAATACAGTTTTACTGTTGCCTCTGGTGTTATTTCATGATTATAAATGTTAGAGAACAAACTTTAGTTCTCTAATTCAGTTCCTGCCTCAAAATATCAGCCAAGTTTATAATTCAGTGGATTATTAAAAAAAATGGATTGCCTATTAACAAACTGAAATCTAATCATAATCAAAATGTAAATGATTTTACCAGAAAGAGGTATCATACAAAATGCATGTTGTTTTTTTATTTAGTACTGACCTGAATAAGATATTTCACATAAAAGACAATTACACATTGTCCACAACAGAAAATAATAGCTGAATTTATTAAAATGACCCTGTTCAAAAATTACATACACTTGATTCTTAATTCTGTGTGACTGCTGTTTATCAGAAAAACCCTTCAGGTCCCATGAATTCTTTGTTTTTTTTGCATTGTTGTGTATTTGAACCTTTCCAACAATGACTGTATGATTTTGAGATCCATCTTTTCACACTGAGGACAACTGAGGGACTCATATGCAACTATTACAGAAAGTTCAAATGCTCACTGGTGAAAATTTTTGACAGAATGAAGATGTGTACATTTTTCTTATTTGTTCCTAAATATCATATTTTTTTAATTTAGTACTGCCCTTCAGAAGCTACAGAAGATAATTACGTGTTTCCCAGAAGACAAAATAAGTTAAATTTACCCTGATCTTCAAATTTCATCTGACCTGTAGGGACCTGAAGGTTAGAACAGTGGGCAATTTAACTGTTCAGGACAAACAAGGGGATCATGAACAACTATCACTAAATAAAAAAAAAAAACACATATCAGTTATTGGATTTGGATTGGATTCATTTCACATCGTTTGATCATTCAGGTAACAACAGTATTAAGAATCAAGTGTATGTAAACTTTTGAACAGGGTTATTTTTATAAATTCAACCACTATTTTCTCTTGTGGACTATATGTATTTCACATGAAATATCTTAATCAGGTCAGTACTAAATAAAAAATAACATGCATTTTGTATGATCCCTCCTATTTTGGTAAAATATATAATTTTTTTTATTTTACAGATTCTGCAAGGTGTATGTAAACTTTTGACCTCAATTTTGAACTAAACAAACAATGGAAATATATTGGAAACAGTCTTCCTTGTTTTATTTATTGTTAACTAACAAACTTATCAACTAAATGGAAATTGCATAGGAAATTAACAATCGGAATACAATGTGATGGCTCTTCCGAGCTTTATAATGGCAATGAATGGCTCTTGAGATTTTGAAGCAAAATAAAGTGCATCCATTCATCATAAAAAGTACTCCACATGGCTCCAGGGGGTTAATAAAGGCCTTCTGAAGTGAATCGATGTGTTTGTGCAAGAATAATATCCATATTTTAAACATGGGCGTCGGAAGCAAAATAAATGTGAGTGGGTCCTCCCCCACATTTTTTTTACTGTAGTATATGCCATTTTCTGTAGTCTGGTGCCTTTTAAATTAACAGAGTGTCTTTTTACACAAAGTGCAAATAGGCCACCTTTTTGGATGCAAGAGACCGGATTGGCGTCGCCTTTTGCCAGAATCGTCGTCTCCCTTTTCACATTTCATATCACATCAGAAAGTCAATTGTTTTCAATACAAATAAAAACGAATGAAATAATCAAAGTTGAAATAAAGTATCAGGTAGGGTTAGTGTATCTGAGCAGCAGGTATGCTGCTTTGTTTACTGTGCTGTGTCTCGGGAGTACAGCAGGAGCGAGTAACTAGTGAAAACACGGAATGAGTTGAATTTATATGAACTCTGAATGAGCCAAGTGTTATGGATTTGAGGAAACAGCAGTGTTTAATTTAAAAGCAGTTAAATAATTTAAATGGAGTTTCATTTATTAGGGCATTCGTCATACAATGGATTTGACTGACAACGCTCTGAAAAGTGCACAGACATAATTGCTGAATTAGAGATGGTAAAAGTGGGTGGGTCCAATATCATTGGTCAAGAAGACCAATACAATGGTTCAGACGTCCATCATTTAAAACTTTCTAAACTGTAATCTCTAGCTCCCACTAACTGTTGTATGTGCATTCACGAGAGCAAAAGATGAATGCAGAAGCGCATAGGAGAGAGCACAAAACACCAGTCATGAATTAAAAGTAGGGATGCGCAGGATACTGGTAATAGAAAAATACTGGTATATATTATATTTCAAACGGTTCAATATCATCATTTTTCCCAGTTCGGTATTTCATACGCTGCTGTTCATATGTTCACCTGTAGGCGACAGTGCTTCCTGAATTGCTGCAAAACCGGTAAAAGTGACAACACAAAAACGTGATGGATCATCAAACCGATAAAGCTCCCTCAACGTGCTCGAAAGTAGTGAATAAAGACAACAGTAGAAGTGAAATATGCCATTATTTTGCATACAAAACAGATGATTAAGGTGAATGAACTGACCTTACTGCACCTGTATGCAAGCGTTGCTATAAATCACCAAGCATTTGTCACTTGCTGATTCTGATCTTTTCCACGAATTTAGAAATCGACAGGTGAGTGCATCTTTCAATCAATCAAAAATTCAGATTTGAATAACTTTCATTCACAAATGATAGTGGGCAGTAGTAAAGTATTTTTACTTTACTCAAATAAATTTAAAAAAGTATCTGTAGTTTATTAGAGTGTTTTTCTTTGGATTTTTTTTTTTTACTCCATTCCAAAGCATAATGTCATACTTTTTCCTAAAGTACATTTCATAAATAATAGTTGTTGCTTATTTTACCTGTAATAATTGGGAATATTAACAATGTAGTATTTTCTTGTTCTCAAGTAAATTTTAGAATTACTGTTACTTGAGTAAAAGTAAGAAAGTCATATATTTCTAATGTAATAAAGTATTGCATATTTAGTATTCTAAAGAAAACACTCTAATGAAGTACAGACACTTCAAAAGTACTTTTAAAGCAGAGTAAAAAATACTTTCTGAGTCTGAAATCTAAAAACAATCAGAGAGACAATAACGTGATTTTGAACATTTTGACTGTTAGAATAACACTTTACAGTAAAATAGCCTTTGTTAAAATTCTGTAGGTAAGCTGACCAAACAGTATTACAGCACTTATTAATCTAGGTCAATAATTATTTATAAATGGTAAGTAAACTAATACATGTTCAGTATGTTAACATTACTTACTACAGTATCGATTTAGTATCCATACCGAGGTATTACATTCTGGTATCGCACCGAAGCCAAAATTATGGTACCGATCCATCCGTAATTAGAAGTACAAAATGAGGATTTGTAAGAGAAAATGTCACAGGATTTTAATATAAGCCAAGAGGAGACTGTTATTTATTTTGCAGTAAATAAAAATAGGTTCTCAAGAAACCAGCATATTCTCACCGGAACGCCACTCTCCCGTGAATATGAGAACGCAGTTAGCTGAAGCTAGAGATTACGGTTATAAAGTTTTAAATATGTATATTTTTGTAAGGCCTTTATTAACCCCCGGAGCCATGTGGAGTACTTTTTATGATGGAATTATGCACTTTATTTTGCTTCAAAATCTTGACCACCATTCACTGCGATTATAAAGCTAGGAAGAGCCAGGACATTTTTAATATAACTCCAATTGGATTCGTCTGAAAGAAGAAAGTCATATACACCTAGGATTGTCTTGAGTAAATCTTGGGGTATCTAATCAACTAACCAATAAAAAATATATTAGGAATGATTCCCCTCATTGTATTTATTGTTTTTTATAACTTGCAAAGTAATCAACTTAATGGAAATTACATTGCAAATTAGCTTCCTCTCAATATTCATAGCTGACCAACTAAGTGTTAAACCTCATTATCACTGTAAAACTGGTGGCAGTAGAAAGACTTTAGGTTGTTCTAAATGTATGTATGTGTGTGTGTGTGTGTGTGTGTGTGTTTGTGTGTTTGTGGCTACATACATCTATATTTGCATGGTACATTTCCTGTGTGCGTGTGTGTGATATTACGAAACTCAAAGACACAGATAACCCACCTCGCTCAGTGAAAGCCTGGTCTCCTCTGGCCTGAATTCTGCTGAAGAGCTCTCCCCCCTCCATACTGGCACGACACACACACACACACACACACACACACACACACATTTTCTAATTACACAGCTTAATGCACAAATACACAATCACAATAAGCTGAGTTCCTTTCCCAGCTGAGCATATGAAAAAAAACAACATGGCTTTATGGTTATAAAAATGATGTGAATCATATTATTGCCAAAATGTCCAAAGCAAGAGGGAAACAGGAAATGAGCTCTAATTAAGGGACGGAACGTTAGTCTCTGTGAATGTTGGACTATGACAGACTCTCTCTGCTCCACTGAGTGCTGCTCTCACAGTGAGAGTGAATGAGACGCTCTCAGACTGCACCTCAGATAAAGCACATCACAGTCACTTAATACAGCACTCAAAGCCACCGTTTGATTAAACAGCATAAAATCAAACGTTTGGAGCTTTTAGTCCACGTCTATTAGCTTTAAGATCATCAGTGTGAAAGCTAGCAGAATTCAGTTGTTGTGTTAAGCATTTACAGACTGTCTTTTCTGGAAAATGAATGACTCATGTTGGACTGCACCGATTTCTCTAGAATGAGAATGTCCCGAAAATCTACCGGCTATTTAACAAAGGGAATGAGGCATTTATTATGTCCAAATAAGAAAAAACATCAGCTCAGCTCAGTTCAGTTTTTTTAGTTACTGAAACAATCTAAACTATTTTAACAGTGAAAAAGAGAAGTGAAACCTTCATTCAGAACGAGAATCTGACACGAGATCACATGGTATCACTGGGTGCTAAAATACAGGAAAAAAACCCACAGCAACATGTTCTGTTTTTCCTGTCATGTCTTTATAAAAATGTCACTAGTCAAGGACGCTGACTAAAGAGCTGTACTATTTCTGGCAGCCGGGCATGATGGGAAATTACGTTTTAGCACTGACAGGACTCACCATTCCATAATTATGAGAAGACACTTTTTCCCACGATACATGTTTTCATAAAGGCTAAGGATGCGAACTATATGTGGCCCCCCGGATACTCGCCAGTGCAGTTCCACTTCTCTCTGGGCTTTGGGACACTCGAACAGAATCTAAAGAGATGAGAAAAAACATGCAGACTGTCAGTCTTTTATATTTTATTATTATTTTTTTTAAATATTATTTTTAAACATGGATGCATTAAACTGATCAAAAGACATTTATAATGTTGCAAGATTTCAGATAAATGCTCTTCTTATGAAGTTTCTATTCATCAAAGAATATTTTTTAAATAATTTAAATATAAAAATAAATGTGAAAATTAAATACAATAAATATTATGTCAATATAATACAATAGTAAGATGTTTCTGCTCACCAAGCCTGCATTTATTTGATCCGAAATACAGCAAAAGCAATAATATTGTGAAATATTTTACTGTTTAAAATAACTGTTTTCCTATTTGAATATATTTTAAAATGTAATTTATTTCTGTGATCAAAGCTAAATGTTCAGCATCATTACTCTAGTCTTCACTGTCACATGATCCTGCAAAAATCATGCTGATATACTGCTCAAGAATTTTTTATTATTATTATTATTATTGTTGTTGTCAATATTTAAAACAGCTGAGGAATTTTTTTCCAGCATTCTTTGATGAATAGAAAGATCCAAAGATCAGCATTTATCTGAAATAAAAACATAATTCTTTTATTTAGCAAGGATTCTTTTTCGATAAATGTTGTTCTTCTGAACTCATCAAAAAAGTTTGAAAAAAAAAAAATCTACTCTGCTGTTTTTAACATAATAATAATAATAATAATAATAATAATAATATATGTATTTTTGAGCAGCACATCAGAATATTCTGAAGCATCACGTGACTGGAGTAATGATGCTATTTTGTTTTGGTTTATTTTTTTAGTAAACATATTTTAAAAAAAAAATGGTACTGTTTTTGCTGTACTTTGGATCAAATAAATGCAGGCTTGGTGAGACTTGCTTAAAAAAACATTCAAAATATTACTGTTAAAAACTTTTGACTGGTAGTCTAATTTTCATAACTATTAATTTTAGAAAAATAAATATCATTTTATTAAAAAAAAAAAAAAAACATTAAAATGTCATCTGTGTTAACTGACAGCATGTCACGTATGCAGTCAAAGAAGATTAAATTGTTTTGAACTTGGAACATTCCTTTAATAAAACGTAACTGCTTTCAAGCTGCTCGCTGGCCATTAAAAAGGAACAGTTATGCAATAGCTCGTTTCATCTTGAAGAAAAGAAAATTTCTATTCATATTATGCAATTTACCACACAGATTCAGTACAGAAGGTCCTTAATTGGTCTTTCTGTGTGTTCGTCCTTTCTCTCCCCCTAAGTGGAATGTCAAACACATGGCGTGCACTGGAACAGAGTGAGACCTTGACATTGCACAGGCATCCCATCAGTGTATTTTTGGGGGCTTTGAGGCTTCCACTGCAGTAACACCCAGCGTAGCTGCTTGGTTAAGAGCCTTTCTAGTGTTTTGTGTGCCTTTTAGACAACATGATGTCTGTGATCACCCGATACTGACTGTAGTAGTTTAAATATTAAATATTAGTTTAAATATTAAGTTATTGTTTCATACATTAAATTGTTTAAATTTTATTACAGTATTCAAACAATATAGCCGTTTTGGCGCTGTTTAATATTGAATGACAGATCGCCGTAGCGGCAACGTGACGCACACGTGAACTGATCATCTCTATCGCTTTAATACAGTTTCAGTGTGACACAAACATGAATAAACTTCCGAAAAGAGTCCAAAAACTTCCAAAAGAGTGCAACTTACCGAAATCCGTATCTTGTCTCACATAATCACGTAATTGCTCAAAGATGCCAATACAGCAGCTTGTAAACAATGTGTCACGTGATCTCACATTTACCTCAGAAACATATTCGCTGACCATAAACTAGAAAAAGGAACTCTAGAGAGAAGTACTTTGCTACATTTCACATAAAAGACATTTACATATAGTCCACAAGAGAAAATAATAGTTAAAAATTACCCTGTTCAAATGTTTACATATGCTTGATTCTAAATACTATGTTGTTACCTGAATGATCCACAACTGTGTTTTTTGTTTAGTGATAGTTCATGAGACCCTTGTTTGTCCTGAACAGTTAAACTGCCCGCTTTTCTACAGAAAAATCCTTCAGGTCCCACATTTTCTTTCTTTCTTTTTTTTCTTCAGCATTTCTGTGTATTCGAACATTTTCCAACAGTAACTTTATGATTTTGAGATCCATCTTTTCAGACTGTGGAAAACTGAGGGACTCATATGCAACTATTACAGAAGGTTCAAATGCTCAGATGCTACAGAAAAAACATTAAGAGCCAGGGTTGTGAACATCAGAGTAAATGTAACTTATTTTGTCTAACATGTATCTATCTTCTGTAGCTTCTGCACTAAATGAAAATATGATATTAAGAAATAAGGCAAAATAAGAAAAATATACACATCTTTATTCTGTTCAAAAGGCTCTGAATGCATTGTGTTTCTTTCTGGAGCATCAGTAAGCGTTTAAATCATCTCTAATAGCTCCATATGAGTCCCTCAGTTATCCTCAGTGTGAAAAGATGGATCTCAAAATAATACAGTAATTGTTGGAAAGGGTTTAAATACAAAAAAATGAAGAACAGCGGACAGTTTAACTGTTCAAGACAAACAAGGGACTCATGAACAACTATCACTTAACAAATAAAAAAAAAAAACACAGCTGTGGCTCAATCAGGTAACAAAACAGTATTAATAATCAAGTGTATGTAAACTTTTGAACAGGGTCATTTTTAAAAATTCAACAATTATTTTCTCTTGTGGAACATATGTAAACGTCTTTTATGTGAAATATCTTATTCAGGTCAGTGCTAAATAAAAAATAACATGCATTCTGTATAATACCTCTTATATTAATAATTAACATTTTGCAGATTCTGCAAGGTGTATGTAAAGTTTTGACCTCAACTGTAATTGTAACTTTATTATTATGAAAATGTAATTGAGTGGAATTTAAGCATTTGAATACAAATCAGTTAATTTTAACCTTCAAAACTATAGGAATGTATTTTTTTCCTTGAAAAAATTTGGCACATATTTGATATATCCAAAATCATCAAAATGGACCCTTTTCACAAGACTGTGATGACGCGTTTAACGATCATCAGCATCGTAAATCCT
Source organism: Cirrhinus molitorella (assembly GCA_033026305.1). Lineage (NCBI taxonomy): Eukaryota > Metazoa > Chordata > Actinopteri > Cypriniformes > Cyprinidae > Cirrhinus > Cirrhinus molitorella. The sequence goes on along the minus strand of CM065137.1, from coordinate 3,678,514 downwards.
CTAAAGTTTTTAATATTTTTATTTTTAAAAAATGTATGTACATTTATAACACCATAATTTGTATTATATTACCTTCGAATCAAAATACAAAAAACTAGTTACCGCTAAAGCAAAGGTGTTTCTAATGCCATGTCTATGGGAGGGACAGTAAATTTGGCATTGCTCTCTCTCCTAAATGTGTTATCAGTCTCTCTTAGTTTTTTTCCTTTTTTTAAAAGTCATAAAAAAACTTTTGTGGGGTATTTCTTTTGCCATTTGAGCAAATGGGAATGCAAAAAATATATTTGTGGTACTCTCCCATTCACTGCTCTTCAAGTTAACCCAACCATGACGACTTCCGCTGCTGAGAAACCCGGAAATGTGAAAAAGGTCCATTGAATCGAATCACAAGCTTGTGAATCAGAATCGAACTGAATAATGAAATTTGTGTCAAAACCCAGCCCTAGTAGTTTCATAAATAGTTTACTGTCAGCAGCTATTTACAAAAACAAGACTAGCTTGTAATCACACAGGACATCTTAAAGCGATAGTTAAACCACAAAAGAATACATTTGGAGAAATTCAGCATTACATCACTTGCTCACCAGTGGATCCTCTACAGCGAATGGGTGCCGTCACAATGAGAGTCTAAACAGCTGATAAAAACATCACAATATATCCACACCACTCCAGTTCATTAATTAATATCTTATGAAGTGAAAAGATGCGTGTTTATAATAAATAAATTTTAACTTTAAACCATGGCTTATGGCCAAAACACGAGTCCATAATCCTTAATAATAATGTTTTTATTAGCTGTTTGGACTCTCATTCTGACGGCACCCATTTACTAGAGAGGATCCGTTGGTGAGAAAGTAATGCTACATTTCTCCAAATCGGTTCTGATGAAGAAAAAACTCATTTATATCTTGGATGGCCTGAGAGTGAGTACATTTTCATTTTTGGGAGAACTATTTCTTTAAAGTAGTAGGAAGAACCCAGAAAGGATAATTTGTCATGATGTACTCACCCTCACATTATTCCACAACTGTATTATTAAAACTGACTTTGTTTTTCTTGTGCAGAGCATGAAAGAAGATATTCTGAAGAACAAGTGTTTCTCTATTAAATGAAAGCCAGTTACACTGAAAAATGTAAATGAACTTTGAAATATCTTCTTTTGTGTTTATTACTTTCACTGGTTTTAATTATACATCTATTTTTGACTTGAATAAAAGTAGTTAAGCCAGATGTCACCACATAAAACACATTTACTAGCAAAGAAATGTGCTATATCCATTTACACCCTCAAAAAAAAAATTTTAAGCAATTGTTTACATGCAAGCAAACAGAAACGGGGTTCTGGTTTTAATTTCTATCAATTAAAGCCCAAAAGCTGTTTGAACCACTTGCAGAGGCGTGAACTGCATGCAATTTGATTTGACCCCCACCCACGTTGTCTCCGTCTCTACAGCTGATAACCAAAAGTTCACAATGTGTGTACACGTGTGTGTGTGTGTGTGTGTGTGTGTGTGTGTGTGTGGGTGAAAAAGAGACGTGTTGCTTTAGCTTTCCGACTAACAGAAGCCAGAGGACAGTTTGAGTCATTTAACAGAGATGCCCGTGGGCTGGGGTTTCAAGGGCAGTGTTGTAAATGACTGACTGGAGTAACCTTTATAGTTCAGTCCTGATTCAGAGATACAGGAACCACCTACAAAAAAAACTACTATAGAATCAGGGAAACAGACGTCAGGAAACTCCTTTTACAACAATAACAGAACAGAAGCTGCATGTGGTTGGAAGAAAACCACGAGAGTATCAGATAACGCGCACACACACACACACAAAAAAATCACATGTGCGTTGGTTTTGCTGCATAAGCTTTATGAGTAATCTTGTAAAAGGATTAATTTCTAAGGCACAATAGCATCTACTGTAATGAATGCGAGCGCTGTCTGGTGCTAATAAACATGTTAACTTACAAAGAACACTTATTAGTATATAATAAAAGTATTATTATTGTTTACATACTTACTAAAGCTAAGTATTACACTATGAAAACTAAAAAAGACTTATATTATTACAATTTAAAATGACTCTTTTCTACTTTAATACATTTTAAAATATAATTTATTCCTATGATGCAAAGCTAAATATTCATCATTACTCCAGTCTTCAGTGCCACATGATCTTTCAGAAATCTTATTAATTTGCTGATTTGCTGCTCAAGAAACATTTCTTATTATAATATGCTGTAAACAGGTGTGCTGCTTAACATTTTTGTGGAAAATGTCTTATGCTCAACAAAGTTCCATTTATTTAATCAAAAATACAGAAAAAAAATATTATAATATTATGAAATATTATTGCAAAAACAGTTTTCTATTTTAATATATTTAAAATATGTTGTATTACTATGATGCAAAGCTGAATTTTCTGCATAATTACAAACATGATCCTTCAGAAATCATTCTAATATGCTGGTTTATTATCAATGTTGGAAATAGTCAGGATTCTTTAAGAAATAAAACGTTAAAAAGAACAGCATTTTTTCAAAATATAATTTTTTTTCTAGCATCACCTTTTTATCAATTTTACACATTCTTGCTGAAGATTCGAATTTCTTTTGAACAAAGAAAGAAAGAAACATTTTACTGACCCCTAACTTTAAATGGTAGTGTAAATCGTTACAATTTTTATTTTTATTTTTAGATAAATCCCTGTCCTTTTTATTCATCAAAGGATACTGAAAAAAAGTATCACATGTTCCAAAAACTATTTAGCAGCACAACTGTTTTCAACGAATAATTTCTGAAGGATCATGGGACAATGAAGACTGGAGTAATGAGGCAAAAAATTCAGCTTTGCATCACAGGAATAAATTATATTTTAAAGTATAATAAAATAGAAAACCACTATTTTAAATTGCAATAATGTTTCACAATATTACTGTTTTTTCTGTATGTTTAAATCAAATAAATGCTGCCTTATTGAGCAGAAAAAAATCTTTAAAAACATAAAAAATCTTACTGCTTTCAAAACTTTTGAACAACAGTGTATATTTTTTTTAATCAGGATTGTTTGATTAACAGAAAGTTGTTCTGGAAATAACATTTATTGGAAACAGAAATCTATTGTGGCACTTTTGATCAATTTAATGCATGCTATGCTAAATAAAACAATTAATTTCTTTCATAGAAAAAAAACATATTGACCCCAAAACTTTAGAATGGTAAAGAATCACTCAAAAAACCCTAGCATTGTGGTTTTGCATTGTGTTTTCTTTAAAAAAAAAAAAAAAAGTCAAAATTACAGTAGTTTACATTCTGAAAGAAAGCAGATGTGATCATGTGCTTATATGAGTCAGGTCTATTTTTAAGCCAGCTTTTTCAGTTACACGACAAGCTACAATGGTTTCAATTAAGGCCAGTAATAATATATACATTAATGCAAAATTGTATTTGCCATGAATCAGTTTGTTGAATTCAGAAACATAAACAGACAATATAAGCAACAGGCAGTTCATCAGGGGACTGACTGCAGAATGCATGATGGCTATATTGACTTTCAAGCTTTATGACTGCATTTAATTTCCTGAGTCTACAGCCACAGGATTTAATAGACTCAGCAGTAAAATTAACAGCGAGATGAGTCTGTAGACGTCCAACTGGATTCTGTTTAGTAAATAACAAGTTATGTTCTTTTATGTGAGTCATTAGTTTGAATTAGATGAGTAGATGATGTTTACAGATTACATCTACAGTAATGATACATGTTGTATACACTACCAGTCAAAAGATTTAGTCTCTTCTGCTCACCAAGCTTGCATTTATTTGACCTGTACAGCAAAAACAGTAAGGTTTTTATCATTTAAACAACTGCTTTCTATTTGAATATATTTTAAAATGCAAGTTACTTCTGTGATTAAAGCTACATTTTCAGCATCATTACTCCAGTCCAGGTCACATGATCCTTCAGAAATCATTCTAATATGCTGATTTGCTGTTCAAGAAACATTTATTATTATTATCATTATTTAAATCAGTTGAGTATTTTCTTTTTTCAGGAGTCTTTTATGAATAGAAAGATCCAAAAATCAGCATTTATCTGAAATAATAAGCTTTTGTTACATCATTCAAAAGTTTGGAGTCTAATATATTTTTTATTTTAAAAAAATATAGAAATTACTAGTAAGGATGTTTTAAATTGATGAAAAGTGATGATAAAGACATTTATAATGTTACAAAAGATTTCTATTTCATATAAATGGCGTTCTTATGAACTTTTTATTCATTAAAGAAAAAAAAAATGTACTCTGCTTTCAACTTAATGATAATTTATTATAATAATAATAAATGTTTTTTGAGCAGCAAATCAGAATATTAGAATGATTTCTGAAGGATCATGTGACTGAAGTAATGTGTTAAAAATTCAGCTCTGAAATTACAGGAATAAATCACATTTTAAAATATATTCAAATAGAAAAGAGTTATTTTTTGCTGTACTTTGGATCAAATGAATGCAGGCTTGGTGAGCAGAAGAGACTTTTCTTTTATTTATACTTTGAAATAACTTTTGTTAATGTAGTGTATTGCTGCATTCAATATTTTCAGATAAGGGCATTTTATTATGTATATATTTATTGTGTGTATATTTATAATAGTAGTGAATTTAACCAGAAAGTTTCTGTGACCACAGTTTCCTTAAAAGCCTTACAAAACCGAGTGGGGAATTACATCTTGAAACCACTATATTTCAGTTTCACCCAAGAAACATTTACAAACGCGTGGGGGGTTTTGCATTCTGGCCTGTTTTGTCATTTGAAGCTGCTCAGCTTGATTTATTGGAGGTCAGCTTAATCATAACCATCTCGCACTTGGTTCTTGGTCAAATAGAGACACGCACCAGTGTTTATATTACTTTCTGCATTTGGCCAAGTCACGTTTTATGATAACACGTGAAACATGACACTCTGATCTGTCTAAAATAAGACTCTTGTAAAAGACACCACAGTATTACAAAGCAGTCGGGCCGTAGCTGGTTTATAAAAACTATTCTTATCTCATGTAATCTAATCTTACACTCTTTATTGGGTCTGTTGTAAAATTCATACTAAAGCCACTGTAGCATTTTTTAAAAATGTACTTCTATAGACAAGTTGGCAGCTCTTCCGAATTCGTCATACAGCTCTGTCACACTCTGCCTTCTCTGTTTCTCCCTTAGGGGGAAACAAATTTCATCCCCCTTGCATGGAAAAAATACAGCCCCTTCCAGATGAACCTTGGGGCACACTCAGAAATATGCCAGGATTGAACAAAGGCTCAAATCTGAACAATGGCTGGATCCTGAATGTCGAATCTGTGTGGAAAGATGAACTCAGACACTGAACAGCAAGAGTGGCAGTGCCAGGGCTGTAATATGAACCAGTCGAGCATACGGTAGCTGACAGCACAATGGGAACGGTGAAAGGCCATTGAACAGTGCTCGCACATCTTTTCATTGCCATTTACCACCATGTTGCTTTATTAAATTATATAAGAAATGCTGTTAAGGGTAAAATAAGGTTCTGATTTTGACTTATTCACAGAATTCGTTACAAAAAAAATAACTGTTTTAAAACTGATGTATTTTAATAATTATTTACTATATTTTTAAAAAGTAATTTATATATATATATATATATATATATATATATACAAAAAAAAAATCAGCATTTTAATTATACATATTTAAAAATAACCAAAATTAAGATATTATTTATACTGTTAATTTTCAAAAATTGAACAATCCATCAATTATTCCTATATATTTAATATAATTATTAAACATTTAAAAAATGTAATTGTCAGTTGAACAATTTCTCTGGCACAGCGCTAAAATTTCATAAGCCTTCACACAATCCTTCAGAAATCATTCTAATATGCTGATTTATTATCAATGTTGGAAACAGTTGTGCTGCTTAATATTTTTTGGAACCTGTGGTACTTTTTTCAGGATTCTTTGATGAATAAAAAGTTAAAAAGAACAGCATTTATTTAAAATACAAAGTATTTACTATTGCTTTATTGTTAAAGAAAGAAAGAAAGAAATTTCTGACCCCAAACTTTGAACGGTAGTGTACACTATATTGCCAAAAGTATCGGGACACCCCCTTGTAATGAACAGGTTTGACTACTTGAGTAATTTCCATCAGTACTAATCTTAATGTTTAAGCATATAATGATATGGGAATTGTGTCCTTTGAATTTTATAGCAAAAGTTTGGACAGGACCCTTTTGTGCATAAGGCAAGGTTCATAGAGAAATGTTTGATTCAGTCAGTGTGGATGAATCTAACAGGTCTGCATAAAGCCAAGTCCTAATCCCAGTTGAACACCTCTGGTGTGATTTTAAATGCAGACCAAACACCAATGACTTGCATATGCATATGGGAAATACAATTTTTAAATACATGAATTATGCTTCCATCTTTGTTGCTACAGTTTTGATAGTGCCTTTCTCTGTTCTAAAGATTACAATACTTTTGTCCATATAATGTATGTACAAAGGTCTGCATTTAAAGTTACACCAGAGGTGTTCAGTTGGGATTAGAACTTGGCTTTATGCAGACCAGTCAAGTTCTTCCACACTGACTGAACATTTCTCTATGAACCTTGCCTTATACACAGAGGCACTGTCATGCTAGAATAAAAAAAGGGTCCTGTCCAAATGTGTGCTATAAAATTAGGACACAGTTTTCTAGAACATCATTATATGCTTTAACATTAAGATTAGTACTCATGGAAATCACAGGAATACATGCTATTCTAAAATATATTAAATTAGAAAACCACTATTTTAAATTGCAATCATATTTCACAATATTATAGTTTTTTTCTATCATTTTAATCAAATAAATGCAGTCCCGATGAGCAGAAAAGCCCAAAAACATACAAAATCTTATACAAAGGAAATTTCAAATGTTGTAGACCAGCACACCACAAACTAAACTCAATCAAGGGATCAACAACCACCACTGCACTGGACTAGTATATATGCAGAGTACAGACTTTGTGAGACAGAAACCCAACGGCAGTGTAATAAATATATCTCAGGGGTTCGATCAGGCTGTAAGATATCTTTTCCTTGTTGGCAGGCATTCAAGACCAATATGGGAAATCAAGAGTGAATTAAGTGAATTAGATTTAAAGGATGGCTTCCATCCAGCTAAACAGAGTGGATTAAACGGCAGCTATACGCACACATTCATTACAGTTAGCCATCAGCATGCTATTTAATTAAAAGGCAGCCAAGATGGACAGCTCTGCCCTATTCCTGTTTACCCTGTGATTAAAAAGCAGAGGGGATATTGAGCAATAAATTACTCCTAAATGACTCATGTCAAATGGATTTTCTTTGTGCCTTGGCACAATGAGATTCATTTAGGATAGCATAGCTCTCAACACAACAAACGCCTTATTTACATTTGCCAGTTAATAATAAGCCTGTACCACTCTCCAGAAATATTTGAGATGTGGGCCATTCTACAGAATTGGTCCAAAGTCAGAGTTGGAAAAAAAAATAGCCAACAAATGTGTATGTATACAAATTGTATAATATCACCAAGGTACACATTTCTAGTAATTGTGCAGTAAATTCTACAATAATATTTTTTAAATATTTTCAGAAAGTTTTGGAATATTTGTCCTCTCCCCAAATCTCTCACGACCGAAACACAGTAATTTAATAAGAAGGGTTACATTTTCCTATTGAGATTTGTACATAAACTTTGATCTTTTCCCCTAAATAAATGTTTATGTGTTTTGTCACTAATGAAACGATGATACGTTTTGGTCGTGACTGTTTCAGTAACACCCAAAAAAACAAGGATGTCCACATATAAAAATGTCATGTTATGGAAAACTCCTAAAAAAGTGTTTAATTATAGAGAAAAATGTGTTCGGGCGTGACATTCTTTAAAGTTATACACAGATTTTTCATACTTTTGAAAAATGTACTCACACCTTGTAGCTAAGACAGGAAAGGAATATTTTCTTATTATAAATGTCACATGAAAAATGCAGCACACATTTTTTTTATTTACATAAGGTTTCATCATTTACAAAGAAAATATAAAATAAATATTTTGAACTTCACTTTATAAAATAATGAAAAATAAAACAACAATGGAAAAACATTTTTCAATATTTTAAGTTGAAATTTAGGGGTTAAGCCACCTCTCAACTGAAAGTACCCACTAAGTGACAAATTTATATATATTAAGCTTGCTGATATTTTAAATATTATTGTCAACAGATCTTAGTAAACATCTAAGATTTGAATACTTAAATGATTTTTAAATGTGGTTTACTTTTGGGTTGTGGGACAGCAGTTTGCACCAATTCTGTAGAATGGCCCATATAAGTGAGTCTTTGGTCATCGTGAACTGTTGTCACATTGTCTCTGTGTAATATTCAAATCCTGACCTTAATCATACAAGAGACACTGAATGTGCATCTCAGGTCAGCTGGTGTTAGATGTTCCACTAAGTTGTAAAACAGAGAGAACAGGTGCAGTCCGGACTTGCCAAATTGGATGGGCTTATGAAACTAAGTGGACAGGGAAGTTTATACGCTTTTGTAACTTTTGTAACAACTAAAAAAAATATCTAAAGTTTTGGTACACTTTGCATCTTTAAGTTCCTCCTACACTTACAGGGCCCTATTGTTATTTTAATAATGAATTAGACTTGGGGAGTTTCCACAGATGTATTTAATTATTACATTGTAATTGTATTCAGGTTTTTACTTTTTTCTATTACAAGTATGGTTTTCTCTGTATGTGCATATTAAGCTACTCTGATCCAGCTGGATTATACTGGACAGTAAATCCCTGTTCGCATTGGCGCATGGGTGACATGTTTCCATTGCACTGTCTGAATGCTGTGTGTCACACCTCATCTCCTTAAAGAGCCATGTCACATTTGGTAACCCTTCAACCAGTGGCCCTTCAAGTTTCCAGGAACCTAAACACTGTTTGTAGCTTTACATGAGGTACGGTGCCATGCAAACACAGAGAGACTCTTAAGACAAGTAAATGAACTGTCTTCTGTAACATCAGATGTGAATACATAATGAATTACTCTGTGGATTGCTGAGGTAAAACTTATGTAACCTCAAGCAACACCTGCTTAATATTTTGAGGCTAGAGGACTGATTTTGAAACACAACCACAATTACTAAACCAGGTTAACAGGGTTCATTATCTCAGCCTGTCGAAAAACATGTATTACACTAGTTGAGTCAACTCTCCCATTGTAAATCCCCATTACAACGTGTGTATGTAATTTACCTTCAGAGCGCACTTCTGTCCGGTTTTCTTGTTATAGCACTCCACTACTTTGCCGTTAACACCCAGACCCAACACTTGACTGGAGACTTTGTAGTCATCTGTCACGGCATGGCGCTTGATTTCTAGTTTGGGATAGACGGGCAGGGGGAACTGAGTGGAGTCGGTGTCTGTGGACTCGTTCTTCGGTTGAGACGCGGCGTTCTCGCTCGGTTCTGTCTTCTCGCTTTGCGGTTCGGGCTTTGGCTCGGGCTCGGGCTCGGGCTCGGACGCGTCGTCCGTTTGAGACTTTCCATTCTGGAGCATCTTTCAGATGAAATTCGGCTATTAGACACTCAACGTGGCTCAGAATGGTCCTTTAAAATCCACAGATAAACTATCCGCACGGGTCCCGGTGTCACTGAGTGACGCTGTTCCGAAAATACACCGCTGATGAATTCCTGTGATGACTGACGGTTACAGAATTACAGGACATTTACCAGCATTAAGACACTTATATTCTGAGACATATAGGTAAAATGCCGGTTTCAACATCACCGGGAAGATTATCATAAATAAAGTTTGACAAAAAAAATGTAATTCTCTTATTTGTATGGTACAAGTTACAAGAACGAATTCCAAAACAGCGCTATCTAATAATAAAAGTCATATTTACGGTCCCATTCAAAAGTGTCAGACTCAGATATGAAAAAGAAAGTGTCTTTTGTCCTGCGGAGTTCCCGTCATTGACTGTATTGCCGCTGTGCGTGTGCGTGTGTGCGCGCGTTCACATGGGGTCAGTGTCTGTTGCGGAAGCGCGAGTTGATGAACCGCTAACTTCTTAAAGGAGCCGCGCACATTTGTGGTCGCAGCGCTTGATCGAAATGATATGAGTAAACATATATTCCCGTAGGAAATTAGACTTAAGACAACTAGCTAACCTGCATTATTCAGAATTTTAGGTCATTAAACACCAACATAAATAAATATACAGTTGAAGTCAAAAGTTTACATACACCTTGCAGAATCTGCAACATGTAACAGGGATCATACAAAATACATGTTATTTTTTGTTTATTATTGACCTGAATAAGGTATTGCACATAAAATACATTTAGTCCACAAGAGAAAGTAATAGTTGTATTCATAAAAATGACCCTGTTTACGCTTGATTCTTAGCACTGTGTTGTTACCACAACTGCTTTTTTTAGTGATAGTTGTTCACGAGACCCTTGTTTGTCATGAAGTTAAACTGCACGCTGTTCTTCAGAAAAATTCAGCATTTTTTTTTTTTTTTAACTGTTTCCAACAGTGACTGTAGGATTTTGAGATCAATCTTTTCACACTGGGGACAACTGAGAGACTCATATGCAACTATTACAGAGGGTTCAAACACAATAATACTCCAGAAGGAAACACATTGTGTACATTTTCCTTATTTTGCCTAAATATCTTTTTTTTTTTTTAGTACTGCCCTTCAGAAGCCACAGAAGATGTTTCCCAGAAGACTAAATAAGTGACATTTTCCCTGATCTTTAAATTCAAAAAGTTTTCACCCCCAGCTCTTATTGCTCTTAGTGTTTCCTTCTGAAGCATCAGTGAACATTTGAACCTTCTGTAATAGTTATGAGTCCCTCAGTTGTCCTCAGTGTCAAAAGATGGATCTCAAAATCATACAGTGATTATTGGAAAGGGTTAAAATTTTTCTGAAGAACAGTGGGCAGCTTAACTGTTTAGGACAAACAAGGGACTCATGAACAACTATCACAAAAAAAAAAAAAAAAAAAAACAGCTGTGAATTATTTAGGTATTAAGAATCAATCAAGTGTATGTAGACTTTTGAACAGGGTCATTTTTAAATTCAACTATTATTTTCTCTTGTGGACTATATGTAAACATCTTTTATGTGAAATATCTTATTCAGGTCAGTACTAAATTTGTTTTTATGTCTAATGTTTACTGCATTGTTACTGTTTTTATAACTAAAATTAAAACAAATACAAATTTAATACTTTAAATAAAACAAGAAATACAGTACATATGAAGATAAAACTTTAATTTAAACTTAAATGAAAATAAATGTTGCCTTTGCAACCAACTAAAACTACAACGGTAATAAAAATAAATAAAGGCTACATATAAATATTAAAAGAGTAAAATAAAATAGCTGAAAGTTGAATTTAAATGAAAATGAAAACTGAAAATATAAATTATAATTCAATTAATTCAAGATATGAATAAATACTACAATATACTATCCTAGTGATATACTAAAATGTAAGAAATACTATGTTATATATTGCATGCCATGCCTTGTGGGGTCCAGTTCATTGTCTAGTTATTGTATTTTTCCCATGTTGCTTCAAGCTTTTATTTATTTATGAACAAGGATTTGTGTTTAAGTCTAGTAGTCGAGAGCACAAATCAGTGCCACACCCTGTTTGATCCAGTGCCCTTGGGGGCGATCTGTGGGCAGCTCAACTGCAATTACGTAGTTGGTTGAGTGCCCGGTGGTTGAGAGAGTTCCTGTGGAAGAAAAACAAACATTTTCAGATCTCTGTGGTAAAACACAAACCAATTTTTCACATAAATCACAATGACTCCACAGGATGTACTGTACAGTAATGAAACAAGAGACTGTGGCAAGTTTCACAAAGAAATGCTACTCAAGTTGCTCACCAGCACGGGTCAGAGTTTTATAGATAGGACACACGTAGATTCCAGATTGAGGGGGTTTGCGATTTGGAACTGGTACCATCCAGATAACAGCCATCTCTGTGTAAAGCTCTTTGGGACGGGACTCAGCAAGCTGGCCTGTTTCTACATCCCAGCGTGCCCCTTCAAGATACAGACCGTGGATGAAGCAGCCGATGTCGGGCCTCTCTGTCAGCTCTGCGACTGCTTCCTTCATCACCTAAAAGAGGGTTCAAACAATTGACAAATATATTAAGACACATGATTCCTAAAAAATATACACATTGTGCTGTTTAGATATGCCAGTTCTCTAAATGGTCTATCAGATATCAAGCTTGTTTGGAGAGCTTAATATGGAAACATAGCTGGGACTTCCAACTGCATTACACAGAGTTTAATGCAAGAAAGGCTTGCTGGTGAAAGCAAATGAACCACCTTAAAGTCAAAAGCAATGGTGTCAATGGAGACCGAAGAGCTGCGGGCAAAATTCTGCAGGGTTCCTGTGAGGAAGGCCTGGGGGAAGAAGAACCCACTGATCCAGAATACAGCAGGAATGCCATCTGAGATCCAGTTTTGCAAAAAGCTTATGCGCTGGACCAGATCTGACACCCAGGAAGCCAACGGCTTAAGAGACGGATATGCCTGGGAAAATATTAAAAGAAGAATATTATGCTACCTGTGTGCCATTAAAATACTTTTAACAAGTCTAAGCCCTTGTCATAGTGCTAATTCTGATTTCAGTTACATGCACAAGAGTTTGCAATAGAAGCCCATTTCCGCCTCTGAATAAAACATAAAAAAAGGTTCACAATTCTGACTTTTTTTTCCTCAGAATCGTGAGATGCAAACTTTGTTTTGCAATTCTGAGAAAAAAGTCAAAATTGCAAGTTTGTATCATGCAATTCTACATTTATTTCTCAGAATTTACTTTTCTTGCAATTCTGACTTAATTTTTCAACTGTTGAGAAAAAAGTCAGAATTGCTAGTGTGTATCACGCAAAAAGTCAGAATTGTGAGATAAAAAGTGGCAATTACCTTTATTTTTCATTAGAATTGTATGTTTATACCTCAGTTCTGACTTTACTTCTCAGAATTGCAAGACAAAGTTCGTATCTCACAATATCTTACAATTCTGACATCATAATTCGCAATTCTGACTTCATGAATTGTGAGATAGTCACAATTACCTTTATTTTTTATTAGAATTTAGAATTAGAATTTTATTAGAATTTATTAGAAGTTTATATCTCGCAATTCTGACTTTATTTCTCAGAATTTCAAGACATAAAGTTTGTATCTCACAATTCTGAGAAAAAAGTTCAGAATTGTGAATTTATATCTTGCAATTCTGACTTTAGATCTAGTGATTCTGACTTCATTTCTCAGAATTATGAGATAAAAGTCACAATTACCTTTTTTATTTTTTATTCAGTGGTGGAAATGGGCTTCGATAGTTTGCACAGTCATTACATAGTAACAAAAACACTCATTTCACATATTCAGTGCATGTCTTGCATGGTCAAAATTTGGAAGATTCTTGCCTTGGCCTTCCATATTTCTGGAACAGCGTTGATGAACAGACTGTTAGACATCAGCTCCAGTTCAGATGACATAACCACCAAACCCTTCAAAGCCTTCACCAGATCACTGAGACTCCGGGAAATCACGGATAACAACTTATTATATCTGCGAGAATGAAAGAAAGGTGAATTTTTAGAGTGTTTAGTTGATAAAGTAAATGATAATTGCATATTATAGTATAAAGTATAATTGTTTGTTTTTTTTTACCTAATATACAGTACTGTTCAAAAGTTTGGTGTCAGTAAGATTTTTTGTTTGTTTGTTTAAACACTTTCCTAAAATATTTAAAAATGTAATTTATTCCTCAGCAAAGCAGAACTTTCAGCAACATTACTTAAGTCTTCAGTGTCACATGATCCCCCAGGAATCATTATATTTTGCTGATTTGGTGATCAATGTTAAAAACAATTGTGCTACTTCATATTTTTGTGAAAACTGGTATATTTCTTTCAGGATTCTTTGAAGAATAGAAACTAAAACATAATTTACTTGAAACAGAAAATGTACCTTATAACCTCCTGAACCAGGACAGTGTTCATAGATTCTTCATACATCACCGGATACTTATTTATGACCTCTTGCACATTAATGAGACTGGGAATCTTCTCCACAATCCCCTCCACTATTTCCTCTATGATCTTAATGTGTAGAAGAGAAAAGAGAGTGTGTATTAAACCAAAAAATCATATGCATTTTACATGACAGATGTTAAGCACAATCTATAACTGCAGTATTAGCACTGCAGTCACTATAGTAATCACCTCAAATCACCTCTGCATTTGATTTATATATATATATATATATATATATATAAATTGGTAAATTGAATTCAAATGAATGTATGTAGAATTAATATGACACATACCTCATCTCTGGACTTTCCTCCACTGGCTGCTGCTCTGGGCTGGAGCTTCACTAAAGTTCCCAGCAGGGTAAATGTCTCATTTTGTGCAAAGCTGATGTTGGCATTATCATGGAGGCCAAAGATCTCCGGCGAGTCGTTAATTGGTAGACCACGAAAGTATGTCAAATAACCCTGCACAAAAAATGAGATGTATTACATAAAAAAGTGCCATTTGCACTGATCAGAGATCAGCTTTATTGTTTTGTTTATAATATTTGAGGTTAACAGACATCAGTTCTGGACCTTGACATTGTTTTCAGTAGTGATTTGTCTGTAATCTCCAGAAGGAGTGTAAATGTGTTCAGGGCCCAAGACAGCAGGGCAGTAGAAATCCTCCAGGATGTTTAGGATGCAACGGCGATCCCAGTTGTCCGTCACACGACCTCCATAGTTTATCTCCCCCGCAGTATATTTCAGAACCTGAACAGAGCGAGACAGATCAGTAAGATTTGTGGGTGTGGCCTCCTTATACATAATAAATATATAAACATAACATATAAACACTACCAAATATAGATGTTAAGATGTTCTGTAACTACATGTGCATGTTTATAGTAACCCAACATATATCAGCTAAGGATCTGCACAAAGGAAGGGAAATACTCTGCAGAGAGGAATGAAACAGTGTGTGGCAAGAGAACATCTGGTTTTGCCTTGTATGGGATGTCCTGATATTCATCCAGGAACATTTTTAGCTGGCTGATGCAGATGTGCAGGTCCCCATCCGTAAACTCATATGGAATGTTAAATCCTAGTGGGCCGAATTTCCTGCGCTCAATAGCATTTCCATGGAAAAGGCACAGGGACAGGAGGAGAGCCTTAAACTCTGCTGTCTGTCAAAATACACACAGTAAAAGATAAATGTTTAAAAATAAACATAAATAAGTAAAATATCATATTACATACAGTCATGGCCAAAAATATTGGCACCCTTGCAATTCTGTCAGAAAATGCAATACTTCTCTTAGAAAATTGTTCCAATTGCAAATGTTTTGGTATTCACAAAAACTGAAGAAAAGTCAAACCTGATAAAATTTCACAAAGAACTCAAAAATGGACTGGACAAAAAAAATTACTGGCACCTTATCAAAAAAAAAAGCATGTGATGCTCCTGTAATTTGTATTTAGACACACTAGTGGCAGGTAACAGGTGTGGGCAATATAGTAATCACACTTGCAACCAGTTAAAATGGAGAAAAGTTAACTCAACCTTTGTGTTGTGTGTCACACTGAGCATGGAGAAAAGAAATAAGTGTAAAGAGTTGTCTGTGGATTTGAGAGAAAAAAATTGTGGAAAAACATGGACAGTCTCAATGCTACAAGTCATTTCCAGAGATCTTAATGTTCCTGTGTCCACTGTGCGCAATATCATCAAGAGGTTTATAACCCATGGCACTGTAGCCAACCTCCCTGGACGTGGACGGACGAAGGATTGTTCGAATGGTGGATAAAGAACCTAGATTAACTTCCAAACAAATTCAAGCTGATCTGCAGAAACAGGGCACAACAGTGTCAGCTCGCACTATCCATAGCCATCTAAATGAAAAGGGACGCTATGTAGGACACCACTGCTGACACAAAGGCATAAAAAAGCAAGACTAGAGTTTGCCAAAACTTATGTGACAAAACCACAATCCTTCTGGGAGAATGTACTGTGGACAAGATGAGACAAAAATAGAGCTTTTTGGTAAAGAACATCATGGCACTGTTTACAGAAAAAGAAATGAGGCCTTCAAAGAAAAGAACACAGTCCCTACAGTCGAACATGGTGGAGGTTTGAAGATGTTTTGGGGTTGTTTTTTGGCTTCTGGAACTGGATGCCTTGACTGTGTGAACAGTATCATGAAATCTGATGATTACCAAAGAATTTTGGGGTGCAACATAGTGGCCAGTGTCAGAAAGTGGGTCTTCCAGCATTACAATGACCCAAACACACACTTCAAAAAGCACTCAGAAATGGTTGCAAACAAAGCGCTGTAGAGTTCTGAAATGGCCAGCAATGAGTCCAGAATCCCATGGAACACCTGCGAAGAGATCTCAAAACAGCAGTTGGGAGAAGGGACCCTTCAAATCTGAATGACCTGGAGCAGTTTGCAAAAAAAGAGTGCTCCAAAATTCCAGTAGAGAGGAGTAAGAAACTCATTCATGGTTACAGGAATTAGTTCATTTTTTCCAAAGGGGGTGCTACCAAATATTAAATTAAGGGCACCAATAATTTTGTCCAGTGCATTTTTTGGGGTTCTGTGTGGAATTGTATCAGATTTGACTTTTCTTGTCTGTTTATTGTGTTGTTCCAATGCAAAAAAACAAAAATTTTCTGAGAGAAGGCTTGCATTTTTTGACAGAATTGCAAGGGTGCCTACATTTTTGGCCATGACTGTATGTACATTAAATGTTCACAAATGTGGAGTAAAAACATTTATAATGTCACAAAAGATTTCTATTTCAAATAAATGCTGTTTTTTTTTACTTTTTTATTCAACAAAGAATACTGAAAAAAACCTGCTGAAAATTCAGCTTTGCCAGCACAGGAATAAATTTTATAACATACTAAAATATTCTTTTCAACAAGAACCTTAGTGCAGGACATGATGTAATCATCAGTGAGGCTGGCGTAGGTCCTCAGGAGATTGGCTTTAATGCCTCGTGGAGGTTCTATGGTCATCTTGGAGCCATTCTGCAGAATTGACACTGGGAACTTGCTGCTGGGCAGACTAGTTAGCCAAAGACGGAAGTCCCGATGGACCTGCGGAACACATAGGTTTTTCAATATATTTAAATGAACTTTTCAAAAAACAATAAATATAATACAATGACTAGATTTATTTGACAAACAGTCAATAAAAACTGAAATAGCTAGTCAGGTATGTCAAACCTTGTCAGGATCGATGTTCTCAATGAGTCTCTCCAGAGACGGCATCCAGCTGGGAGCGAGGTGGCAGTTCTGGAAGAAGACCCACTGACCCTTTTCCATGGCACTGCGCATCATAGCTTCAGCACTGGGGCCCTGACATACAACAAATTCTGTCAGCCTAATGTAATCAATGTACTCAAATACACACAGATATAGTGTGTCACTCATCCATCACTAATGCCTATACAATGAATAGCAGTTGAGCGCACAAAAAGTATTCTCATAGCTTCATAATATTACGGTTGAGCCACTGAGCCTTACTATCTTTCTGGGCAATAAAGCTTTTCAGTTGCGCTGCTGTCTATGCAGGGTCAGAAAGCTCTTGGATAACATTAAAAAAGATACTGAAGATGAATGAAGGTCTTATGGGTTTGGATTAACAAGAGGGTGAGTAATTAATGACACAATTTTCATTTTTGGGTGAACTATTCCTTTAGAGCTGTTCACTCAGAATTTGGACACTACTACAAAATTGCCGAAACCGATATAGTTCACTATGTGTTTTCAGACACAGTTTTAGCCCATGTTTAACTGGACACATTTCACTATATTACAATAAGCTACAATATATATAAAAAAGACCTTAAAATGCTATTAAAACGTTTTCACTAAAGTACCTGCACTAAAGACATGATCTGCAAGTTTACATTGTCATGACACTAATGTAATGTTGAATATTTATGTAAACTATTTAGCTGAGCCTGTAGGTCAGGTATGTCACAGTTCTTTAGTAGGCGGCACAGAACATTGCACGCTTTCAGAAACTTTAAATAGGAACATAATTAGCACTAGGGTGAGAAGTCATCTTTTATTAGCATTCGTTTACTGAGAAGAAAAAAATGTATGAAGACTGTCTCAGGGTCTCAAAGGTGTGAGGGTGGATACTTTAAATTAAAATGCCATGTATGACATACTTAAAGGGGTTGTTCACACAAAAATAAAAACATTAAACCATGATTTACTCACCCTTAAGCCACCCTAGGTTTTTATGACTTTCTTTCAAATTAATACAATCAGTTATATTAAAAAATGCCCTGTCTCTTCCAAGCTTTATAATGGGAGAGAATGGGTGTTGAGATTTTGAAGTCCAATAAATTGCATTTATCCATCATAAAAATATTCATATTTAAAACTTCATAAACTTCATGAGAATCTTTAAAATCGTACCCATTCACTGCCATTATAAGGCTTGGACATGTTTTAATATAACTCTGACTTTATTTGTCTGAAAGAAGAAAGTCATATACACCTAAGATGGCTAGAGGTTGAATAAATCATGGGGAATTTGACATTTTTGGGTGAACTATCTCTTTAACACTAAATTGTGTGGTGTTGTGGTTGATTTTTGAGGAGACAACTTAGTTTGACTCTACATTAGTTTCTGCATATATATATATTTTTGTTATGGATGTTCTGTGTTCTGACCTGTCCTTGACCAAGAGAGATGGCATTCATCTTCTTTGAAAACTTCATGACCTCTGCAAATTTATAAAGGTCAGCAGCGGGGTCGGTACCAGGAGAAAGCACAAAAATGAGAGCGGTGGAGGGAGACGAATCTTTAAACACCACAGACAGGTCTGATGTCTGAGAGACAAGAGAAACATAATGAAATGACAGACAGATTATGAGAAATCATAACCAAAAACAGTGAGTCATACAGGAAAAACATGACTCAAAAATATGCAAATACCTGCTAAAGGGAGAATTAAAATTAACCTCTGATTATTTTCCAACAATCTAATGTGAAGTTTTTACATAAACTGTTCTTTTTTGTTCAGTTAATATCAAAATGCTATTAGACTGTTCAGAATATGAGTGCGGTGGATCCACCCTATCTTTTAATGTGGAATTAAGCCTATAGGTGAGACTTCCGGTACAAACCAGCTGTTTTGTACAGCTAAAAATAGCTGGACCCATAAAATTTACAAATGGTCATGCCTACTCTTACGAGAAGAGCATATGTGTGGGTACCTGTGGCTCGATGAAGTTCTGACCCAGCTGTGAAGCCACAAAATCCTGCAGGCCGTGAGTGAGCCGGTCGGCTCTCAGACAGCGCAGAACCAGCAGCTTCTGAAACGAGTCTAAACCACTGTCCCACTCGCCTGGAAGAAGCTCCCTGTTCATATACATATGCTTATAAACTGAAAATTTAAACCTGACGTGCACAATAGCAACACTATTTATAACCTCTAACAGAGCCAACAAGTGTGTTTGTGGATACCTGTGTGGCTGGCTGCTGTCGAATATACTTTTGAATGCGGATTCATATTTGGTAAAGCTCTCTGGCAGGTTACTGAAGGTGGGCAAGGTGCTCAGTGCCAGTATGTCCTGCCAGGCTCTCACAGACAGCCAGTTTGGAGCAGGATTTGGAGCCTGATGCTGGGGCCGACCACCTGATAACAAGTATCTCCACTCAGCCTGACACACACACACACACACACACACACACACACAAGTTATTATTTTTTCATTACTATAAACATAAACACTGATATGACAATATAGTGTTGACTGTTTATAGTGAAATAAACATTAATAGCAGCTTGAGTGATAAAAATCAAAGAAAAATAGACAAAATTCACTTAATTTACTTTTTTGATGATCTAGATAAATTATCTTTGGATGGTCTCTGATACTCTTTGATTAACATCTGCTGTAAATATTTGCTGAATGAAAAGAAAGAATTTTTTTTTTTTAAATCAGACTAACCATATCAATCTTGCCATCATTTGACAGGATTCTGGCACAAAGGAGGAAGGCAAACATCAGCTTGTGTTTCTCAAAAAGGCTACGACAGACATTACTGTACAAGCTGAAGGTGAAGAACTCGTTAATGTTGAAAATACGCTCCATCACTTTATCTGTGGGGAAATAAGCCAAGATAGTAGTTAATCAGAATTTATATTGTTTATTAACTAATACTGTAAATGTCTAAAACTGTCTTAATAACCCCAGATATACACTGTCGTTCAAAGGTTTGGGATCAGTACAATTTTTTATGTTTTTTAAAGAAGACTTTTCTGCTTATCAAGGCTGTGTTTATTTAATTAAATACAATAATATTGTAAAATATTATTGTAAAAAATTTCAAAATTTCAAAAAAATATTAAGCAGCACAACTGTTTCCAGCATTGATAACAAATCAGCATATTAAAATGACTTCTGAAGGATTGTGTGACACTGAAGACTGGAGTAATGGCTGATGAAAATTGCAATAATATTTCATAATATTACATAATTGTCACAATATTTAATATTGTATTATACAATACAATAATATTGTATTATATTGTATTTTTTAATAAACAAATGGAACTTTGATGAGCATAAGAGACTTAAACAACATTTGAAACTTTTGAATGGCAGTGTAAATCTTACAGCTATATTTCAAAATGAATAAATACATTTAAATTTATAATACTGGAAAAGTAATTTAATGAAAAAAATGAAAAATAACTCCTGTGTCATTTTTATAATAAATATATACTTTTCTAGTTATACCAAGCTCTAAAATATTTTATCGAGTGGAAATTTCAGTAAAAATAAATTTTTAAAAAAACTTTATTGTTGTGGGCAATGGACACTGACCTTGAAGTCAAAAAGGTTGATAACCACTGGTGTAAGAAACTTTTGCAGGTTCTTTATTACTGAAGGTCAATAATAGAGGACATGTTTTTACCTGCTTTCTTTGAGTTGGCAATGCCGCTCATGAAAATCCCCAGGAACCACTCCAGAGAGTACTGGTACATGGGGTCCACGTTTGACAGATCTGACACACAGAAGTAGAGGATCTGGGCTCTGACAGCCACTGGGATGTATTCCAGACGTGTGGCATCAATGTCTCTCTCAGTCGCCTCAGCTGCAGTCACTTTAGCCTAATAGTTTAAACATTTAGGAAAAATATGATATTAGATTTCTTCAGTAGATGCTAAATTATATAGAAGACAGATTTAGCTCTTCTAGAGAGGAAGATACAAGCATTTCTTTTAGAAATACCTGAATTTCTTCAGCTTTGACTTTGGAGGCTGCGAGCACTCTTATCAGTTCCTCATCATCAACGGGGTTTCCCTCTGAAGAGCTCAGTCGGAACAGGATCTGATCTTCTATCTCCTTTAACTCCTGTTTCATTTGTGCATTACTCACAATGAGTTGGTTCTTTGCCTTTTCCAAATCAGGTCTCTCTTCAGCTACGAGACGCCCTAGTAGCTGATCTTCTAGCCCACTGTATGGACACGCACAGAAACCCAACACATGTGAAATTCAGAATCACCTCTCACAACCTAAAAGTTTTCTTTTTTTGAAAACCCTGGGTATTAAGACTTTTATGGCTCAATATAATGTAAATATGTAGTAGAAAACCCATGAAAGATTTTTTTATTTTTACCGCAACACAACTAATAAAATACTGATACGATGCCACATTGTGTGGCTTTTAGTTGTACTTTTCAGTTGATGGGCAACAAGAGAAGCAATGTAAAACTTCACTGCTTTCCTAGCAATAAGAAGCAGAGAAAAGAACAGGAAGATGCCTATGGATGAAAAGACTTCCTAAAGACCTGTGTCTTTGTTCTTTCCACTTTAGCCCTAATGCCTGTGAGGCTTTTAGTAAACCACAGATACTGAAAGAGCTTGCAAACAGCAAAGACAAGAAATGCTAGATGCCATCCTGGCAGGAGGTAATCATGCTGATGCTTGTCATGGCGCCACAGCCACTGAAAGAGTTTCTCAACGTGGATTTCTCTCGATATCCAGGAGCTTTTAGACTCCTTGTAGGGAAAATCAATGGTATGGCATTTGGTTTAAGCCTACGCTCGTTTATATCCATCGCCACCTGTAAGCTCTTTCAGTAGCTGTGGGAATAGTATCAGTATTTTATTTTCCGAGTTTTGTCCCTTTAAGAGCAATACCTGGGTGAGAGGGTGAAGTTAATGAGAGTCACTTTAGTAGAGATCTCCGGTGAGTAATGTGGGTTAGGCAGCTTAGTGGTGATGTACATCTTGAAGTCGTCATGATAGTGAATGACAGTGTCTCCCAGCTTTAGAACTGTGTTTCCATCATGGGTATATGTCTGAGGAGCATACGCTCAAGAAAGTCAGATTTACACTACAGGCATTTAAAAAAATACTATGAAAAAAGTTTCATTTAAATATTGATCGTCGAACACTAAAAATACATTTAGCCTTAGAATGATTATATTCATGTGGTGGCTCTAGCTCATTTTGAGCCTTATTTATTGATTTATTCACACGAAAAACAGTGATGTGCACCTGTCGTAGGAGCACAGGGTCCAATGCAGGGTCTAGCTCCTCTCCGACATTCTCCAACAAGCAAGGCTTTCCAAATCGGATAGCATTTTCTAAACTGCGCAGGAAGTCTCGATCACTCAGCTTTATCACAGCTAATGTGTTATCACGCTCCTGCGGAGACAGCAAAAACAGACCATGAGAAAAGGCAGAAACAGAAATTAGTTATATAGTGCAATACACACAACACTGCTCAAAAGTTTAGGATCATTAAAGTCCCCATGAAATCAAAAAAAAAAAGTTTGGCTTTTAGTATGAATATGTTAGCCTTAAGGATATCTATAAACTAGAGTGTTTCAAAACAATGACAAATGTTTCAAACCCATTTGAATGCTGTATTTCATAGCGATATGAATGAGATTGTGGCTGACATACACTGTCAAATGAGGCTTTACTGAGCTCAATGGTTCTGGACCAAGCTGTGATATATACAAAAAATTATTGGCTATTTAAAAAAGGGGGTGGACTTGCAGATATGAAGCTCTGTCTTCCTGTTTCAGTTGAAATTATTTCAACACATAGAAAAAAGCTGCATGATTCAAAGTACTTCAGTGGAGCTTTAAGATTTACATTAAGATTAATTGTATTTTTTAAAGAAATTCACATTCAGCGAGGACACAAAAGCACCTTTCACACTGCGCATTGATTTCAGAAAAAGTGTGTAATCATGGGATTAATGTGGACAGTCCGCTAGTGATGGCCTTCTCGCAGAGAGCCTGCGGTGAGCCCAAAGCTGTGGGCCTCGCCTGGGCAAGCCTGCACTGGGCCTGTTTAGATTTAGTGTGGGCTGGCCCTAGCCCACTGATTTGTGTAGGCAGCCCTGTAATGCAACTAGGAGAATACTAACAACACTGACTTGCCATTCTTTAGCCACTCAAACTGGAATGGTTCAAACCAAAAGAGACCTTTTCAGAACCTGTTGTTTCATATAGCAGATCCTCAAATCTGGCTCACAAGATCCACTCTTGAGTTCCTAACCTTAATCAAACACACCTGAGCATGCTAATCAATGTCTACACAGGATCATTAGAAAATCACAGGTGGGTGAGTTTGCTCAAAGTTAGAGCTAAACTCTACATTTTAAAATAAATAAAAAAATAGAAAATGGTTATTTGAAATTATAATACTATTTCCACAATATCACTGTTTTATAGTAATTTTTGAGCAATTATCTGCAGCCTTGTTGAGCAAACAAGATGTCTTTTAAAAACATGTAAGGTAAAAATGTTTTTAGTATAATTCTGTTTAATTCCTACCATGTTCTTAATCCACTTGTTGGCCTGTCCCTGCGGATCGATAAACAAAGGCCAGCGCTGAGAGTATTGTGTGATTACTCCGTTCTCCACAGAAAGACTATCCTTGGGCAGCCCTGCAATCTACACAAAAAATTACACACATAAATACACTCAAAATGTTAATAATTAGCATATTTACATAAACATTTATGTCTATGCACTGAAGTACTTATGTGTTGGTTTCTAACCTGCCAAGAGCGGATCTTGACTTTGTCTCCCAGGGTGTTGATCAGGTTGGGGCGTTCTGTGTGAGGGACTGCCAGTCCTTTAAAACCCCTGAGCCACTCCTCAGCCATCGCTAAACGATATTCTCCCTGCAGAAATCATTTTTACATATACTCTCTATAAGTGACTCTCACAATAGGATGTTAAAGATAAGATTTTTGTGCATTTCTAGTACTTCTAGACAAACATGCTTGTTTGACAAGAAAATTATGTTTAAAAATTTAAACTGAAATATAACCTGGTTTTGAATAGGATTTGTAAACAACCACCTTATAATTAACTTAAATTAAAATATTCAAAGTCAAACATAATTCTACCCAACATGCGTTTTCCCTGCCGCACTCCCACACACTCACAGTGAAGGGTCCGAGATAAGCTACGTATCCTGCAGCGAGCAGCACATCTCCTGCTACGTTATTCACCATGTACTCCAGTTGCTGGACTGTCTCTCTCCAGCGCACCTTCTCATCAGCCAGACCACCAATCAGCTGCCACACACAACAACATCCTGTGTCTGAACCTCAGTTGTGCCCAGTATAAACTCAAGTAGAGTAAACTTCTAAAAATATATTCACTAGTCATATACGCTAGCTGTCACTACCAGATTTTTAAGTCTCTTCTGCTCATTAGGCCTGCATTTATTTGATCCAAAGTACAGCAAAAACTGTACAATTTTTAAATATTTTAAAATGTAATTTATTCCTGTGATTTTCAAAGCTGAATTTTTAGCATCATTACTCCAGTCACATGTTCCTTCAGAAATTATTCTAATATTCCAATATATTATTGTTATTGTGTTGAAAACAGCTGAGTAGAATTTTTTTAGGTTTCTTTGGTGAATAGAAAGTTCAGAAGAACAGCATTTTGCATCTGAAACAGAAATGTTTGTAACGTCTTTATCAGCACTTTTGATCAATTTAAAGCATCCTTGCTAGATAAAAGTATTAATTTACATAATTTCTCTCCCATTATTTTGAATGGTATAGTGTATCATGTTACAAAAGCTTTTTATTTCAGGAAAAAAGCTGATCTTTGGATCATTTATTTCATCAAAGATTTGTGGAAAAAAATACTGTTTTAAATACTATATTCTTGAACAGCAAACAGCAAATCAGCATATTAGAATGATTTCTGAAGTATCGTGTAACACTGAAGAATGGAGTAATGATGCTGAAAATGTAGCTTTGATCACAGGAATAAATTAAATTTTAAAATATATTCAAATAGAAAGAAGTTATTTTACATAGTAAAAATATTTCACAATATTACTGCTTTTGCTGTATTTTGGACCAAATAAATGAATGGTTGGTGAGCAGAACATAATTCTTTAAAAAATATTAAACATCTTACTGTTCAAAAACAGTAGTGTATATCATATTGATGCTAATCAGTTTAGTATAATAAAGGCTGGAAAACACTACACGATTTTTTGCCCCGATTTTCGTTCTATTTCCAGTCTGCAGAAGTTGACGCTAGTTGCCGAAAGTCAGAGCCAGTCTGCTGATTTCAGCTGACAGATTTGATAGAAAATCGGGATGTGTATTATGGTCACAGATCCGATTTTACAGCGTCAGATTTTGATTCCATCCAGTCGGAGGTTATCAAACCATGTTTGATATTTTGAGCCGATTTTAGAACACATCATAGGAAATCATAGTACGCTGACCTGCCAAAGGTAAACAAAGGTCTAAAATGGAGACGCAAAGGACTGCGAAGTTGAGCTCCGCCATGGAAGAAAGACTTCTTCAACTGTGGCAGGAAAATTAGTGCCTTTATAATGTGGATGACACCTGATACCACAAAGGCGCTTGGCTCGTTTTTTTTCTTTTGATTCAGTGATCCTGTGATCAATGCTCAGTTGTTCTCTGTAATCATTTGTAAAGTCGGCAAGTGTATGATGCCTAGATTTTTAAAATCTGTTCAGATTTTAAAAGTCGTGTAGTGTATTCCAGACTTAAGTTTGACAGGCCAATGTTGCAGTGAGATAAACAGAAAATTAAACAGTTCTAACAGTTCTCCCTTTCTCACCTTATCTGCACGGATCAATCTGACTTCACACAGTTGACATTTGGCATCAAGCTCATCTCTTTTGCTCAGGCATTCATGATACTTGGCCTGCAGTGTGGCAATGCCCTCCTCTACAGCTGCTAGTTTCTCTTTAGCATCATCCAGAATGCGCTGTGTTACAGCCAGATCCTCCTGAGCTTCCTGCAAGGCTTGCTGCTCATACACACATAGAAACACATTCATTTATTAAAATTAGCCTCAGTTTTTCTCTGTTCACAACAACTGTTTGTAAGCATTATACTGAACAGCTTTAGGCAGAAAAGTGCTTAAAATGAGACATAAGCTAAACAACTGATTAAGCAGAAAGGAATCAAGCTCCTACCCGTTTGGGCTCTACAGCTCTGGCCACAAAGTGGTACACATGCATCGCTCGCACCCACTGACACATGGAAGTACAGGCTTTGGACACCTTGGCGATTGAGTCTGGCTGGAACTCTGGGTTGTCAATGTAAGGCTGCACTTGTTTGATCACCGCATCTGGGATGTTGTCCTGTGGGATACAAGACAAAAGCAATGGGAATTATACATTTTGGGCTTAAATGTTTCAATTAACAATTTTAATGCTAATATAAAAATGTTAAAATCTCACCTTGTCATACTTGAAAAGACTGTCTAGAAACTTTCCCGGATCCTGAAGAAGGCCCTTTCCTGCATCCCAGTAGTCATCAACCTTTTCTCCGAGCTTCTCTCCTGCAACTTTCTTGGGTTTGATACCCTTCAGGATACAGACGGCCTCTATAACTAGCTTCACTCCTTGAGGAGGCCTCTGTAGAGCCCGGACCTATCAAACACACACCTCATCTTGTGAGCTGGCATGACCAGAACATTGCAGTACTTTGGACAGATGTTAACAGAAAATATGATGTATGCACCTCAACGACATCATTCTTTTTTAGTGACTTCAGGCTAGCGAGGGCGGCGTCCAGAGCAGGGAGCGCTTCATTCAGATCTTTCTGAGCATCATCAGCGATGGCCTGTGCCACACAAGCCTTTTCAGTGGCTTTAGCCTCCTCAGCCTGCACCGCTACACGGGTCTCCTCAGCTACCACTGTATCTTTCTACACACACACACACACACACACACACATATATCTCAGGCAACAAAAATCAACTCGGAATTTTATTCACTTATGCTTGCATTCCATTTACTTATTTACTTTTATTTTCTCCATGGTGATCACAGTGTCCTTGGCTGCTTCCTCCAGCTGAGGCCTCATCATCTCCAACTCTTCCTGCATCTTGCTCACATCCTCTGCTGTACTCAGCAACTACACACATATAATTAAAGTCAAAAATTTACAAAAACTTTGAAGAATCTGTCCCTGTTCAAAAGATTACATACACTTGATTTTTAATACTGTGTTTTTTTTTTCTGAGTCCCTTGTTTGTCCTGAACAGTTAAACTGCCTGCTGTCCTTCAGAAAAATCCTTCAGGTCCCACAAATTCTTTTGTTTTTCAGCATTTTATGTATTTGAACCCTTTCCAACAATGACTGTATGATTTTGAGATCCATCTTTTCACACTGAGGACAACTGAGGGACCCATATGCAACTATTACAAAAGGTTCAAACACTCACTGATGCTTCAGAGTGAAACACAATGCTTTTAAACTTTTTAAATTTGAAAATCAGGGTAAATGTAACTTATTTTGTTTAATGGGAATCATACAAAGTATCTTCTGTAGCTTCTAAACTGCAGTACTAAATGAAAAAAGATGATTTTTAGGCAAAATAAGAATAATGTACACTTCTTCGTTCTGTTCAAAAGTTTACACCCCTGGCTCTTAATGCATTGTGTTTCCTTCTAGAGCATCAGTGAGCTTGTAAACCTTCTGTAATAGTTTCATATGAGTCCCTCAGTTGTCCTCAGTGTGAAAAGATAGATCTCAAAATCATACAGTCATTGTTGGAAAGGGTTGAAAAAACTAATAATTTGTGGGACCTAAAGGATTTTTCTAAAGAACAGCAGGCAGTTTAACTGCTCAGGACAAACAAGGGACTCATAAACTTTTGAGTCGTTTTTATAAATTCAACTATTATTTTCTCCCGTGGAATATATGTAAACGTCTTTTATGTACATATTTTATTCAGGACAGTGCTAAATAAAAAATAACATCCCTATTATTTTGGTAAAATAATTAACATTTTGCAGATTCTGCAAGGTGTATCTAAACCTTTGACCTAAAAAATAAAAATAAAACACATTTGTAGATAATGTAGAACGTGTAAGGAGATCTTTCCCAAATCACCTTATCCAAGCCAGTTTTCATTCTCTGACGAGCGCTGTGTAGCTCCTGCTTCTTCTGGCCAATCAAAGATGAGAAGATGCTGAGGAGCTCCAAATAACTCTTAGGAGTGACATAGTTGTAGCGGGAAAGTTCAGCCAGGTACTGCTCACACTTCTTGGACACCATTTGATGGATCTCCACACACATCAGTGCCTGTATAGAGAGACAACAGGTCAGTTTTACACACTTGTATACATTTAAACACACATATCACACACTTTTACTGACCAGGCTTTGGATGGCAGTAGAGCTGGCCTCCAGTTCTGGAAGCTCATTAAGAAAAGATGTTGCTACAGACAGTAGCGCCTCCTGTGGCCATGCACTAAACCAGTCAATGGTGCAGCAGTTGACAAGTGAGGGGAACTGCCTGAGGCGAGCCCTGAACACTTCCCCTACTGGACTGTAGATGGAGACAGAGAACAGAGATCTTGAGACACAGTTTCCAACTGTCTACATTTCAAGCTGAAATATTACGGGATATCTTTCTAACAAACAAGGCAACAGACAAAAAAACACCTAATTTAGATTTCTAGGTCTCTGAATTTTGCATGCAACATTGCATTTGTAGCACTAAAATATCAACAGATGTATTAATATGATGTTAAACCTCATGCAGAGAACAGTGTGGATGTTACTGCGGACTCTCTTGGTGTAGGCTGCCATGAGATTAGCTTTGGTGGGCTGCTGGCCCATGTCCTGAACCACAGGTTTCATGGCAGTCAGGATCCGTTCCTGCTCCTCTGAAGTATAAAGATTTGGCACGTCGCCTGAGTTCAGGATGTTATTCACATCCTCCAGGAAAGATTCGCACTTAATCTGAAAACCAGCAGGTAAGACAGAAGAAAAGTGTTAAAGACTTGGACAGCAAGTTGTTGTGTGTTCGCCAGTAGGTGATTTTCTTGCAGATAAATCTTTTAGGAACACAGGAACAATTCCGAAGGATCATGTGGCACTAAAGAAATGGCTGCTCAAAATTCAGCTTTGCATCACAAGAATAAATTACATTTTAAAATTATATTCAAATAGAAATTTTGATCATATTTGACAATATTATTGTGTTTACTGTACTTCTGAGCAAATAAAAACAACCTTAATGAGCACAGGAGATTATATATAGTGGTGGCCAAAATTATTAGAACACCATTACTTTTACCAGCTAAACATTCATTTTCCCATTCATTGTAGTAATCCAGTGAGAATTTTGTTTGCACAAGGAGTCTGACAATAACCAGTGCTCCACAGAGAACTGATCTCATCAGTATCCAGTCTGTCTGGAATGAAACAGAACAAACTGAGACAGACTAAATCCAGAAGAACTGTGGCAACGTCTTCAAGATGCTTAGAGAAACCTACCTGCAAAGCTACCTGAAAAAACACCTGCGAAAGTGCATCTAAAAAGCTGCATTAAACACAAAGGATGGTCACACCAACTGATGATTTTATTAAGTCAATAGAAGTTAATTGATATAGAAAATCTATTTATGACATTATTTTTGACAGCATCCTCATTTTACACCATTTTTACACAAGTGCCTGAAAGTTTTAGCTTTACAGATTGAAATAACTGACTTAAAACCATGTTTTAGCTGGTAAAAATACTAATGTTCTAAAAGTTTTAGTGTATAAAATTTAGTATATAATGTAAAAGTGTTTATAATCGCAGACTCCCTGACAATTTTCAAGCGACTGCTGAAAACTCATCTAACACTATTTTCCCTTTCTGGCTTTTACGTATCTAAACAATGCCTAATATATGGTATTATGAGCACTTCCTAAATCAATTTGCCTCTTTAGGATGAGTCGCTTGTTGTATTCCCCAACTGTAAGATAAAAGCGTCTGCCAAATGAATAAATGTAAATGTAATAATCTATGATCTCACCTGTGTATCTACAAACAGAAAGGTGATCTGCACATTCCTCAGACCAGCCTTTAGCATGATGTTCTTGATGTCCTCTCTCCACTCTAGGAGGCCATAGTTCTTGGAGAGTTCAATCTGGAAGCACTCATAATCAGCCCTGCCAATATAAGAACAGTCAAAATTGGAAAATCAACGGTGTTTTACAGTGTCTTTAATTTGGTGTATCATTTATGGATGGTTTCCAAATGAGCATATAAATGAATGACTGAATGTTCAATATGATGCTGGGAAATAATGGCAGGAGTCACACCCACTTTGTGGGTGGCCATGTATAGAGACAATTTTGAGTCAATGATCAAAAAGTATTAACTTCAGTTTTAGATTTAGCTAGTGACTATTTTCATATGTCGCCACTTTAAACACATTATAGAAATAACTTTGAAAAAATCATGACTTCTTTTTGTATAAAGATTTGAAAAATTATGTTTTTGTATTATATGTCACAGTTTATTAGATGCGCTCAGATAGTTGGTAGTGATATTTAAGGTTGCTCACATATGCGTTCCAGGCATGAAATAATAATTCTTTTCTGTTCTACATGGGTGGCAGAGTAACAAGATTACTGACAAGGATAATTTAACAAAAGTATTGATGTCAAAATCATTAAGGTTTAAACAC
Organism: Cirrhinus molitorella; assembly: GCA_033026305.1. Classification (NCBI taxonomy): domain Eukaryota; kingdom Metazoa; phylum Chordata; class Actinopteri; order Cypriniformes; family Cyprinidae; genus Cirrhinus; species Cirrhinus molitorella. Next base: position 3,647,422 of record CM065137.1, on the reverse strand, counting down.
AGGGGGTCAGTTTGACTTCTGGTTTTGATAAAATGATGCCTTATTCAACTGACTCTCTTAAGTGATGCTAATTATATTTTAAGGGTTCAGCATAATAACTCTTCAGCTCTCACATGTGTGTGGCAAGCCTGGTAAGGGACTGGCGTCCACTGCCACCAACTCCTAACAGCAAAGCGTTCCCCAGGGGCTGGCGCAGGATACGGCTGATACGACACACATGCTGTATGGCGTCCATGAACAGCACCAGCTTCATCTTAGTAGTGCTGGTCTGGTTATAATCATCCATGTACTCCTCCATCACATGGGCCAGCTGTATTAGTGGATATAGAACTAAACTTCAAAAAACTTTTGATTTAAAAAACAATTATTTTCAGCTAAATATGTATCAAACCAAGCAAAAAGGCAAAGATGTTACATTTTCATTTATTTCAGAAATGTAATATCCACACAGTCGAGGTATCATTTTTACAGTGTCTTGTGAAAATATTCATACCCATCATTTTTCAATTTTTTTTACATTCTGTTGTTGCTGCCTTATGTTTAACTGCTAAAATTACTTTTTTCCCCCAAATCAATCTACACTCCATACACCATAATGGCAAAAAAAAAAAAAAGATTCCATTGCATAAGTATTCATACCTTTATCTGGGACAGTTGAAATTTAGCTCAGGAGCATTCATATTGCTTGTAGATATTAATACACTTTCAGAGGAGTTAACATGTGGCAAATTCAGTTAAATGGGTTTGAAAGGCACACACCTTAATGAAAGGTATAAAAGATGAAAATGCATATCAGAGCAAAAACCAAGCCCTAATGTCAAAAAACTCCCTGTAGAACTCAGAAACAAGACTGCATCAAGCCACATATCTGGGTAAGAGTTCAGAATTCTGCTGAACTGAATGTTCACAGAAGCATGTAGTCTCCATTACCCTTAATGGAAAAAGTTTGAAACAACCAGAACTCTTCCTTGAGCTGGCCTCCTGGCCAAACTGAGCAGTTGATGGAGAAGGGCTTTGGTTAGAGTGGTGACCAAGAAGTGGATAGTCACACTAGTTGAGTTCAATTATCATATATGCAAATAGGAGAAACTTACAGAAGGACAAACATCACTGCAACACTCCACTGATTTATCGTTGTGTGGTAAGATTCAGTCCTCTCGTCAGTGAAGACACATGAAAACACACTTAGAATTTGCAAGCAAGCATCTAAAGGAACCTCAGACCCTGAGAAACAAGATTCTCTGGTCTGATGAATCACAATTCCAAGCATCACGTTTGAAGCAAATCAGGCACTGCTCATCACCTGCAGAGTACAATCCCAAAAGTAAAGTGTGGTGGTAGTAGCCTCATGCTGTGGGGCTGTTTTTTAGCGGCAAACACTGAAGGACTCAGAAGCTCAATGCACCAAAATATTGAGATAGCCCTAATGAAAAACCAGTCTAGAACATTCAGAACCTCAGACTGGGCAGAAGGTTCACCTTTCAACAGGACAATGACCCTAAGTGCACAGCAAGAGTGGCTTATAAACAACTCTGCGAATGTCCTTGAGTGGCCCAGCCACAACCTAGGCCTGAATCCAATCAAATATTTCTGGAGAGACATGAAAATGTGCATCTGCCCCTTTCCAACCTGACAGAGCTTGAGTGGTAAAGAGGTGAGGAGAAGAATGGCAGATAATTACCAAGTGTTAAGGTGCAAAGCTTGTTGCATCATACTAAATAGACTTGAGGCTGTAAAGGTGCTTCAGTAAGGGTATTAATACTTATGCAATGTATTTATTTCAGTTTTTTTTATTTTTAATAAATTGTGACAACTCTGTTTTTACTTTGTTAATATGGTAAAAAGTAATTTAAAGCATTATAACATAAGGCTGCAACATAACAAAACAAAAAATAAGCGATATAAATACTTTTTCAAGGCACTGTATATGTAGCAATAACATGTAAGCAAATCAATACAAGGCAATATAAGTCCAATTTACCTTTTCTCTATCTTCAATCAGTCGGTAGACCTTAACAGCAGGGATCATGAAGTCTCCATATAGGATTGGCTGGTATGGGATTACTTCCTCAATCTTGCACCCAAACTCCTGAATGTGTGTGTGGAGGAGTTGGTCAAACCACTTCCTGTCCTCATCACTGACCAGTCGATCCTGGAACACCCTGCAGCTCTCATGATACCAAAGCTGCAATAGCTGTATTTTATTCTGAGTAAACAGAGATGACACAAAAGATTTTATTATATGAAACATGAAATATCAAAAAAAGCTGGTTTATTAATGGTGGTACCGCTATTCCCCCAGCCTCTGCCATCAGGATGCCCTGGAAGACTTTTGAGAGGTCCCTCAGGTTGAAGGTATAGTGGGATTTAGCAGGTGTAGGTAGGAGAGCAGAGGTAATAGTGGAGTACACCCTGATGGTAGCATCCACTAGTGGCTTATTGAATGGTTTAATTTCTGGAAACTTCTCTAGAAATCATAGACACAAAATTCATTTGTGTGAGAAAATCAAGTCTGCAAGTGTGACATATGCAGTATTTCCTGTACTCATTCCAGAATTACATCAGTAACTTTATATTATTTGTAAAAGAAATTTGACATTAAGTGGTTTAGTCTTTCTCTTTGTTCTCTCTGACTATCTGTTTCTCTCCCTGTATCAAGCTTACTGCCTGGGTCCTTTTTACTCATATTTCCATCTGTAAAAACAAAATAAAATAAACAAATCAGAACATCAAAAACATTGTTATTTAAAATGCTACCAAAGCTTCTGACAGGTGTTTCCTGTTGAATACCCTCATTAAAATACATTCACATCTAGATGCCCGCATGATGACTGTCACTCACCCATCCAGTTCCCCAGGATGGTGGAGAAGATCTTTCTCTTGCTGGCGTCCTCCATCTCAGTGAAGGACAGAAAGTTGAAGTGGCGTGTGAAGCGTTGAGTGATGGGGTTCCTGCCCCCGCCAGGAGGGCCCATGGCACATGCGAAGTTAATGTCAACAAGGTTTTTAAATGTGCCTGGTAAACACAGAAGATGAATCAGATTTTGAGTTTGTACAGAGTCTCTTATGCTCATAATGACTGCATTTATTTGAGCAAAATATAAAGTAAATTACAGTAAAATATTATTACCGTTTAAAATAACTGTTTTCTGTGGAAGCCCGTTGCGAGATATAAACTTGTGAGATATAAACTCATAATTCTGAATTTTTCTCAGAATTGCAAGATATAAACCCACAACTGCGAGAAATAAAGTCAGAATTGTGAGATGTAAACTCACAATTATGATTTTTTTTTCTCAGAATTACGTGATATAAACTCTCAATTACAAGTTCTAAAGTCAGAATTGCGTGATATAAGCTCACAATTGCAAGTTACTTTTTTTCTCAGAATTGTGTGATATAAACTTGCAGTAGAGAGCTATAAAATCCAATTTTCAGGGGAAGAAAAGACATTAATAACATACAATTTCATGTTATAAAGTCAGAATTGCGATTGAGAAAAATTTTGCAATTTTGAGAAAAAAACGTAGTTTATATCTTGAATTTGTGACTGTCAGAATTGCAAATTTTTCCTTGGAATTGTGAGTTTATGTCTTATGTTTAAGTCACAACTGCGAGTTTATATCATGCAATTCTAAGAAAAATATCAGTATATGACTAAAACTTGCAGTTGCAAGTTTATTTGCACAATTCTGACTTCATTTCTCAGAATTGCTTCTTTAAATCTGACAATTCTGACTTCATAACTCACAATTCTGAGAAGAAAAGTCAGAATTGCGAGTTTGTATAATGCAATTCTGAGAAAAAAAGTCAGAAGTGCGAGATGTAAACTCGCAATTGTGAGAAAAGAAATTAGAATTGTGAGATAAAACAGTTGCAATTACCTTTTTAAATTTTTTATTCAGTGTCGAAAAAAGGTTAACTTCTTAAATAATAGTGCATTTACAGTATGAATACTGCATACTAGATTTGCAAGCACACCTATCTGTTTCCTGTCATACCAGCCTCCATGATCCATCCACTGGCGCAGCAGTTCAATGGGAGGCTGAGCTCCATATGTTTCCAGCATGGGCATGTTCAGATCATCAATGAAGAAAACAAAATATTTTCCCAAAGGAGGCCCAAACACACCTTTACGTCTGCAAGTAAAATATGTTTATATAACAAATCTATTAATGAAAATAGTATTTACATAGAAAAAATTCAATAATACTATCAATAACACTGAAAACCTTCTGTCAAGTTTGCTGTCAATATAGTCTTGAGTCTGGTTGGCGGAGGTGCGAGCAGAGAACATTAGGAAGTGAGTGATGTATTCAGCAGGCATGTTCTTGAGAAGCTTGTCTGATATGGTCAGGGTCTTTCCTGTGCCAGTCGGCCCAATGCACAAGACCTGACAAATCAAAGAAGTAAGCAAGCTTAGCAGCACATACATACGACATTATGTTTATTGCATGTAGAAAGAAAGTCAAAACTACCCACAGGTTTCTTATTGGAAAGCAGCATGTCTATCAGGCAGGACATGCGAACAGTGTCGACTGTGGGCACAATGATGTCAGAGTAGCTAGTTTCTGGGGTGATGACCACTTCCTGGGCATACTTCATCCAGTTGACCCACTGTACCTGAAGCATTTGAATAATCAAATGAATGTATGCTTATTCTAGCATTTAACAGTTATTTCATTTCTATTAATCAAGGTATCTCTCAAAAATGAAAATTCTGTAATTAATTACTCACCCTCATGTTGTTCCAAACCCGTAAGACCCGTTCCTCTTCTGAACACAAATTAAGATATTTTTGATAAAATCTGAGAGCTTTCTGACATTGCATAGGCAGTAATGAAACTGAAACATTCCCATGTTCAGAAAAATAGGACATTGTTAAAATAGTCCATGTGACATCAGTGGTTCAACCGTTATTTTATGAAGCTACGAGAATACTTTTTTGTGTACAAAGAAAACAAAAAATAACAACTTTATTCAACAATTCTTACGATTGAACCACTGATGTCACATGGGCTGTTTCTGGGCCTGAAAACATTTCAATTACATTGCTGTCTATGCAGGGTCAGAAAGCTCTCAGATTTCATCAAAATTAACTTAATTTGTCTTCCAAAGATGAACTTAAGAAAGGTCTTATGTGTTTGCAATGACATGAGGCTGAGTTGTTATTGACAGAATTTTTGCTTTTGGGTGAACTATCCCTTTCATTTCAATATTCAAGAAAACATTCTCACCTTCCTCTCGTTTCCCTCCTCCTCCTCCTCCTCATCAAAACAACTTATTCCTGCATCGTCTAAATGGTAATCATACACTAGTCCTTCCTCAGGGAAACATAGTCGGACCTAAAAAACAGTTTGCAAAATGCAATGTGCAGTTGTGTATAAATAAACTTACAAAAAAGCATTTGAATTATTTGAATACTCTGTGGCACTTTGGTTCAATTATCTACAGCATGTAAATCATTGCTGATAGCACTGAGCTTCATGATAAATTTATGCTGCTATTGACCTTTTCTTCAACCATCTTTCCCCTGAGCCATGAACTGAACCGTTGGCAGCTGCCAGCATCTCCTGTAGCTCCAACACTCCATACGAGCGAAAAGATAAACCAGGGCTCAATCAACTCCTGCAGCCGAGACAGTTTCTCCAGGGAAGGGGGCTTCTTACCCTGAGCACATGCAAACACACACACACACACACACACACACACACACAAAAATGAGTTTAACCATGAATAAATTAGTTTAACCACTGCAATAGTAAAAAGTTTTCTGACCTCTCGTGGGATGAAGGGCTGAAAGAAACAGTCAAGCAGTTTAAGCAGAGAACAGGTAAGATTGCTGTCCATGGAGGCGATCACCTCCTTCACTGATTTTCTCACAAATTTGATGGAGTCCTGCAGGCAACACATAACAGCACCTCAATAAACTAGATTGTGTTCACTTTTAGGCTATAGACCACATAAACTACACTGCTTTTAATACAACTTATAGTATTTATTTAAAAATTTAAAATATGTAAAACACCACAGGACCAAACCTCTAAGAACCGAGTGAAAAGAGAGCTGAGTTGGTCTGTGTAGGGCTGAAACGTGTCAGGAATGGTGCGGAGCCAACATTCTGTGAATGGAGTCAGGCCCAGGATACTGGGCTCAAGATACACCATGCCACATCGAGAAACCGTGGCAGGAGATGCCACCGCCAAATCCTGCACCTCAAACATCATAGTCATCACCTGAGGGCCAAAACATTGTCAGAAAAACACAAAGAAGATACAACACAGAGAGGCAAAAAGTGGCCATTAGCAGAAATTCTCATACGTCAGAAAGTTTGATAATCTCTCCAGAACTCAGACACAGTTTCTTATTGTCATCAAGAACCGTGTTCATGTTCTCAATCCACACAGCATCCACAGGTCCATCAAACATGTACCACTTCTTCTCCAGGTCCATGGACGCAGCTCCATCCCGAATGAGACAAGACAGTATCCCATCTGTCCTGCAATTGAACAGTGTGTGTTACTTTTAACATATAATATATAACATAATATATAACATATAACGTATTTTTTTTCTTCAAGATTTCTTTTTGGCCTTTATTAAAATATGATAAAACTGAGAGGAGTGAGAGTGAGAGAGAGAGAAAGGGGGGGCATGATCAGCAAAGTTTCCCAAGCTGAGACTTTAACTCAGGTTGGGCTTTGGGTGACTTGAGTCAAGTGTTTTCAGTATTGGTAATACAATCAATCCAGAGTGCACTCACCACTCATGAGTAAGCTGGTCAAATTCTCCGTAAAGCTGCCCCATAGTGATGGATTTTGGGTTGAGCACGTAGGTCTGTACAGACTCATATTCTCCTCCACTAACTGAGGGTTGGCCTTTCAGGGCCGTCATTGCTGCACCCAGCACTTCATAACACTATAAGCGAATTCCAAAATCAGAATTTGGCATTTTTCTTGCAGTTTGTTCATTTGTGCACTGGTTTGTGTACTAGTAGGGATGTAATAGTATTATCAATATCGTGGCATTGTGATATCATCATGGTCACATGATGATATTAAAAGACTACCTAAAGTGTAGTTTTTAAAATATATTTAAACAACTTATTCTAACATAAAAGGTTTTTAAAGTTGTGTTTTAGGCTATTATGCTTTGGCACAGTATCTGTCAAACAAACTAAAATTGAAAACACAATATGGCTTGATCCTTTAATCTAGTCTGTTTTTAAAGTGAAGCTCACAGTGAATGCAGAATGTGTTGTGATTTAAGCGTGTGTTTGAGAACACAACGGACACCAGTTATGCTTTATTTTTGAGAAAGATGATTACAGCATTTCACTAGATTTGTACTGAGATACGTTTTTCTAAGCCTGTTTTCACTGCAGCTGGAGTTTTCCTTTAAAATAAAAGCTCTATTGCCATTTCCATCAAAATAAATCTTTAAAAGTGCAGTAGTAATTGCTTACAGTTATTACTGCAGTCCAAATTCAAAACATTTCTTTCAAGTGTAGAAATTAGGAAAGTAATGTAATTTCCCTCCTGCAGCGTAAAGCACAAATAATATTCATTTTCATTTATTTTACAGTGCAATTGTTTTACAATATATTATTATTACTATATTCTAATTTGTTTGGTTTCCTAAAAAAACAGTGTGAATGTAATTTAGACTGAGACAGTATATCACAAATAAAAAGAGGGTTGAGTCCCCTTTACAGTTCAGGTAAGTCAATTCACTGACTTTTTCCTGACTTAAGTGGACATGGGTTTGACCTCTTAATTTTGAACATTCAAAGTGCATTAGATAGAAGAATTTAACTTTAAAATGTACAGATTTTTTTCCCCAAAGTATTAATTTCTTTTTTTTTTTAAATATCGCAATAAATATTGTAATGTGGACTTCATATTGAGATATTATGCTACTGTGAGATTTTAATATTGTTACATTCTAATGTACTAGTGAAGCTTACCTTCGTTTTCCCAGAGCCTGATGGTCCTACCAACATTAGACCGTGTCTGACTACAGTGGTTTCATACAGCTGAATGCACTTGGTTATAAAGCCTGCAAGAGAAAAAAAACACACTGAAAATACATTTCCTAACTAACCAGTTTAACATTTAAATGACTTTTTTCTAAATTATATTTACTTTATTCACTTTATCTTTAACTTGGAAGCACGCCTATGGGCGAGACTTCCAGTTCATTAGCCACTATAGGAAAATAACGAGAAGAATAACAATGTGCAGTAAACGTTAAGACTGTTTGCACTACAAAGCAGTGTGCTCACAATTAAGATAATACACTAAAATAACATGGTAAGACACACCAATTTGCAATATAAAGCCGCAAAATTAGCTGTTGTACAGTTAAAAATAAAATTTACAAATGGACCCAACTCTTACAGGAAGATAAATCATATAATTCACCCACACACTCACCATCCACATCTTTAAGGCGCTTATTTGCACAGACATCCCTGATGGATTCTTCTAGGGTACCGTAGTCTATTGGCTCTTCACGGATCTTGGGGAAGAGGTCGGACACAATGCCATTGAAGAGCTTGAGGTCGTCCTGAAGGAACTTTGGCACATTGACATCTCTGATGGCACGCAGACATATCAGCTCCTGCATAAATCGTACAATCAGTTTAGCAGCAGATGGATTTATAACTGTGAGATTAAACAGTTTTGTGTTATTGTGTATCATCAAACCTCATTCATATCAGGATTTTCCCTCTTCAAGTTTCCAGCTGCAGAGATCACAGTTTTCACAGCTCTCATCCCAAAATCATAGTGGTCCTAAGTGACAACATGCAATAAAGTGAATTTCACACAAAACAAATGCATAAATGAAGTCTGCATGAACAAACATGAACAAACACCCCATAAAAGTCAAACCTGTGAGCTTAGCTGTTCTGAGGACAGTTTGAAGGTGCTGGTGATTTTTTTGGACAAGACTTTGGCATCACTGAAGCCGAATGAGTAAAGAGAGATCTCTGCTATCATGGCGTAATCAGGGATCATCATAGCCACGGGACGGAAGAGGGCCTAAGACGCACATATAGTACAGTCTCAATCTTTTTTATTTTTATTTTGAGCATTGCTGCTGGTGAGTTCTTACATTTAAATTACCTTTAAATTATCTGGGAGCTCGGTGCGACCAGCATAACCAGGATTCATAGTGATGAAGACCGCACAGGATGGGACAAGAGGGATTTCCATACCTTCAAATACAAATCTCTTCACCTGAACACAACAAACAGGACATCAGGGTTTTCCACACCTTATTACCAATTAATTTTCATGACTTACACTACCAGTCAAAAGATTTTTACGTTTTTTTTTTCAGTCTCTTCGGTTAACCAAGCCTGCATTTATTTGATCCAAATTTCAGCAAAAACTGTACAATTTTGAAATATTTTTACTATTTAAAATAACTGTTTTCTATTTGAATATATTTTAAATAAAGTGTTATTTTATTTCTGTAATCAAAGCTACATTTTCATCATCATTACTCCAGTCTTCAGTGTCACATGAATATTTACAACAGCTGAGTACATTTTTTCAGGATTCTTTGGTAAACAGAATGGTCCAACGATCAGCATTTATCTGAAATAAAACGTTTTTGTAACATTATACACTATACCATTCAAAAGTTTGGAGTCAGTATAATTTTTTTTGAAGGGGGAGGGGTGATAGAAATTATTAACACATTTATTTAGCCAGGATGCTTTAAATGAGTGATGATAAAGACATTTATAATGCTGCTCTTCTTTTTTATTCATCAAAGAACCCTGAAAAAAACCCTGTTTTTTGACCAGCAAATCAGAATATTACGCTGCAAAGGTGGCACAGAAGCACTTCTGAAGTGGCATTTAGGTGTCTTTACACAGACTACTTAATGCTGCTCTTTAATCACAGGAATTAATTACATTTTAAAATATATTCAAATAGAAAGTTTTTGCTGTACTTTGGATCAAATAAATGCAGGCTTGGTGAGCAGAAGAACATTAAAATTCTTGCTGTTTAAAAACTTTTGACTGGTAGTGTATGGTAGTGTTTAGATAGTAAGCCTCAAGTGTGTGACTTTACTTACTCTTTGCTGCTGGGCTTTTTGGATGGTTGTGATCTGTTGAGCCACAACTGATAAAACCTCTACATCAATTCGATTGAATTCATCAAAGCAAGCCCAGGCCCCTGAACTAGCCAAGCCTTTGAGGAACTTTCCCATGGCTATAAAGTCCAGCTGATCAGAGCAGTTAAAAACTACAGTCTGGATGGCCAGAGCTTTGCCCAAGTCTTTAGTCGTCTCTGTTTTTCCTGTACCTGCAGGGCCCGCCGGGGCGCCTCCAAACTTTAAGTGAAGCGCACCAGTCAGGGTTAGGTAGCACCTGTGTGATAGACAGACATTGTATATCATTTTAATTTATAACAGAGAAAAAGCATATGTATAGATACATTTAAATGAGATAAATAAGTTTTCTAAATGTCACCTGTCTGTCAAAGGAGTGATAACAAGTCGTCCTGAGTTACCAAGGTACTCATAACCATACAAGAACTCAGCATTCACTGCTCTGATGTACAGGTCATCACGCCAGTAATATCTATGAAAACACAAACACAAGCATATTAAAATTTCCTGAAGGATACACTGAAGACTGGAGTAATGACCACTGTAAATTCAACTTTGCCATTACATTTAAAAATGATAATGAAATAGAAAGAAGTTATTTTAAATTGTAATATTATTGTATAACCTCAGCTGGCTGATCCACTCAAAGTCATTGACACCGGAAACTTTCTCCTCAACAAGCTTTGCTGCCACATCTTTAGCATGCACTTCAATCACAATGAGTGCTGAGAGTACATTCCGCTGCATCTTTGACAGACGGCCTCGTACCAGCTGCACCAAATCTCCCAACTGTTTGGGCATATACAAACAGTTTAACATTTAACTTTAACTTAGATCCAATGTTTCCTTATTGAAATTTACAGCATTGCAATACACAAAAATCTCCCCAGAAATGTGTAAAGGGATAAATTCTGTCATTAAATACTCTCTCCCTCATATAGCTCCAAAACCTTCGTTCATCATCGGATGAAATCCGAGAGCGTTCTGACCCTGCATAGAGAGCAATGCAACTACCACGTTCAAGGTTCAAGGGTTTGGAAAGACATGTGGGTGAGTAATTAATGACAGAACTTTTATTTTTGGGTTACCTGTGTCTGTAACTGTGGATAAAGTCGATCTGCAAGGTCTCCCTTATCCAGAGACTCTGACACCTCTTGGGTCCAAAATGTCTGACAGCCAGCGATCACCACTTGACCAGGCCAGGACAACACCCACTCTGTACGTGGATGCTGCAGGCAGGGTTGACACTTTATATTAGGCTATAACAAAAAAATCTAGTGCACTTTGGAAATTTAAGGTAATTCATACTAATTAAAGGGCCATTTATTTTAAACAAAGAAAAACACACTCTTAAATTTGTTTTAGCAAATGCACTTTGTTTAACATCACTCATTTGGCATTTACAAAATACGAAACTTACGATACTTACCTCAACATAGGCTTGCAGCGAGCGACTAATGTTTTCTCTTACACTGGCCTTCATGGAGTTCTCCACTTCCCGCAACCAATGCTCCACATTCCCAGAAGGAGACACAGGGGTGCACAACTGGACTTCCTCTCCCTCAGCAGAGTACATGTGTGTGATCAGCAGATCTGACTGGAACTGGAGCTGCATGTCGTACAACAGATTTCACAATTTCTGACATTAACTGAAACAGTATATCATTATATAAACCAAAATGATATTTTCTGCCATGTGAATTACTTAAATATCTAATATGGTAAACATTTCACAGTAAATCAGATCTGTTGTATACAAAAGAGGACTCACCCGGGCGATGTTCTCAAAGCATTTGCGGAGATGTGGCTGCACTGCTGTTGGATCTTTGGTCTGAGATAAAATCTCCAGTAACTCATCATCTGATAAAAAGTAAAATCTACAACCAGAAAAAAGAGAGTTCTTTATGGAAGCTTTATGGAAGCTATAGAGATTTTTATTTGATTTTTATAAAACGATGAACTAATAAAACTTTATAACTCAAATTTGGGATCACATAATTCTGAGAAAAAAAAGTCAGAATTGTGAGTTTATATCTCAAATATCAAATTCTGACGTGAGGTCAGAATTGCAATATAAAAACTAAATTCTGAGAAATGTAAATGAAAGTTTATATCTTTCAATTCTGAGAATCTCACAATTCTGACTTTTTTCTTGCTGTAGCAAGCTTATATATTGCAATCTTGATTTGATAAAGTACAAACTTGCATTTGTAAGTTATAACATCCAAATCTGAGGGGGGAAAAAGACTGATAGTTTTATATCTCACAATTTCGAATTAACTGCTATAGAAGTCAGAATTGCAAGATACAAACTCACAGTTCTGAGAAAAAAAAGACTTCACAATTCCGAGTTTTTTTTCTCACAATTGCAAGTTTATATCTCACAATTCTGAGAAAAATTCAGAATTGCTAGATAAAGAGTCACAATTACCTTTTTTATTGTATATTTAGCGGCAGAAACGGGCTTTAACAATTACGCAGCAGAGTATAGGGTTTAACTTAAAAGTGCAAGGAAATTAAATGTTGTAAATGAAAATATGAAATGTTAAATGCCAAGTTATTGTTTAATAAATTGCCATGGACCATAAAAAATATTTTTACCTGGGAAAGGCACTTCGTTTGGTCTCCAGGTATTCGCTCAGTCCTTTCTGCACAAGCTCCAGTAAATTGTTACAGTCTTTGAGACTGGCCAAAAGACGTGGTTCGGGACACACCTCAATCACCTGGAGTCATAAAGACAATCAAATCTCAATTCTTTGATGAACCAAAGACAAATCTAATATTAATACACTATGATTACGCAGTCTGACCATGCTCACCTTACTGTTATCATGGGCAGCCTTCATGATCTTTCTCCAGGTACGCTCCATAGTCTGATACCTCTTCCCTTCCACAGGCAGCTGGCGGTTAATATCATCAGAGCTGAAAATAGGTTCCATGTACAGCCACGACCGCTGACAGATAAGCCACTCTTCTAATACTTCCTACAAGCAGAGCACCACAATGACACAAAGACTTTTGGGAAGAATACTTAAGAGCCTTAAATAACATAAACAAACAGTCCAAAAGCACTTCATAATCATACCTGCAGGAAGCATGGCTTACCTGTGTCATTTTCAATTTACTTTCCCATTTACTGATTCTCTCCTCAAAGGGTTTTTTATATGGGGAGAAGACCATGCTCTGTGTCATGACAATGTGGTCATCAAGGAGCTGAGAAGCTTCATCTGGACTCTTCAAGATGTAAGTCCCGGTCTCCTTATAAGGCATGACCTCAAACATCACTGTTGACCATTCCTCCTCCATCTTGTTCAGAGCCTATGTATGAGAGCAAAAACACTGTCATATGACATAACATGTCTGTGGGAATGTTGTTATGCAATTCAGAAAAAAATATAGCCGCAAGCAACGATTACCGGGGTTCAAGCGCTTTAAGGCATTTAAGCACATATGAAAAAAGACATTATGTAGCAAGGTTTTTTTTTTTACAAATTTTTTTTTATGGTAATTTACCATAAAAGTATTATGTTTTTTAATGTCTATGACTGTTGTAGCGCCAGCTATATTCAACTTTGGGAATTGTACTGCAGTGTTTTTTTTTTCCGGATTGAGCAAAAAATCTAGGACTAGTTTGCAAAAGTAGTAGATTTTTTTGTTTTGTTTTGTTTGAAAGCAGTGGTTCTAGAGGCAAAGTTTTCCTGTATGAGGAGTTCTGTCAAAAAACGTGCAATGCACAATCAAAAAATATTATATATTAACATAAATTAATATAATATAATAAATGTACAGCAAGTAAAAATGTTCTTGTGATTGTTTTAATCATGTTCATGTTCTTGTTGTTAATTATTATAAAATATTAAAGGGAAAGAAAATATGAGTTTAGTGCCTCTAGAGACAATATCTTGACCTTGATTTTTAAAGCACAATCTGATATTCTGAATCTACTTGGCCCCATGGTGCAGCGCCACCACTGGGCTTAGTGGTTCTTGTGGTATAGCACTACCTCAGAGCTAAATGAGCCTCAGCAAATGATCCCATATTTTAATTTTTAATTAATTAAAATAATTGTAATTGATTTTTTATATGTGTTGATTAAATTTAAAGAAGTAGTTTACAACTGACAAGTTAAGCTTGTGATAAAACTTGGCTATCTATGCAGAAGAAATGCAAAAAATGACCAAAAAATTTGGAAATACCATCTGTAGTTTTAACAAAAGCCCTGGAGCTGTCAAAAGTTCACTAGATGATGCAAAATGTCAGTTTTGAGTTATCTGGTGGCCTTTTATGACAAATAAATGGAGATATCTAGGTGCATTTTCATACATTTACATTGTAACAATGTAAAGCTGGACGAAAATCTGAAAACTTATTCTTCAAATGTTTGGCATACATGGGTGACAGTGTTCTGTACCTCATAAATACAAAAAACATCTGTAAAACAACTCCATGGGACCACTATTTCACTCACTTGCTCAATAGCATATTCTTTTCCAGCCTCCTGAGCTACTTGGGTGATTTCCTCTACATGATTTTGTAGGCCCAGCTCCAGACAAAGGGAGAAGGTAAGGTTTGCTGTAGACTTTACATTCATGTTAATACGTTCAGAAAGCAGCTCCCAGTGGCGGTTCCGCATGCCAGGATTCCTCAGGCCCCGGATCAGAGGAATGAATGGACGGAACTCTTCAATCTTAGTCCGGATTTCAGATGCCACTTCTTGACAGGCTGAATCAATGATAAAAACATGTTTTGAACAGCATGCTATGAACACATAAAAACATACATTTTTCTTCTCCTGTTGCATTTATTCACTTATTGGAAACAGGAACATGTTATCTCATTCTTGATGCTAGGTATGACATAGCTATGCCAAAAAACATGCAGTTGAAGACAAAATTATTAGCCCCATATAAAATATTTCATCATTTTTCAAATAACTCCCAATTGTTGTTTAACAGAAAGACGATTTTATGAATACAGCATTTTTAAACATAATACTTTATTCAGGAAGCTTTTAGGGTTTGTGATACAAATAGAAATAAATGTATAACCAAGAATTTTAAAAAGTCTACTGGTCAAAATTATTAGCCCTCTGATGTCAATAGTCAGTAGTGTTTCCCTTTTTTGCCTTTAGTCGTTTGCTGTAGTTCTCAACAAGTTTCAAGCATGTCTCCTGAGGAATGACAGCCCATTCTTCCTTAGCAAATCTCTCAAGCTCCTCCAGATTTGTTGGTCTTCTGGCACAAACTCTGGACTTTAGTGTGCCCCACAGATTTTCTATTGGATTCAAGTCTGGGCTTTGTGCAGGCCAGTCAAGTACACTCACTTTGCTCATTTGGAGGTGTTTCTTCACCAGAAGTGAGGTCTGCTTTGGGTCGTTATCATGCTGGAAGACAAAATGTGGACCCAAACCAAGTTTTCTTGCAGACTGTCTGAGGTTGTCTTTCAAAATCTTTTTATAGTCTTCCTTTTTCATGTTTCCTTCAACCCTGACGAGATTCCCAGTTCCTTCCCCACAGCATTATACTACTATATACGTTTCACTGTGGGAACGCTGTTCTTGGGGTTGAATGCCTCTCCCTTCTTTCTCCAAATGTAGGCAACATCTCTATGGCCAAAAAGCTCTAGTTTTGTCTCATCTGACCAAAGGACACGTTTCCAGTATGCATCAAATTCCCCCAGGTTGTTCTTAGCAAAATTCATTCTAGCTTGGAGGTGTCTCTTCTTCAGAAGTGGAGTCTTTCTTGGTTGGCAACATCGCAGTTCATTCCTGTGCAGGGCTCTAGTGACTGTCTTCGTTGAGACATCAATTCCAGACTTGGCTAGGTCATTCACTAGTGTCTTGGCAGTTGTTCTTGGGTCTTTAGAAACCTCTCTCACTAGTTTTCTTTCCAAAGTTTTTGAAATCTTTCTCTTCCTGCCTCTGCCCGTCTTGTTCTTCACTGTGTTGGTCTCTCTAAACTTCTTGATAATGCAGTTCTTGACACTTGAAAACGCTTTGATAAACGTGTGTATCCTTCTCCATCTTTCTATCCTTCTCCTAATCTTTAGTCTTTGCCATGATGACAGTGCATAGTATTTTACTAGTTGTTTCGCAAGATACTAATCCTCAGTTTAAAGAGCAATTTAAAGGCTTAACTAGGTTAATTAGATTAATCAGGCAAATTAGGTTAATTTGGCAAGTCAGTGGACAACAGTGGTTTGTTCTATAGCTAATCAAACTAATCATTTCTTAAGGGGGCTAATAATATTGACCTTAGCAGTTTTTTATGTATTTATTTTTTAATTCTTTTATTCAAGCAAATATAAGAAAACAGACTTTCTCATGAAGAAAACAATAATAGGAAATAATGTGAAAACATTCTCTTACTCTGTTAATCACTTGGGAAATATTCTAAAAAAATGTAAAATTTCACCGGGGGGCTAATAATTTTGTTTTCAACTGTATATGTTTGTGTCCTCTAACACTGTTTCCTACTTACCAGGAATGTCTTTAAACTGTTTGACACACTGGTGTATAGTCTTGTAAGCATCATTGACATTACACTCCAATTGTTCAGGGTTGATGACTGACAGCGGGTCATTGAGCCAACTTTCATGCCAACGCAGCCAATCAGATGTTGTCTTCCACAGGTCATAAAATGGCTGAAACTCTTTGTTCATCTTCTGGAGCTCGGTGTACTACACCACAACCATAAAACATATATCAGATATCTTTCAATTAAAAATTGTTATTTATTTTAATGGTTTAACAGTAGTTATGAAGGGGAAATTTGAATGTAGACTTAACCTACATTAGAGACTGGCTTGCCAAAGAGTCGTTCACGGTTGTTGTAAAGCTGTGCCATTTCCTGACACTCTTTCAGCTGCTTGCTCACTCTCCGCACCTCATTTGCCACCTCATGCGCTCGTCCAAGGTTTGTGTAACCGGATAATCCAGCCACCGTCATCTGAAAAATTAACAACGCAATGCCCAGAGTGACCATCTATTCAAGGCAAAGCCTCAAATTCTTGACTTTACAGAATGATTTATTTCAATAACTGATGAGCATATTTTGCTAAAAAAGTAATGCATCAGTGAGTCTGACCTGCAGGAAGTTTAGGAGATCCAGGAAGCTGTTTTGGTCGACAAGCTGAACCTTAAGGAAGCGTTCTTCCTCCTCAGCATGCTGGACTTTCACTTTCTCCATCTGGTCCAGGATCATGCAGGGCCAGGCCATTGCTTTCCACCTACACAACATTTAGTATTTAGGAGCTTAGCTACTAAAGAAACAGTTTACTAACTCAGATGTGTAGAATGGCTGGTTTTAGATTTGCAGTTAAAAGCAACTGTGTTAAAACACTATTGACAAGGCAATGATGAACTCACTTCTCACTGACATCCTCATCGGAGAGAGTGTAGAAGAATTCATCTATTAGATCGTAATCAGACATAGCTTTGGACAAACACTCCTGCAGGGGGCAAAGGAAGACAGAAAAGAGAGAAAAAAAGTAATTCAGCATTAATTGCAACAAGACTTTTGGAAATATTAGGGACTTTAGGCAACAGATGCTGATGGAACGACAATGGGGAACACACACACACACAAAAAAAATGATTTAACCATTGATGTCACATTGACTATTTTAACAATGTCCTTGTTACCTTTCTGGGTCTTGAACATGGTAGATTTGTTCCTGTCTATGCAGGGTCAGAAAGCTCTTAGATTTAATCAAAAAATATCCTAATTTGTATTCCAAAGATTAACGAAGGTCTTACGGGTTTGGACCAACATGAGTAATTAATGAACTCTTGTTTTTAGGTGAACTAACCCTTTAAAGTCCCTACTATTTAAATTAGGAAGATGTGGCTGGTGGGTAGTGCATGTACTCTGATATGCCACATGGTGGCATCATTTTCTGTCACTTTTCACTATCCAAAAGACAAAACACATAGAAAAAATAGATTTTGCATCCTCAGTTTGCGCCTTTCCCAATCCCTATCCCCTCTCTCACTTTACTATCATAATAAAGGCAAAAAAATGGAACTGTACTTCATGCGCTTTGAGTTGCTCAGGAAGTAGTTTCATCCATTCCCTTTGCTCTATGAGCTCCTCAATGCAGCTGGGTTTCTCAGACAGCTTTGTGCTGATTACTTTACACTCCTTGCATGCCTGAAACACAAACACAATATTATATAACAGCGACTTTATAAAAATGCTTCTAGTCCAAATGAACACAGACTTACATCCTGCATCTGTTGATGTAACCTCAGTGCAAGTCGGTCCAGCACTGCACTGGCGAGGGCCCTGCGCTTCTCCACAAGGTTTTGCCGAACGGCCTCCACGCTGACCTCGAAGGGTCCAATGATGATGGCGGAAGGAATGGACTGATTTAAAAGTTTCATCTCCTTCAGGTGTTCCAGAACTTGCTGCTTCACTTCCTGAACGGTCTGGTTCTCCTGACTGTGCAACCTTGGAGATATAAAAATGTAAGCAGAAGGACAGTGCATAGTATACTGATCTCTCAGTACATAAAAAAAACTAGCAAAAAATATAGAGAATTACTCTAGAAAAGTGTTGATATCTGAATTGTGGAGCTCAAGGTGGCATTCATATTCACGTGCGTAGGCTCTGAGAGGTATGATGGCCTTTTTGAGGGCCACACTGATGCTCTCCCTCAGATTCTTGACTTCAGGTTCCCAAAAGCACACTGACTCTAACATATCTCCAAAGATAACCAGGTTCTTTAATACAAGCTGAGAGAATGGGAAGAAACAAAAACAGGCCAAAGTTTAATAATCTAATTAGCATTTTGACCAAATAATTGTGGCTATTTGAATTATTTTTATTTTTTAAAATAAATACAGTAATACATTTTAATAAATACACTAATTTATTGTCATTGATTTACTGAAAGCTCTTGATGAAAGTTATGTACAAGGAATAAAATAGGAAACCTTCTCTAGTTGAGGTATGTTGTGTGTGGACAGGATTCCTTTATCAAACAGGTTGATAACGGAGGTCTCAAAGCTCTCTAGAGGAGTACTGTAACCAACACCAGTCTGATCAAGCACCAAATCCACTGAGAAAAGGGGTTTCTTTTTTGGCCTGCGCAAAATAATGTTGAATATGTTACATATAGAATGAAAAAAAAGATCTTGTTTCTCAAATTTTGACTCCAAGGACCACCTACAATATCTACTGTAAGCTGATATGTAACTTTGGTAGTAAAATACCAAACACAAATGCATTCAAGTCATCCTAAGTTTATTTAACTTTCTTCTTCAGACGAATGCAATTGGAGTTATATTTAAAAGTGTCCTAACTCTTCCAAACTTTATAATGGCAGTGAATGGCTGTTGAGATTTTAAAGCTCCAAAACGTGCATCCATCCATCATAAAAAGTACTCCACATGGCTCTAGGGTGTTAAAGGATTAGTTCACTTTCAGAACAAAAATGTACAGATAATGTACTCACTCCCTTGTCATCCAAGATGTTCATGTCTTTCTTTCTTCAGTCGTAAAGAAATTACTTTTTTGTTTTTTAAGGAAAACATTTCAGGATTTCTCTCCATATAATGGATATGCATGGTGCCCCTGATTTTGAACTTCCAAAATGCAGTTTAAATGCTGCTTCAAAGGGCTCTAAACAATCCCAGCTGAGGAAGAAGGGTCTTATTTAGGGAAACAATCGGTTATTTTCAAAACAAATTGACAATTTCTATACTTTTTAAACTCAAATTATCGCCTTGTCTTGTCTTTGCGACGTGCATGCGTAGTCTGTGTGATCCGGTTTAATACAGTTAGGGTATGTCGAAAAACTCCCATCTTGTTTTTTTCCCCAACTTTAAAATCGTACTTTAAAAAAAACCAAACCAAGTTTTATCAAAGTGAACATACAAAGAAGATCAAACGGCCTTTACAAAAAAAAGTAAAACAATCTTGAAGCTGAAGACGAAATTGAGATGGGAGTTTTTCGACATACCCTAACTGTATTGACCCTGATCACACAGACTACGCATGCGCATCACAGAGACGAGACAAGACGAGCATTTAAGGTTAAAGAATATATAAATTGTTAATTTATTTAGAAAACAACCGATCATTTCGCTAGATAAGACCCTTCTTCATCGGCTGGGATCATTTAGAGCCCTATGAAGCTGGATTTAAACTTCATTTTGGAAGTTCAAACTTTGGGGCATATTTCATATGAAATGTTTTCCTCAAAAAACATAATATCTTTATGAGTGAAGAAAGAAAAACATGAACATCTTGGATGACAAGGGGGTGAACACATTATCTGTACATTTTTGTAACTAATCCTTTAATCAAGGCCTTCTGAAGTGAACTGATGCGTTTGTGTAAGAAAAATATCCATATTTAAAACTTTATAAACTGTAATCTCTGTCAACTGTCATACGCATGTTCATGAGAGAGTGACGTTCCAGCGGCTGATTTAGGACATAGGTACAATGTAAGCTCCAGTGAGAATATGCTAGTTTTGCAAGAACCAAGTTTTGTTTACTGCAAAGGAAAACCAGTCTAATTTGACTTATATCAAAACACTCCAACATTTTTCTTTAGAATTACTCATTTTGTACTCACCGGAAATTACGCTAGCGGAAGTTATGAACAGTTATGAAGATTTATATCTGGATATTTTTCTTACACAAATGCATCGGTGCACTTCAGAAGGCCTTTTTTAAACTCCCCAGAGCTGTGCACGTTTTATGATGGATCAATGCTCTTTTATTGGACTTCAAAATCGCAACAGCCATTCACTGCCATTATAAAGCTTGGAAGAGCCAGGACATTTTTTATATAACTCAGAATGTATTCGTCTCAACGTCATATACATCTAAGATGGCTTGAGGGTGTGTAAATCATAGGGCAATTTTTATTTTTGGATGAACTGTCCCTTTAAAAAACATTACATTAATATAACAAAATGTAATTAAAATAAGACTTAAAGGTCCAATGAAATGCTTTGAAACATGCAGCGTTATTCTATGTGTTGATGTTATTTCAACTGTAACAAGAAGACAGGGTGGGACATATCCAGCAGTCCCACCCCCTTTTTTCAGTAGTCAATAGCTTTTTGTTTATTTTGAAATTCTGTGAACAAGTGGCTGATTTCAGCTGCCGCTTTCACATCCATTTATAGTGTAGGGGGTAAAACGCTTCAGATTCTAGAGAGCATTTGATTGGACAGAAAGTTTGATGAGAAGCTAAAGTGCAGGGTGATGTCATCAAAATCATTGATCTATATTGGCGGAAGTTAGAGACTGTAAGTTTTGAATGCTTATATATCTTCTAAATGGGAATTTTGCCATTGTTTTGGAACACACTAGCTTAGAGATAACCTTAAGGCTAACATATTCCTACTAAAAAGCTAAGAAAGTTACATTTTAATTTCATGGGGACAAGTTTGCCTAGGCCCCTAGTGGGCCCTACCCCCCTAATTGAGAACCACTGATTTAGATTTCCTCATTTAAAGAAAAGAAATTTAATATAAGCAACATCAACCATTATCATATAAGGATAATGAGAATTCACATACTTGTAAGGACTGTTTATGAGATCAGGACCCCAGGTCAGATCTTCAGGGCAGTGTAGGACATTGTGGCAAGCATCGAGCAATAATCTGGCAAAGCTGGCCAGGGAGTCCTGCACCAGGAATCTGAGTGAGTCCTGCTGAATGCTGCGTATCAGTGCCATCAGACGACACAGTTTAGACATGCTGTAAACATGCCAGTTGGACACAGAGAGATCGTACCAGTCACGACTTCCATGCAGACTAGATGAAATTCCAGTACATAAAGTGTCCACCCATGACTCTTGTAGAAACAACTGGACCTGAAGGAAGACAGAGAGCGTATGATGACACAGCGGCACATTTGTATGTGTACGTGTGTGTGCAGGTGACAGTTTGTATACTTGTGCGTGTTTCTCAGACTGTTCCGCCTCAAACTCCTCCAAGCTTAGTGACTTGAAGCTGTCACGGAAAAGGCTCATTTTTGCCACCCTGTTGCACTCTTCTCTCACTGTGGACAGCAGAGCGATCACCCCAGGCTTAGTGAGCAGAGTATTAAAGACAAAAGCTGCACGGTTCTTCTCAAAAGGATAGTCAGGGACTGACACAAGACCTAGGAGGAAAGAAAACAGCAAGCTGTGGGTGGGCTTGTAAAATAAATCAACAACATTAAATCCCGGACAGCCTGAAAGTCTCCTTTCTTTTGATGTCCATCTCTCTACCTTTCTCTGGAACTTTCTCAGGTTCTTTTTGAGGAAGTGTGATGTGGGGGAACTCTTCAGGGCTTTCCTGTACCACCTTATCAAAGCACATCTGGTTCATAGTGCGAACATACTCCAACTGAATCTCTTCCTGTAGCTCCTTCACACACTCCTGTAGACTGTATAGACACATGTATTTATTGAAAAGCAAACTAATGCTAGCTGTGATAATTCTGTGCAGCAGACATTAGTAACTGTTTACATAATTGTATGCTGTGTGTTCTGGAACAGCACATCTGGTGTTGTTGGAAGGTGCAGATGATTTTTTATAGGAAAGTCTTAATGCTTTATTTAATGTCTTAATGATCATACTTGGGTACAATGGAATTCATATATTTTTTTTTATAGTACTATACACCAGTGCCTGAAATTTAATATCTTTTTAAGAGGCAATATATTGTGCAGATGCACAAAAAGCACGTTTTATGTGAACCCCCTGGATATTTACAGTTGAAGTCAAAAGTTTACATACACCTTGCAGAATCCACAAAATGTTAATTATTCTACCAAAATAAGAGGGATCATACAAAATGCATGTTATTTTTTATTTAGCACTGACTGACCTGAATAAGATATTTCACATAAAAAGCCTTTACATATAGTCCACAAGAAAAAATAATAGCTGAATTTATAAAAATGACCCCATTCAGAAGTTTACATACACTTGATTCTTAATACTGTGTTGTTACCTGAATGATCCACAGCTGTGTTTTTTGGTGGTTGTTGTTTAGTCATAGTTGTTTATGTGTCCCTTGTTTGTCCTAAACAAACTTGCTGTTCTTCAGAAAAACCCATTAGTATCTACAAATTCTGTGTTTTTTCAGCATTTTTGTGTATCTGAACCCTTTCCAACAATGACTCTATGATTTTGAGACACTAAGGACAACCGAGGGACTCATATGCAACTAACAATTTTCAACTAAGGTTCAAAGACTCACTGATGCTTCAGAAGGAAAAAAGAAGCATTAAGAGACAGGGTGTAAACTTTTAAACAGGATGAAGACGTGTAGATTTTTAGCAGTTTTGCCTAAATCTCTCTTTTTTTTTTTTTTGTACGACTGCCTTTTAGAAGCTACAGAAGTTTCCCAGAAGACAAAATAAGCTCAATTTACCTTGATCTTCAAATTCAAAAAGTTTTATGCAAAAACTTTATGCATTGTTTTTCCTTTCCTAAAAGCTAAATCATTACTCCAGTCTTCAGTGTCACGTGATTGGAATTTGAAGTACTTTTTTAACATTCTAAATGTTTTTACTGTCATTGTTAAAAAAAGAAACTCTAACTGAACCCAATTTTTGAAAGGCAGTGTGTAAAACATATAATTACAGGGTGTTTT
This sequence comes from Cirrhinus molitorella, assembly GCA_033026305.1. NCBI lineage: Eukaryota > Metazoa > Chordata > Actinopteri > Cypriniformes > Cyprinidae > Cirrhinus > Cirrhinus molitorella. The sequence continues at coordinate 3,623,688 of CM065137.1, read as the reverse complement.
TGTCCCTCATGTTTTAATTTTGAACTAATTTTAAGTTATGAAATGTAAAGTTTGATCCTTTTATAATTTTAATTCTTCTCACCGATTAAAACTGAGGCATGGTGTGGAGACTGCATAATTTGTGATGCGTCCTAAACTCATGGGGTCAAGGGTGGGGGTGCCACTCCACACTGGCATACAATCAATGGAAAGATGATACAAGATTATGGCTTCAGTGTACTGTCTCAAGTCCTGGGCAAACTGGACTCTCTGAGCAAAGACACGTGGGTCTTCTGCACAAAACAGCAGCCTGATCCTGGGAACCCAGTATTGCCCTTCTTGCAGTGACAAAGCCCCTTGGGAAAGAAAGGAAACATAATAAAATAGAAATAGTCAAATTACAGTCAAACCAAAAATTATTCAGACACCAGATATCATTTTTTTACTAGTGGGTGCAGGAAACTATAGTTCATTTATGTAAGTGAGGATAGCAAAATAAAGTTAACTGTGACAAATTATACTCAAAAATTCTTCATGCAGTGGACTACCAGTAAAATTGAAAAAAAAAAAGAAAATTGATCACTTTGACCTGAACATGTTTTGTTAAATACCTTTCTATCAAAGTTATCTGCCATTATTGAAATGAATTTGAGTTCTTGTCCTACTTTATTAACATTTTCTAAACATTATTAGCAATTAAATTGAAATTTTGCAGGTGTCTGAATAAATTTTGATTTGGCTGTAATTCATTTGTGATTATCAAGATGAATTTGTTCTGACAGAACTTAACTCTGAGTTCTTGTCATATTTTATTACAATTTTCTAAACTGGTGAAGGTGTCTGAATAAATTTTGTTTTGACTGTATAGTGGAAACATAATGGTTTCTGAAAGTTACCTACGTCACTGAGTTAAACACTATATGAAATCAAAACTTAAGTTTTGTGATTTGCAGTTGATGTCTTTGCTTGTTTTTTTTATATGATAAAAAGTCCATTTAGTAGGTGTTTCAATTTTTTATTTACTTGCTTTCTCTTTTGGGATGAGCCTAATATGGGACAATGCCACAGTTTTGGAAATTTGTTAAAATCGGAAGAAACTTCAAACTGTATCATGAAATGTTTAAAATGGGTTAATGAATGGGTATTAAACATGCCTTCTCTCTGTCCTCCATTCAGAATAGGTTTCCCATGAGAATCCCGAACCCATCCATTACAGTCTGCTTTATGCACCAAGTACTCTTTTTTGTCCTGGCTGTATTGCAGCACCCCAACCAACTGCCAAGAATACTCCAAAGCTGGATCTGGATCCACTACATGACAAACACATAAAGAACAAACATTTAATTTTTCCCACATGTGCTCATATGGCTCACACTGGATGGGCTACAGTGGTTGGGAACCTATGGCTCGCGAGCCACACGTGACTCTTTGACAAAAATGACGTGGCTCGCCAGCTGTCTCCCTTCACTAACATTACAGTAAAAAAATATAACCGTCACTAGAAATCAGTTCCCAGCAGAAAATAAAAGTGCATTTTCTTTGTTGTAATCAAAGTTTACAAAGAGTCTGTTTATGTTCCGAACAATGTGCGTATGCAGTGCTGTGTTCAAGCGTCACAACACTTTGAGTGCACAGATTCAAGCAATAACCACAACAAGTGAGTGGTGATGGCAAAAAGAAAACATTTAGAGGACCATCGACCAGCAAGTTTCAAAGTGAGTGGACAGAAACATTTGCTTTTACTGAAAGCTATGTGTTCTGCTCTGTCTGGTTTGCTCAGATCAACTGTGGTCGCAAAACTGATTTAAATCCGATCCTCAATTCCCGCATTATATTTAAATTTAAGGAGGAGAGAGCGTGGCATCCACACTACAAAGATAAGTTTGTCTCACTACTTTTAACGAAGATGATTGTGCGTTGAGCATCTGCGACTTACTTTCGGCTTGCTGAAGAAATACTCAGCTACTCATCGGCGGCAATGTTTGTTGGATTAATGCTGTCATATCTGACTATAACATGCCGTATAGACTATAAAACGCTCTCACACGTTTGTTATTTTAACATTTTGGGAGGTTTCAACAACCAGATGCAGTTTTGTCTGGAATGTGGCCCAGACTACCTCCTGAAGTGGTTTGAGAAATCAGATTTAAATCCGTCTTGAAAGCATTTCAGAGGGCATTTACACCTGTGCCCAGTTGCATAAAGCACCTTAAGTGTAATTTTCCCTTAAGATCGCCCTTAAATTTCCCTTACACTTAAGGGCGTTGCATAAAATATCCCTTGAATGTTATTTAAGGGTTTCTTTAGGTGAAACGTCATAAACCCTTGGAATTTCATAAGTATAACATTTTACCGGTCCTCGGTAAAAAATCGCCATCCACGGTGTAAAATACAAGTTTTTTGGTGGGGTTCCTCTCATTAAATTAGCATTCCAGGTGCTAAATATTACTTTATTTGGGGTCACTTCAATCCACGGACATAAAAAACATGTTTTTAACTGTTTATGTCTTTGTTCTGTTTGTGTTTTGTTTGTAATTGTAGGTGCACTTTATTTTATTTAAACCTCCTCACCTGTAAATTTAAAGTTAATCCCTAACTGAGATTTAAATCTGAGTTTATATTTCTGGAGCAACAGGATTAAAGTTAATCTATCTTAAATATAAAATAAATCCAGGATCAAAATGATGGGTTAAATGTAAGCCTGCTTATTCAGTATCATATTTAACAGAATTATTAGATAAACCTTGATTTAATCTAGATTTAAGCTTAATCCTTGTTGGTGCAACCCACCCTAAGTGTCAAACTTAAAGGATTAGTTCACTTTTAGAACAAAAATTTTCAGATAATCTCACCCCCTTGTCATCCAAGATATTCATGTCTTTCTTTCTTCAGTCTTAAAGAAATTATGTTTTTTGATGAAAACCTTTTAGGATACTATATATAATGTATGTAGTTTGAACTTCCAAAATGCAGTTTAAATCCAGCTTCAAAGGGCTCTAAACTATCCCAGCCGATGAAAAAGTGTCTTTTCTAGTGAAACGATCAGTTATTTTCAAAACAAATTGACAATTTATATAGTTTTTAACCTCAAATGCTCGTCTCGTCTCTGCGATGCACATGTGTAGTCTGTGTGATCTGGGGTCAGTACAGTTAGGATATGTTGAAAAACTCCCATCTCGTTTTCATTTCAACTTCAAAATCGTTCTACAATGCTGTTTTACCTTTTTTTGTAAAGGGCGTTTGATCTTCTTTGTATGTTCACTTTGTAAACACTAGATTGGTATTTCTGCAGCAATCTAGGACGATTTTGAAGTTGGGGAAGAAAACGAGATGGGTGTTTTCCAACATACCCTAACTGTATTGACCTGGATCACACAGACTATGCATGCGCATCGCAGAGACGAGACAAGATGAGCATTTGAGGTTAAAAAGTATATAAATTTGTTTCGAAAATGACCGATCATTTCACTAGATAAGACCCTTGTTACTCGGCTTGGATCTTTTAGAGCCCTTTGAAGCTGTATTTAAATTGCATTTTGAAAGTTCAAACTTGGGGGCACCATACATATTCATTATATGGAGAGAAATCCTGAAATGTTTTCCTCAAAAAACAATTTCTTTACGACTGAAGAAAGAAAGATGTAAACATCTTGGATGACAAGGGGGTGAGTACATTATGTGTAAATTTTTGTTTTGAAAGTGAACTAATTTTTTAAGGGAAAAGCTTAAGGTGCTTTATGCAACCGGGCACTGGTCTTTTCATGAGCGGCTAGATATCCAATCAGAGAAAATGCATAAAGTGACCGGGTGTAAACAAAGTACCTGGGCGAAAGCCAAAATAATTAAATGCAATTTTTATTTTAAAATATTAGTTTCTTTTAAATTGTATTTGTGAACCATTATTTTTTATTACAGTAATATATAGTTTTTTTCAATGGCTCTTTTGAAAAAGTGCACACGTCAAAAAATAAAAAATGTCTCTTTGGTAAAAAAAAAAAACCCTGGGCTATAAGATGAATATATTTTCAGAAGGAACTACAAGACAAATGATGGGATGCATTCGACTACAATATGTCAGGTATTTCCAGAGGATTTCGACAGTACTGTACCAGATGGGATGCTGTTTTTTGTCGGCAACAGGGCTTTGGCAGGAACGGGTTTGCGGTCGACAGAGCCTTGCTCGTAACCTAAAGCCAGCCATTCCTCTGGAGTACGGCAGTCAAAGTCCTCATTGTCGAATATCTGGTGTTACACAAAGCAAGTTGATGAACACAAAATGAGCCACTTGTACACAACATGCAATTATGCAGTTAATGAAACAGAAAATTCACAGATGAAACAGATTTTAAACAGAAGCATCTATATGGACACCAAAATTAGAAAAAAATGCATATTTTATGAATATTTCATGAAATCAGTATATAAGCATCATGCATGACCTCCAGAGACAGGTAGTTTGAAACTGGTTGACTCGTCTCATTTTTGTGCATCAGCCAGTTGGAGTCAATGCCTTTCTCAGCCAAAAGATTACTGATTTCCAACTTGTCATACTCCCTCTTTCGTCTGGGAATTAAAACATACACATTTGTATGCATACCGCATTTACTGTACAACTTAGAAAACCATTTATTCATTTTTTTAGATGATAAAGCATGTCAAGCCTTTGTGACCCATTTGAGAAGCACTGGTTTAAGATGTTTATCTGAACCGCTCACCTTTCAATTTCTATTTTACGGGGCAGATGTCCTGGGGGGCAAACATAGGGCATTTGAACTTTTGGACAGTAACTTCCAGGTGGGAAGTCTGTCTTGTGTTGAAGTTCATGCCTTTGCTCCTCCACAGCAATGGGCGGGACAGGAAGCATTCTCAACATAGATTCTAGTAAAAAAAAACAAGGAAAAAAATGTTTGTATAATTAGTTTTAGCATTTGTGTTTTGACTTGACTGTTGTTTAAATTCTTACTTTTGCAGGAGTTGGACTTGTATCCTGCCTGACACAGTAAACTTGTGCTCACTGGGTCTTCCGTATATGACTAAAAACAGAAGCATTCATTTCAGCAATCATATTTTACAAAATAAGGTGAGTATACTTTTATATTTACATGTACATGTATGAATTCAAAACATTATATTCAACATAAAAAATGGAATTTAGGAAAAATGTAAAAAATTATTATAAATCCAGATAAATACAAAAAAAAAAACACAGTTCAATAAACTAATTCAATGAAATTGGCGGAAAAAATGAAAAATATTAATGTAATAAATATTTAATTTCCCTAAATGAGGAAATAAAAATGATAGTAAAAATCAGTAAAAGAAGAGAAAGAGAGGTTTACAGGGTTGTGCCTGGTTTACTCACGAGATTTGAGAATATGCAGGGCAAAGATGGCAATTTGTCTCCATGACATCTTTTAGGATGAGTCATCTTAGATACAGATAGATGGTTTTCTGACTGTTTTTGTCCATAAAAAAACATACATACATGCCTGCATTTATTTGATCCAAAGTACAGCAAAAACATTTTAATGAATTGTAAAATGTAATGTGATTTTCAGTATCATTACTCCAGTCTTCAGTGTCACATGATCCTTCAGAAATCATTCAAATATTAGATTTGCTGTTCATGTTGCCGAAACGTTTATTATTATTATTATTACTATGATTAATATTTAAAACAGTTGAGTACATTTTTTCAAGATTATTTGATGAATAGAAAGATCCAAAAATCACCATTTATCTGAAATAAAAAGCTTTTGTAACATTATAGACTAAATGTTTTTTTTTATATAAACAATAAACAAGACTTCTATTTTAGATACTGAACTAGATAACTGAAAACATTCTACTCAGTTTTCAACATAATATTTATAAATGTTTTTGAGTGGCAGCTTTGAAATCACAGGAATAAATTACATTTTAAAATCTATTCAAATAGAAAACAGTTATTTTAAATAGCAACAATATTTCAAAATTGTACTGTATAATTGTATAATTTAATTAAACAATTCAAACAGAAAACAAAATGGAAATAGAAAAAAAGAAAACACACACACACACACACATTTCATGGGGCCCTACATGAAGAAATAAAATGTAGAAAGAATCAGTAGAAGAAGAGAAAGAGTGATTTACCTGTTGCTGACTTGTGTCTGGTTTACTAACAACAGATGAGGCAGCACTCAATGGAGGCAGTCTGTCCTTGTGCTGTCCTCTTGACACATTTGGAGGGAGAGGATAATTCCTTTCAGATCTAAATTGATGATTTTCTGCCTGTTTTTTGTCCATAAAAATGTAAATTTCTGAACAATAACTTTATGTGCAATAGGTATTTGACAATAATAAATAGATACATAAATAAATAAATAAATAAGTTTAATGTTTTGTTTTCCAAAGTTTAATACAATTTAATAAATATATATCACACACACACACACACACACACACACACACACACACACACACATACATACATACATAATGAACATAATGAACATAATGAACACAACTAAAGAGTGGTTGGTTCACCTGTTGCCGATTTATTCCCTGTCTACTAATGAGAGACGAGGTAGCACTCAAAGGAGAAAGTTCGCCTCTTTGACCATCGCTTGGCATGACTCGACGGTGGGGACGAAAGATCCCGAAATCAGAAGGCTTATTTTTTCCTGCCTGTTTTTTGTCCATAATCGCTTATACACACACCGACAAAACAAAAACAACAGTTACACAAAAGCAAATATATTTTTTATGAACTACGCAAGAATCGATCTATTCCACACACTCTCTTCTGAAACTCTTTATAAACAAGCAGTGTTACTAATAGCATGTTATTACGGTCGAGTTAAATAACTTACATAATTCAACCAAAAATCAATTAAAAGCACAATTTACCTCACTTTAAATCACAGCAGGCAGTACCTCAGTAACAAAAACGCAAACACGTACCTCACTAGCAAACACGTAAACAGTTTTTGTAGATTTTGTTGAATATATCGATGTCTTCGGTAAAACAAAAGCGTAATGTTAGTATTTCGTGTTCATTTTCCTCTGAAGTTTTTTAACTGTCATTTAGTGACGCTGCCACGGTTGCCAGGCCAACGTCTTGCACGCTGGGCTTGTTGTAGATTCCTGTGCACGAGACTAGACTGAATGCATTACAATCAGTTACTGTGGAGAGTAAAACAAACATTACAGTTCATAGTCTGCACTGAAAATAAAGAATATATGTATCTGAGATTCAGTTATTGTATTTTTTAGAGGTTAAGCCTTAGTATATAGTCTAAAGTCTAACAACTGTGTAAAAAATAAATTCAAATAAGTATTTGATCACGTAAAAAAGTAGTACGTTTGTCTTTATTTGATGTCATTGTCAGTGTTAAAAAAATAGAGTGGTAGAGTGAGAAGTGATTCCAAGGTCAAAGTTCAGAGGATGTTCAATTGTACACAGTATTGCCTTGTCCAAATATCCACATTTGCAGTCTTTGCACTTGACCGCTTGACTACTTATATGACATTTTTCCTGATTTGGCCCAAGTGTTTAAGTGAGGATGTGTGTCGAACTTATCATTACCTGTTGGGACACACTTAGTGTTATAAAAATGCATTTTAAAATCAACTTCTAAGTGTCTGTTCAGTCCCTATTACAGAAGACTGTGGTGCTTCTATTTAAGTGATAAAAAGCAGTTGCAAATGTACAAAATTAATATCCCCACTACTCATCTTTGCACCAATAAAATGTGCAACACTTTGTTTCTACCAAATTAAATAGTAATATCTAAGTATTATATTAATATTTCATGAAGGGATACACTACGCCTCGAATACTGCTCCAGAGTGGATTTAGTGTGCATTAAGGGTACTGCACTTTGGCGTCTTTAAAGGATTAGTTCACTTTCAGAACAAAAGTTTACAGATAATGTACTCACCCCCTTGTCATCCAAGATGTTCATGTCTTTCTTTCTTCAGTCATAAAGAAATTCTGTTTCTGAGGAAATCATTTCAGAATTTCTCTCCATATAATGGACTTATATGGTGCCCCCGAGTTTGAACTTCCAAAATGCAGTTTAAATGCAGCTTCAAAGGGCTCTAAACGAAGAATGGTCTTATCTAGTGAAACAAAATTGAAACAAATTGACCATTTATATACTTTTTAACCTCAAATGCTTGTCTCGTCTCTGCGATGCGCATGCGTAGTCTGTAATCCGGGTCAATACAGTTAGGGTATGTCGAAAAACTCCCAACTCGTTTCCGTCTTCAACTTCAAAATCGTCCTACATCACTGTTTTACCTTTTTTTTGTAAAGGCCATTTGATCTTCTTTGTATGTTTCACTTTGTAAACACTGGCTTGGTATTTCTGCAGAGATGTAGGACGATTTTGTAGTTGGGGAAGAAAACGAGATGGGAGTTTTTCGACATACCCTAACTGTATTAACCCGGACATATAACAGACTATTCCAAATGTTTTCCCAGTCCGGCCGATTAGTACAGCCCAAAACATGACTATAATTAACCATTTTCAGCAGCAATTATTAGCAAAATATGCAAGTTTTGTTTCATGGTTAATTGTTGGCTGCTAATATGGCCGATTGATGATGCATCGTGAAAACACTTTATAGTAGCTAATTGTTTTTTGCACTTTTTTTCCCTCAAAATTCATTTATACTTGCAAAATATTTTATTGAACTGGAAAAATGACATGTGTAAGTCATTTAAAATATTAGGTAAATTCAAAATGGAACATTTGAAAATAGATAAATAGAGAAAACTAGATAAAAAAGTTTGTCAAGACAAACTTTAAGTTGGCTTGAGAAAGCCGTACCAAAAAGTTTATAAAGATTATAAAGTTTCAGAAGTTTTAAAAAGTTGATAGCATGATTTTAGCATGAATAGCATGTTACTAACATGTTTCTAGCATGGTTAACAAGTTGCTCACATGTTTCTACCATGATTAGGAAGTTGCTAGCATGTTTCTAGCATGATTAGCAAGTTATTATCATGTTGTTAGCATGATTAGCATGTTGCTAAAATGTTTCTAGCATGATTTTTACATGTTTAGCATGTTACTAGCATGATTAGCCAGTTGTTAGCATGATTAGCAAGTTTGAATGGATTAGAAATAATACATAGAACATTTGTTCTCAGTCAATGACAGACTCTCATAAGAGATTTAGCAATTGTGCTGAATCTCAAACATTTTAAGGCATTTACAGGTTTGTACTGCCATAGTTAATGGCACCAATTATGACCTATAATACACTGGAATGGGCGTCCCAGAGTGATCTCTACCCATCCGTTCTCTTTTCATCTCATCCTGTGTAATTGTACTCTTATGGTCCTGAATGACCCACAGGGATCCTCACACTCCTGGGTCAAGAGATCACAGAATCCTGCCCCGTTTCCCAGCGGAGATCATAAGCAACACACACCTTCGCCCCCGCTGGCCCTGCATATCATCCTGCGTGTGTTCATTGTAGCGTGCATGAATTACTTCATGTGCCTGAAATCATGTGTCAATCCCAGAGGGTGTCTTGGAAACCCAAAGACAGGGTTGGGCAAGGTCAGAGATCAAGTGCATGTGTGAATTTCAAAATGAGGAGCCAGAGATGCCGTCTGACTTTGCATGGAATATAACTGCCATCATTGTAAAAGGACTGAAAAGAACATGACAGACTGACAGATCATTAAGGAGATTCATCAGATCATTAAGTCAACAGGTCAAAAAGTTAATGGTAGCAGAGGAAAGACTTGCCAATTAACAACACAAGAGTGATACTTTGCCACTAGCTACCAATGCCCACTCAGTTTGCTGTGTTATGTATATTATTAATTTTTAATTTAATTGTAAATTTTCTTTTTGTTTAATCTTTATACTGTTTTATTTTCAAAATATATAAACATATTAAGATTTTTCGAAAATGTTTCCTTTTTTTTATTTACAGTTTAAGTCAAAAGTTTACATACAGCTTGCAGTATCTACAAAATGTTAATTGTTTTACCAAGTTAAGATGGATCATATAAAATGCATGTTATTTTACATACACAAGAGAAAATAATAGTTGAATTTATAAAAAGTAGTTATAAAACTTTTACATACGCTTGATTCTTAATGCTGTGTTGTTACCTGAATGTTTTTTGTTTTTTTTTAGTGATAGTTGTTCATGAGTCCCTTGTTTGTCCTGAACAGTTAAACCGCCCACTGTTCTTCAGAAAAATCCTTCAGGTCCCACAAATTCTTTGGTTTTTCAGCATTTTCAAACAATGACTGTATGATTTTGAGATCTTTTCACTTTGAGGACAACTGAGGGACTCAGATATGCAACTATTACAGAAGGTTCAAATGCTCACTGATGCTCCAGAAGGAAAACTATGCATTAAGACGTGGGGGGTGAAAACTTTTGAACAGAATTAAGATGTGTATATTTTTCTTATTTTGCCTAAATATCATGTTGTTTTTTTACCCTGATTTTGTATGATCCCTCTTATTTTGGTAAAATAATTAACATTTTTCACATTCCGCAAAGTGTATGTATACTTTTGACTTCGACTGTATTTATTTTAATTTGAATAAACAGGCATGACACTTCTAGAAAATACATGGACATAAACCCACAAAATGTGGATCAAGATCTTCAATTGATCATATCCCTGCAGAACTTCTAACCACATTTCTGTCAAAGGCCTTTCTGTAAACCATACTACTCTCACAAAACTGTGTGTCCTCCCCTCCATCCACTTCTTACAATTGTATAGTTGTATCATGAGACATTGACCTTCGCTGTATCCCAGAGGCAGATGCAGCAGACACATCTTGTCGATAGATCCAAACACCTGCCAGCAATTAATGACTAATAGCTTTGGCCTACAGAATTGCAAGGCTGTTTGAACAAGACAGATGAGATCTCAGATGAGATCTCTAGTGCATTTAGTCCTCAAAACAGAAAAGTTCTCATTTGTGATCCAGAATCAAGGCAGATTGGTCCCTCAAGTGATTGAGGTCATTGGTGAGCTTCAGATGAAAGGCGTTTCTGATAAAATTATGCACAACTGGGATTTCAAATGTCAACATAGGAGAACTAAGCCAGTATCAAGAAGAAAATCAGACTTTTAAAGTAAGGCTGGGAAATAACTCAAACATTTTATGCTCTACTTTCAGTTCACACCTAGGATTGTTAATAACAAGCTGAATAACACAGAACTGTACTGTATTTTAAGGAGAAAAATGTGTTCTGTAACAAATCCATATGAGATATAGTTCATCAAGTACAGCGTGTTACTATACAACACCCAAACAGCTGAGAATGCCATTTATCATATTTTAATCAGTTCTGTATGAAAATGAATTTCTGCCAGATGTGAAAAAATTATGCTTTGGTCAATTTTAACTTTTTTTATCTTATAATAATGAACTAACATAATCATGATTATGACTTTTTCTACTTTTTGTCATTAAATTCTAACTTTTTATCTCATAATTTTGATTTTTATGTCAGAATTATGCTTTTTTCATCTAATCATTTGACTTTTTTGTAATTATTTTCTCTTTTTGTTATAATAGTTTTTTATCTCATAATTTCATATTTTTATCTCATAATTATGACGTAGTATCTTATAATTATGACTTTATTATTATTTATGATTTTGACTTTTTGTAATAATGTTATAAATCTGGAAATTGTGGAAACTTTCTGGGACTTTTTAGTAAATATTTGGAAATGTTGACTATTTGTAATCTTTTTTAACTTTTTATTTCAGAATGATTACTTTTATCTCATACTTTTTCACAATTATGACTAGGGTTGCAAAAAGGCAGGAAATTGTTAGATATTTTCAGAAATTTTGGAAACTACAAAAATGTAGATTTTTTTAAATAATAATTTCAACTTTTTATTTCCTAATTATGACTGATATCTTATAATTTTGACGTTTTATCTCAATAATTATGACTAGCGTTGCAAAACAGCTGGAAATTTCTGAAAGTTTCAGAAATTTTAGAAACTTTCTGGGACTTTTTGGAAACTTTTGGAAAGTTTATGGAAATTTTGACTTTCTGTAATAATATAAACTTTTTATTTCATAATTATGACTTGTATCTCATAATTATGATTTACAAAAAGTCTACATTTCCATAAACTTTCCAAAAATCCTCTGAAAGTGTCAGAAATGTTCTGCCTTTTTACAACCCCTTGTCATAATTATGAGATAAAAAGATGAAATTATGAGATGCAAGTCCTAAATATGAAATAAAAACTTCAAATCAAAATTTGTGTAAACTTTACAAACGTTTCCCAAAAAATCCTGTAAAGTTTCCAAAATTTCAGAAAATGTCAAACATTTTTTAGTCATAATCATGAGATAAAATGTTTAAATTAGGAGATATAAGTAGGGTTGCAAAAAGGAAAAGTTTCTAAAATGTTGGAAACTTAAATTGGAAATTTCGATTTTTTTCTAATAACAATAATCAACTGTTTTATTTCATAATTATGACTTGCATCTCATAACTTTTTATCTCATTTTCAGAAATTTTGGAAACTTTTCTGGATTTTTGGAAAGTTTACAAAAAATTCCACCCCTAATTTATGTCTTTTTATATCTATTTTACAATATCTAAATACATATGTTTTAGTGTTTTTGTTCCTGTCGTGGAAAACGACTTCTGTACTTTTGCAACAAGTGTAAAAAACTGTAAAGGAAAAACAAATCGCAAAAGGACGTGAAAAAATAGATCAAACAACAGCTTGTAATGTCAGTCTAATGGGTTTAAGTCCCAGGTCAATTGGTTAGTTAAATTCCTGATTCTTAAATGCAATGTTGCAAGTTGCTCTGGACAAAAACAACTGGCAAATGTGTACTTTTAAATAAGGGCCATGCTTTTAGCTGTCTTACACGGATACACTTGACATGAGGGAGGTTATCTAACTTTCATCTGCTGACTTTTTGATTTGTACTGTCCATTATATTTGTCCACACAACTGATCTGTGGAACTTGCACACTCCTCTTCCAGTCATTCTCTCCTTTTACACCCCTCATCTGCCCTTTCTTGCCTTTATTCCACAGGCGGTTGTGGGTGTCACGCCTGCTTGAGTGTGACTCCTATTTTGCAGTAATGAAAGCAGCATGTGCTTCTAAGTTTAGCTGCTCATGATACCCAGATGTTGGTTTTGGAGAGCAGCAGAGGTGGGCCCCCAGCTTCGCAGTGTCACATCGCTAAAGAGCCATGGAAGAATATGAAGCTTCTATAAGTCCACATCTTTGCATCTGATCTGTGTTTTTAGACCGCTGGACTCTGTTTTATCTCATTTAGCGAACACATCAAAGATTGCAAGAAGCTGGTATTTGTTCCACAGTAGAATTTGTGGAAGCGCTGATGTAATGTAAAACACATCTACCATAACAACGCAAAACCTTGCTTTGGCAGCTAATGTTCCATTTTACCATTAGCTAATTGGTTAAACATGCTGTCTAATATGGTTTTAAAAAGTAAGCTGAACAGCCCTGCAGCGGTGCATGAACGTCATCTGTTCTATTTAATGGGTGAAATGTATACACCATCAGGTCAGTGAGTGTCACAGTGTAGTACTTCAAGTCTGTGTGTTTTACGAGAGAATAAAAAGAGCTGCGGCCTGAAATGACGGCGCTTTTTGCCAGACCAGACAGGCTTAGTGGCTTTAATGGTGACCTGTATGACCTTGGAATGGTCATTAGAGGTCACATGAGATCACGGGTGGATACCTGGCCTGCATGTGGTCATAAAAAAGAAGGGTTTTAATTGTTGCTGATGAGATTAGGCAAGTTTTTGGTTACTAATACGCACCTGGTCACAATTCAGGGGTCACTTTTACTGTTAGAAACCCCTAACCCAAAGTACTGAACTTATAAAACAAAAACTTAATTAAAAAAAGGGAAACTAGACATATAATGAAGAAGGGAACCAAAACCAGAATATCACAGAGATCTTCAAATACAATGCTAATAAATTCTAATGTTATCATTTAATAAAATTATAATATGAAATAATATAGAATTTAACATAATATAATTAATGCTGTATGTGTGTGTGTGAGTGTGTGTGTGTGTGTGTGTGTGTGTGTGTGTGTGTGATTAAAATACAATATTATATAGTTAAAAAAAATTAAATGACTTGCTTCTTTGACAGATAATAATCATAAAACATTTCTAGATTATTCATGCTAATATATATTATAATACATAATTATAAAAAATTATATAATATAAAAAAATGTAAATCTAAATTCACAATATTAAATTAAATCACATACAAATATAAAAATAATTTGGTGTTTTTTGACAGATTAGAAAAAAAAATTATAATATATATGATCTAAATATATATTATATAAAATATATATTTTATTTAATTATACATTATTTATAATATATATTAAATAAAAATATATTTATAAAAACTTCAAATACGTTACTAATAAATTTGAATGTAATCATTTAATAAAATTACAAATTAAATTATAATATTAAAATATATATTAGTTCATATAATTTAAATCATGCACACACACACACATACATATGTATGAATTCTAACATATTTATATATTTATATATTATAATAACAAAATTAAAAATCACAATATTAAAATAGTAAAATTACAATATTAAAATATTTATTTGTTAATATAATTTAGATCACACACATATATAAATATATACAATTATATATATAAATATATAAATATTTATACATTTATATATTATAATAAAAATGATACAAATTGTAAAATTAAATTATAGTAAAATTATAATATGAAATAATTACATATAATTTAATATAATTTAAACCAAGCATTTATTATTGATTTATTATTTTAGTATTTATGATACTTACAATATTGTATAGTTTAAATTAAATAAATCAAATTAAAATTTAATTTGTACTATAATACACAATTATACACAAAAAATATACAATTTAAAAATATAAAAATGTAATAAATCACATAAAAATATAAAATAACATTCTGATTCTTTGACAGATTAATAAAATATCCATTCTAATATGTAATAAATAAAATACATTTATATTACTTGCCCTGAGCCTGGTAGTTATACCAATTACCATATAAAATAATAAAATATTACATAATTTCAAAGATAAAATGTAATAAATCAAAAATATATGATAACTTTCCAGATTTTATTATATAAATATTATATAAAATAAAATTATAATAGACAATTCTATTATAATAGACTATTATAATAGACAATTCTAAAATAAATTATAATATTTAAAAAAATTACAATTTTAAAGTCACATAAAAATACTAAATAACTTTGACAGATCATAATAAAATATTTATTATAATATAAATTACATTAAAATGTAATTTACAAGTTAAAATAAAAATGTACTAAATAAAATAAAAAATACAAAAAAATAACTGGTATAAATGATAAAGGGTTTACATTATTTATTAATGTCACTCCATGACTCCTTCCTTTTTAAAGCACCCCATGGCGTGCCAGGAAATACACACTCTACTGTTGCACATTTTCTTTACACAGCTCACATTATTTTCAAAGACATTAATATCTTGCAGAGACAATTCAGAAAACTAGTAGCTTGCTGCAGTAGCATAGAGTTTACCCTCAACGCTAAGACTTGGAAATTGCTAAATCCCTCGGTAAGCACTTGTCTTATTTACTTACTGAACCCCTATGAAGGATGTGGGGTGTGTGCCTGTGCGTGTTTATACAGACCTCCATATGTGTGGGAAGCTTTACTCCGCTCGAATAAAATGTGGTTTCAGCTGCGTCAGTGCAGCAGGGCACTACCAATCAGGCACAAACCTCTTCAATCAAAACCACCCCTCTTAAAATGCCTCTCATTCCTGCTTCTTAAGACCTAATAATGCTGAAATTAAATGGATTTGGAACGCTGGCACATGTGCGAGTGTTTATGTGCAACGAATCCCGTCATAGACAAACATACCGTTGCGTGAGCGGCCTTTCACATGTATAAACAGTGACATGAGCTACTGCATGGAACGCTTATCTATACACAATAGACCCACACAGAAAAAAACATTAGTGACCCTAAAGCCATGCACGCATGCATGTAGTCACACAAGTGCTTTGGCAAGTTTCCTACATGTTCCACAGGGGCTCCGGACTGTCACAGCCGTTCATCTGGCCTCTATCAGCGGCCGGCCTGACAACTTAATCTCAGTCATTCATTCTCACAGATCAAAGCAGCACGATGCAATTTAAGCCTATTAGCCGTGTATAAAGACATTCGCATGTCTCTCTCTCTCTCTCAAACACACACAAATGTTTGCAAACAGACATGCAAAGACCATCACAAGCCCACAACCACAGTGGGATGCATTACACAAACACATGTCTTTAAAGAGTTTTTATTTTATTATTATTTATTTATTTATTTTTATGTCATCGTGATTTAGAGTTTTTGTTATATCTATGAATTTGTAACTCAATTAGGCTTTTTGGCATAATTGTTTTTATTATATGTAATTCAGCATTGTGACTGGTCAGATCGCCTGTCAGTCAAGCAGTTTGCAAAGTTTTATGCAATAACTTTTTATTATATTTGACATAATTTCGACTTTTGTCATAACTATGATTTTTTTTATCTCATAATTACATTTTTTCATGTCTTTTCAATGTGCATTGTTTCAGTTGTTTTATAATATATGACTTTTTAGTCTCCTAATTATTTTTAGGTGATAATTTGGACTTTTTTATGTCATAGTTTTGACTTATTATCTCATACTTGTTTGTCAGAATGTCAACTTTTTCCTTAGAATTGTTTGTAATAATTTGAAATTTTTCTTGTCATAGTTTCAACTTATTATCTCATACTTGTTTGTCAGAATATCAACTTTTTCCTCAGAATTGTTTGTAATAATTTGGACTTTTTATGTCATAGTTGTGACTTAATATCTCATAATAGTTTGCCATAATGTCAAATGTTTCTCAGAATTGTTTGTAAAAATTTTGACTTTTATGTCATAGTAATGACTTAATATCTCATAATTGCTTGACATAATTTACATTAATAAAATCATTTGATAGTACACAATTTTATGATAATTTTGAGTTTTGTCATAATTATGACTTATTATTTCATAATTTTTGTCATATGTGACCCTGGACCACATAACCAGTCTTAAGTCGCTGGGGTATATTTGTAGCAATAGCCAAAAATACATTGTATGGGTCAAAATGATTGATTTTTCTTTTATGCCAAAAATCATTAGGATATTAAGTAAAGTTATTACTTATCAAATTATCACTTATCAAATGCATATTACTTATCAAAACTTAATTTTCTCGATATGTTTAATTTTTTTGTACCCTCAGATTCCAGATTTTCAAATAGTTGTATCTCGACCAAATATTTTCCTAACAAACCATACATCAATGGAAAGCTTATTTATTAAACTTTCGGATGATGTATAAATCTCAATTTTGAAAAATTGATACTTATGACTGGTTTTGTGGTCCAGGGTCACATATTTTCAACTTTTTATATCATATTTGTTTTTGCCCTAATTTTGACTTCTGTTTTAATTAGTCTCATATCTCATATCTTATCTCATAATTGTTGTTATGCAATAATTTTGCCTTTTAACATAATAATTGTCCCTTATTATCGCATAATTGTTTGTTCTAATTTCAATTTTAGTCTCATAATTGTTTTGTCAAACTTTTTTATCATTATGAATTTTTTTAGTCTCATAACTGCTTTTAAATGATGATTTCAACTTTTGTCATAATTGTGACATTTCAAAATTGTTTGTCATAATTTCAACTTTTGATTTCAGAATTGTCATAATTTTGACTTTTTATGTCATAGTTATGACTTAATATCTCATAATTGTTTGTCGTAATTTCAACTTTTTATCTCAGAATTGTTTGTCATAATTTAGACTTTATAATTATGACTTTTTAGTCTCATAATTGTTTTTATGTGATAATTTCAACATTTTGTTCACGTCCTTGGACTCAGAATTATGCTTTTCTATGGCAACACTATCAACAGCCTAAACAGAGCCTCTGTTGGTCAGGTGGTACAGCAGTCATGTGGTACAAGTCATAGCTCACAGAAGACTCACAAGCGGGGCCGGCTCCAGGCAAGGGCTGGGGTGGGCTGAGCCCACCCAAATGATGGTCTTGTCCACCCAATCGGAATTAGATACATTTTTCGTGCAGTGGTTCATACCAATCTGAAGCGGACTGTATTTTTAGAAGTTTAAGATGTAGCTGGAGACTGCCCCAACAAAAATAAAATAACACCAGAAAATTGCGGCATTTTTCTTTTATTAGCTTTAATGCAAGGCACGCTGAATTTACGCTGAGGCTTAAGTCTGTTGCGTAAAAGCAGAGGCTGACAACGAGCGAAACTGGACAGAAATATTTGCGCGCTATCACGGGGAGTTTGTGAGTTATGAGGAGTTTAATACACGATTACGTATCATAGCCTACCACTGAAATTACCTGAGCAGTTGAATTATTTTTCTAAAAAATACGCTCATTCAGTAATATGCATTCATTGCATGAACGGGGCAAGAACATAAAACAAGCGTCTAAAATGCATGTAGGCTATACAGTTCGGTTCAAATCTTGCCCCTTTTTGCGTTCAGCTCAACTGTAAGAAACGTATAGTGTCCTCTTCTTTAACGTAAGCGTAACTTTTTTTGTCAAATTTCGCCGTTTTAACAAAAAAAAAAAAAAAAGTTAGTTTAAAATAATCACCAGTGTAGATTCTAGATTCCAAGCTAGGTTAAGAATTCTAGGCTGCCCATGAAATCTTTTTTTCCGGAGTGCAAATAATATAGTAATATATGGCGTGAATGCACCTTTAGACGTTTATTTAGACAATTATTTTAATGTGAAAATTTAGTATTTTTATTTCATATTGATGATCTTTTATTTTTCAGAATTGTTTGTCATAATTGAAGCTTTTATATTAGAATTGTTTGTCATAATGTTGACTTTTTTAGTCTAATAATCGTGAAGATTTGGACTTTTTATGTCATAGTTAGGTTCATAATTGTTGAAATTATAAGTTTATAGCTCAATTTATGTAATAATTTCAACTTTTCATGTCTTTTCAATGCTTTTCATGTCATACAGTAATTTTGACTTGTCATAGTGTCACCATTGTTTTATATCATCGAATGTCATTGTCATAATTACAGGTTGTGTCATAATTTAAATTCATAAATCTTAGTTGTTTTATGTGATCATTTTGACCTTGGCTTTAATGTCTTTTTAAATGTCAGCTTTTTATGTCTAAATAATATTTATGACTATTTGTCATAATTATGACTTTTCGTCTCTTCATTTCAACTTTTAAAATGGCAAAGAAAAAAACTAAAGATATCAAAGAGTCAAAGTCATGTGTTCAATTTGGCACAAGCAAATAGGCTATGAGGGCTACTAAAGTAACCAATATGACACAAAGCAAATTCCATCTATTAAAGTTTCTCACTCAACCTCAATGAATACAAATGTGGGACACACACAGATGTTCTGATGTGCCTTTCAAACATCCCTCATTACGAAATGCATGTTTTCCATTATACAATACCAGTGCTGGATAAACAATCATCTAAAGTGCTTGAACATACTTTGTTGCCAAAACCTCTTAACCATCTTGAACAGGATGGTTGGATGATTTAAATTGCTGTAATGAATATGGATAGTTTGTTAACATCTGTCATTTATGGCAGGGTTGATATGGTTACATTAACATACTCTGGGAAACAGCCATCTATGATTCACCTTTGACTTTTAAACTGATGTTTACTTTGCACAAATTAAGCTTAACTTTGTCTATCCTGTAAAATCATTGGGATTTTAAGTAAAGATTATGTTCCATGAAGATATTTTGAAAGTTTACTACCGTAAATATACAGTATCAAAACTTAATTCGTGAATAGTAATAGGCTATGCATTGCTATGAACTTCATTTGGACAGCTTTAAAAGTAATTTTTTTTTTTTTTTTTGGCACCCCCAGATTTGAGATTTTTGTATCTCGGCCAAAAATTCTTATCCTAACAAACCATACATCAATGGAAAGCTTATTTATTCAGCTTTCAGATGATGTATACATCACAAAAAATCTCAAAAAACTGACCCTTATGACTGATTTTGTGGTCCAGGGTCACATGTGTTCTGACTTTGTCACACCACAGAAAAATGTGTTATTAAGCACCCAGCCAAATTTGAATGATAAAATAATAAGAAGGTAAATAAAATAAGCGCATGAGGGCGTGTCCGCCGAGCCGCCGAAGCCACGCCCACTCGCGGGAACGACGCCGCCCCTCTTAACTCTCAAATACCTCTACAACCTGAATGGGTGACAGAGCTGTTTTGTAAGTTATCGCAACCAGGTAATATGCTTTTTCGTGACAAAGGCATAGCTAGCTAGCAATTGGAGGCTGTAGAAACTAACGTTAATGACAGTAACTCGCGATTTAGCGGGCGAATCACTGATGCTAATGCTCTTTATTATCTTTTTTTTCTTCAGTAAGAGTGGGCGCGGCCATTTTAAAATACATGGATCAGGCTTCCGGTCCCATCCGCATCCAGCTATTTTAAGCTGTGCAAAACAGCTGGTTCTGCTGCTTGATATTGCAAACTGGTGTGACTTGCCATGTTATTTTAATGTATTATCTTAATTATGAACACACCAGTTTGTAGTACAAACAGTTTTACCAGCGTTTACTGCACGTTGTTATTCTTCTCGTCATTTCCCTATAGCGAATAATGAACTGAAAGTCTCACCCACAGGCTTACATGGATTTGCCTTTACATGGACTTTAAAAATCAAACTGAAAGAGTCTAAAATAAGCTAACAAACATGTTGCAGGCATTGTTCATTCAGTAATCTTTCACACAGAAAATTTGCAAATAAGAATGATCATCTCTGAAATGAAACAAATTCATTCTCAACTAAGCTAAGTAAAAACTGAACAGTGTAAAACATGGAAAAAGATAAAGCAAGATTTATAATGGCAACATACAATCCTTCCTACATATAGGCAAGCTGATATACAGTAAATGAATGCTGTGCAAAGAGTGGCTTGCCATTTAAATTCCTTCCCTGTGGAGAAATACTCTAGTCTTGTTCAACAATACAGCAACACACTGTTTCGTGCAAATATTTTAATGAGCGGCTGAAAAGCTTTATTGGGTGCAGGCTGGTTGAAACCCAATTATTTTCCCAGCATTTTAAATGAACCACAGTTACCATCAAGTCAATTAACTTTTGCATTTTTATCTGAAACAAGCATCCAAGTATTCTGAACTACTAATCAGACTATAGGCATCACTTACAGGAACTTTAAAATATATGTAATGTATACATATACCTTAAAGAAACCCTTTATGAACTCTTGCTATATATAATTTTTAATTAACACTACCAGTCAAAAGTTTTTGGACAGTAAGATTTTTAATGTTTTTTGATGAAGTCTATTCTGCTCACCATGCCTGGATTTATTTCATCCAAAGCAGTGCAATTTTGAAATATTTGTACTATTTAAAATAGCCATTTTCTATTTGAATATATTTTAAAATGTAATTTATACCTGTGATTTCAAAGCTGATATTTTAGTATCATTACTCCAGTCACATATCCTTTAGAAATCATTCTAATATTCTGATCTACTGCTCAAAAAAAAAAAAAAAAGTATTAATTTCTATCATTTCTTAAAAAAAATATATATATATAAATAAAAATGATAACAACTTCAAGCTTTTGAATAGTGTATAATGTTACAAAAGCTTTTTATTTCAGATATTCATCTATTCATCATCCTGAAAAAAAAATTACTCAACCGTTTTAAATATTGATGATGATAATAATACAGCGAATCAGCATATTGTAATGATTTCTGAAGGATCATGTGACACTGAAAACTGGAGTGATGATGCTAAAAATTCAGTTTTGCATCACAGGAATAAATTACATTTTAAAATATATTCAAATAGAAAGCAGTTATTTTCATATGTCACATTACTGCTTTTAAAGAGACTTCTTTAAAAAACATTTGAAGTCTTACTGGCCAAAAACGTTGACTGGTGTATATCTACAAAAACTTCAGCTAACAATATATTTTCACAAAAGACACTGTTTCTTTCGTAACTTCTGATCAGGAATGCCAACTATGCGTCATCTGTTTTATTTCTAGGTGGAAATGGCTGTTTCTAATTCCAGGCAAGACCATCTCTTCCTGTTTTTGGCATGCACTGAGTCAGTGGATACAAGGTGTGTTAAATTGATAGCCTAAGGCTCATCCAGTAGACCAGACATCCCGACACGCTTACAAAATGCAACCTAGACACTAAAGTTGCTGTATTATCCCTAATTTGTAATGCCATGAGCCTGAGGAACCCCACACAGTTTGAATTATGCAATGACATCTGGTTATATTTGACCATGTATGAAGTCAGCGACAACAGCAAAACGAATATTAGAATGAGGTTTCTTTGCCAGCACGATGTAAATTATGCATCAATATGCTGCTGACAAACACGAGAGACAAAAACGTAACGTTTCCGGCTGTAATTTTCTTCTCTGTTCAACAAAAACACACATTTAAAGGCACACACATACAATTACTATAATGTCAAATTCTGTCAAGAAAGTTGAAAGCCCCTAAATCAAACCTTCATAAAAAGACAGATTCATCTATTTTCCACATCTGGAAGTGATGAATATTAATAGCTCACAGCTAATTCACTATCAATAGGATTAACGTGATCCCCAATAAAGATAGTTATTGCTCATGCAGTCTGCAGGGCGGCAGAAAGGCCCACAGCTGGAATCATGCGAGGTTTGGAGATGAAGGTCTGCTCTCTTAGCTTTTTTATGACCTGGAGGGCAGCCAGCCGCTGTAGTGGGTGTCAGACAGGAGAATGAAAGCATGAAGAGATATATGTAGGATATGAGAACGGGGGAGGATAAAATTAATAAAGAGCAGATATTTAGAAATCAAAGACAGAAAATTAAACTCATGCGAAAGATGAGTGGGTTCAAAAAGTTAGAATTAGTTAGCAGTGAGTTTATAATAATAGGCTGACACTATGTCTAAACTAGACTAGCAGTCTAGACACACTTATTATGTATTATTAATGACTACGTTTAAAACAATAAAAAAATGTAATTAAATAAAAAAAATAGTTCAATTGTAAATTCATCTTTTTTTGTTAAGATACACATACTTATGTTGTATTATTAAAGACACAAAATGAAAAAAATTGTATTAAATTAATTAAATTGTATATCCATTGTTACGTCTTTGTTAAGGTACACATACTTATTTTGTTATTACACATACTTATAATATTAAAAACACAAAATGTAAAATTAAAATAAATAAAAAAATTAAACCAAATAAAATTTAATTAAATAAAAAAAATAAATATTAAAAATACTGGCACTGTTTGGCAATAAAAACACAAAATTAAATTTTATTTAAAATTTAATTCGTATTTTTGTTAAACTACACACACTACACATTATTAAAAACACAAAATGTAAAATTGTTAAATTAAACATACTGGCAATGTTTGATAATATAAACACAAATTGGCAATAAAAAAACATAAAATTATTAAATAAAATAATTTTTTTTAGTTTGTAAATCCAAACTAAAACGTCTTTGACTTTACGCCTTTATTTTTTGTTAAGATACGCATACTTATTTTGTATTATTACAAACAAAAATGTGCAAACAAAATACAATAAAACATTAAATTAAACATACTGGCAATGTTTGACAGTAAAAACACAAAATTAAATTGAATTAAATTATTCAATTAAATGAAATCTGTAAATTGTAAATAGAACTTTGTTTTTTGTTAAGATAAACATACGTATTTTGTATTTTTAAAAAACACAAAATTTAAAGTTAAATTAAATAAAATTTTAAATCCATGTAAAAATACACATACTTATATTGTATTATTAAAAACACAAAATGTAAAAAATTAAATTAAATTAAATTGTAAATATATCTTTTTTTTTTCTTTTTTTTTTGTTAAAACACACTTTTAATTAAATGAAATTTAACATATTTGCAGTGTTTGGCAATAAAAACACAAAATGTCAATAAAAACGTAAAATTACATTAAATTAACTGTTAAATTGTTAAGATACAGATACTGATATGATTAACTTATAATTTATTATATTTATAATTCATTAAGAAAAACATATTGTAATATGATTTTGATGTACATTTTCAATGGTAATGCAATGTCTAATTTTAAAATGTTTTTTTGAATTTTGAGATTCTTAGTTTTTTAACTGATATAATTTCTGATTTCTAAAGCCTGATAGGGGAAAAAGGCAACGAAAAAAGACTTTTTGTGACAAAGATCAGAACTCCTGTTATGAAGTACATTTTTGAGGTGCACTCTTGTCATAAATTAATCTATTACTTTTGCTACATAATTTGTAACACAAAAAAATGTAGTAAAATATATATTTAGGAGTCTTGGACCTTTCCAGCGATATATAGTGTGTCATGATTAAATTAGGATTTATTTGTAAAATGGTGAAGTAAACTTAGGCGTCCCACAGAGGGGACGGGTGACAGTTAAGGGGTTAAATAAATTTGTAAATCCACCATATGCATCTTTGTTTTTTGTTAAGATACTTATTTAGTATTATTAAAAATACAAAATGTACACAAAATTCCTGCACAGAACCAACAATTTCTGCCTTCCATTTAATCCCTTCTTCAAGAACCAAACATGCATAGTGCACTTCATTTACATTTGAGCAGATTTAGTGTTTATGTGTGTGCATTAGGTGGGATAGTTCTTTCATTCAGTCATTCAAGTACAACAGCTGAGGGACACTACAAGGACCTAGTTTAGTTCAAAAGAACCTAGAAAAGATGCAAGGGGCGCTGGAAATGTACACATATTGTAAACAGCTTTTACGTGACTACAATAAACTTTGCCTTGTAATGCTCATCCATAAAACCAAAGCCTTTTGTGTCATGGTATGTGGTTTTGAAATACATTTTCCCCCATCAGAGCAATACATTCCCTTTTTTCATCATGAATTACTATACCAATTAACCTCTGATGTAAACATATGTTGAGGAAAACATCATAAAATGATTGTCTTTATTTGTGAACAACAGTTTCAAAACAAGGATATAGAAATTAATGAGTTTTCATCTTCGTCTTGAGAGTTTTTATGTGTAGTTAATGAGCACATAAGTACATAAATGAATATGAATTGGGCACATAACAGACGATACAAGTTGGCAAAGACACACAAAAGCCATATAATGCACCACTTGGGGAATTTTGTGCATTGTGAAACTCTTGGTTAAAGGAGTAGTTGAAGATTCGAAAATGACAATCTGCTGAAAATGTATGGTGATCCAACATGTAAATGAGTTTTCTTCTTCTTTGCAAAAGATTTGGAGAAATTTAGCATTGCATCACTTGCTCACTAATGGATCCTCAGCAGTGAATGGGTGACGTCAGAGCAGAATCAAGACAGAAATATGTACAGATTAAGCACTGTTTACAAGCAAAAACAGTCCAAAACAAGTATGACTTGTCAAAGTAGGTTGAGCATTATTCTGAATTTTAGTCAAATTTATTTCCAACTCAAGGCAGAAGCTTTGGGACAGTTCAGCTGCAACTGCACACTTTTTAAAATATACACAGCTTCCTTTAAATGCACAGATGTCAGTAGTTTTATGTACAGAATTTATGATTTCAATAACCATCAGACAGAAACATTCTTCTAATGTAACATAGCGCTGTGTTTCCTCATGTCACAATATACATCTATAGGAGTCTATTATGTATTTCAATTTTCCTTAAATGAAACATCAAAGGCACTCATAAGACAGAACTACTTCAGTTCAAAACCAGGAGGAAAGGGCATATAGAGTAACATCTCTCACCCCATTAAGGAGAGCAGGTTTTGGTGCTGGTATATATGTAGAGACAGTTTCTGGAATTCTCCATGTGGCTGGATCACATTAACTTTGTTCTCCAGCCCCATTGAATCTGGCCTAATTCACACGTGGACCCACCTGCAGAATCACTAAAACTAAAAAAATTCACTGTTTTGTGAATAAGAATGTTTTTTTTAGGAATTATTAATGTTTTTTTTTAAGAAATCTCTTTTGCTCACCAAGCCTGCATTTATTTGATCCAAAGTACATGAAAAACAGTATACTTTTGAAATATCTAAGTTTATCTAAGTTCAGAAGAACAGCATTTATCTGAAATATAAATATTTTGTAACATTATGAATGTCTTTTTGTGACAAAGGTCAGAACTCTTACTTACTTTTCCTACATAATTTGTAAAATAATAATAATAATAAATCTTAGACCTTTCCAGTAAAAGTATATAGCTTGTCATGATTAAATTAGGATTTATTTGAAAAATGGTGAAGTAAACTTCATCACTTCATGTCTTCTCAAAAAAGTAAAAGTAAAAAAAAATTTTTTTTAGATAAATGCTGATCTTTGGATCGTATTATTTATCAAAGAATCTTGAAAAATGTACTCAACTGTTTAAATATTGATGATAATAATATTAATAAATGTTTATTGAACAACATATCAGAATGGTCTCTGAAGGATCATGTGCCACTGAAGACTGGTATAATGATGTCCTGAAAATTTTGCTGTGATCATAGAAATAAATTACATTTTAAAATACATTCAAATAAAAAAAAGTAATTTTAAATTGTAAGAATATTTTTAAACTGTTTTTGCTGTGCTTTGGTTAAAATAAATGCAGGCTTGGTGAGCAGAAGAGAAGAAAAACTTTTGACTGGTAGATATAGCACCACAGATGTAGGACGTTCAGTGCCGTGAATCGCAACGACAATCATGTCTGGAACAGTGAACAAAATGTATTCAAGATCACTTGTTTGATGCCGACAGGGAACTGCACTTGTGTAGCATTCCACTGTGAGGCAGTAGAGAGCTCTTTTTCAATCCGTTCAATGCTACAGATTCAGGCCAGTGGATCACAGTCAGTCATCTGTGCTCTTGGGAAGCTGAAACAACGCTGCGCGTTACCCATAGGAGCGATACACTCTATTACTAAAGCGACCTGCGCGTTTTTATCCCTCTTTTGCCTTAGGTTTGAAAGGACTGTCATGTCTAAACACAGAAAGGACAGTCGTTCGCTGTTGATATGAATGGGCAAAAACAACAATGTTAAGGGAATGAACCGCGTGCCGTTTGGACAGGTGCATCCTAGATCGCCACCATCATTAGAAAAGCTTTCTCACTGACTCACTGAGAAAATGGATTACCAGCAGCTGGATTCCCTGCAACTTGTCATGCAAACTTTGTTTCCAAACCGACACTGAAGAAGCTCTCTTCAAACTGAACTGACCATGCATTGGGACATGATGGTTTATCTATTCTAACTATGGATAACTAATCTGCCTTACATTCAGACTGCTAAACATGAAACCTCTTTGGAGTGCTCAGTTTGTGATGGTGATACTGAAGTGCGCAGTGATCTTATTTCCTGGATTCCTTCAGGGCTTCACAGGTAAGTGATGAAAATCAGGTGATCTATCTATCTATCTATCTATCTATCTGACTGTCTATCTATCTATCTGTCTGTCTGTCTGTCTGTCTGTCTAACTATCCTTAAACTTTTATTCATATACTGTTAGAAATATTTATACTTATACTCTATCTATCTATCTGTCTGTCTGTCTGTCTGTCCTTAAACTTTTGTTCATATACTGTTAGAAATATTTATACTTATACTTGACACTATCTATCTGCCTGTCTGTCTAACTATCCTTAAACTTTTATTCATATACTGCTAGAAATATTTATACTTATACACTATCTGTCTATCTGTCTGTTTATCTGTATATACTTTTATTTATATAATGTCATATATATTTATACTTGTATACATTAACCACTGATGTCTTAAGCATTAAATAATACATTTTAGTCTAATTTAATTACATTTTAATAGAAAATGATGATACCAAATACTGTTTTGCCTTTAGGTGCCATTAAAATAACCACACTTCTCCTTGTAATAATAATCAAAGTGCCAGATGCCTAAACTTGGTGTCAGTTTAATTTGTGTAATTCGTTTCAGATTTGGATAAGAAGTTAGTGCCCAATTTATGTTTTGTTTTGTTTTTTTTCTCCAAAATCCGTTTTCATATTCAAGATGTGTAATGTGTTCTTATGTACTTGTTTTTATAAATCGTACATGATATTAAACGTTGTTGTCATGTCTTAACAACTGTTGCAGTGCTGCAGTCTTTGCAGTAGAAATGACACAGTTTGTGGTTCTGTGAAAGCCCTACTGTGAGGTTCATTAAAGGCTCAGGTTGTCAAACATTGTGCTGTGACATGCCAGAACCTGACTGTAGTGTTTACAGAAGTTCAGCGTTCAAAAACGGTGCATTTCAAATCATCAGCATGAAAGTTTCCCTGGGTTTGTTTGTGAATGCGTGTGCATGTTTCCTCCTTTACACAGAGTCCAGATGTGTTGGCCGTGCTTGCAGCCCTCCTATGGGTAACTTGGCCAGTGGCAGGACCCTTTTTACGCTGACTAGCTGCTGCACTAATAGCTCTTCTTGCCTGCCAACCCAGCCACGCTGTCTAGCAGAGCTCCATCCTCCTGCCCTCATGGCCGATGACCCGTTTCTTCATCCAGAT